>BQMB01000197.1:0-34889 GCA_027943415.1 Closterium sp. NIES-67
GAGGGGGTGAGAAGGGACACCTGGAGAGGGAGAGGTAGCAGAGGAGTGTAGTACAATGACAGTTGGGGGGGTTAATCAGGGAAGCCAGTGGAGGGAGAGGGAATAGTGATGGAACTGGTGGTGACGTTTCCACAATGAATAAAGCGTTCTCAATGTAGCATTTCCACCACCCACTTCTTTCCGCAGCTCTACCTCCCTTCAACCTCGCTCCATTCTCACTCTGCAAGCTTGCGCCCAGAAGTGTCAGTCGCCAGCTTGGCAACCACGTGGTAGTTGGTGACCTGCCATGTCAGCAAAATGGAGGAGGAAGAGCATCATGAGATGTCCACGAGATGCGCATGAGATGTGGAGGAATGCAGGTGGAATACGAGAGGAATGCGCAGAGGAACGCAAAGAGGAACAGGAATGCACAGACGAATGGACAGAGGAATCCACAGAGGAATGCAGGTGGAATGCAGGAGGAATGCAGGTGGAATGCAGGAGGAATGCTCAGAGGACACCTGACCACCTTCACCCACGACGTAAATGATACTCCAAGACTGGCCCACAGCAGTGCCTTACTATCTATCGATCTTACAATGTGACCAAATTCATCCCAGACAAATCCGGAGCCAATTCCTTCCACAGCCTCCTCAGCCGCTCCTCCTTTCCCCCTGCTGCCGCCATTCACCTCCACATTCATAATCGCCACCACTGAAGCTGTTGCATCCTGGAAGCAGGACACGTGAAGAAAATGCAAGGCACATGCATAATGCATTGGTATGTAAGATACGGAGATGAGGCAGCCATGAACGGAATTTGAATAAAAGAGTAATGGTTAAGTTTATGCAGAGTGAACAAGGGTGACCAGACAGACCCCACCTCAAACAGTTTGACAACGGTGTCATCATCATCGTCGCTCACAGCGGCCAATAGGGGCCCTTCGCCCACTCCCCGAGGCAGAACCGCTGCATGAGCGGCTCCAGATTCCGTGAGGCTTCCAGTCCCCCACGGCTCAGTTCCTGCAGCGACTGCTGCCAGCGCTGCTGCGCCCGTGAGGAAGGCTCGTCGCCTAGAAACTCCCGCTGAATCGCAAGACCTGGCGGCGCGTGGTGGATTTACATCGGACGGCTTCTGTTGCTCCGCGATGGCCTCTACAAGGCAGCGGATATTTCGGAATCCGCTTCTCAAATCTCGACCGCACGATGTTCCTTCCTGAGATCGTCGTCTAGACCTAATGGCCCAGCCCGCTCCTGTAAACGAGCCAAGAGCTCGAGGTTCCGACCTAAGGAGTAGCGATTTCGTCGCTGGATGGCAGGGGACAGTCGCCGATGGGACCGAAGTCGCATGGCGACCCTTGAGACCTGCGAATGCGACCAACGGAACCTGGCGGTACGTCCCTGAAGTAATGGCTCCTGACATTTTGGAAGCGACTACTGTGGTGGGACGTAACGCTGACGCTCTCTGATAAGTCCAGAGAGAAATGAGGGGAGGAATGGCAGGAGATTCTGATACAGTGCCTGCCTGTCTGTCCAGCCATGGGGCATGGAGGATGCATTCGTCTCTCTCTTCTGAAACGGGGAGGGACCATTTTCCGAGGCTGAGGTTTGACAGGAAAACCAGCCTGGCTTGCAGAACGAGCCTAGTTCCGTCAGACTTGGGAGAGGAAGCTTGCTTGTTTCACGTATGCCAGGATGAAGGGCCACATTCACTCGAGACGACGAGCTGGCCAATGAGAAGAGAGGGCCACAGCATTCAGCCAATCATTTACGCCAAGGGTCATCTTGAACGAAACCCGAAATGCCGAATCCCATGGGTGGTGGCGCACAATTCCCGAGGCCGAACCCAATGTTGGTGATGGTGGCTCCAGGGGCGAGAGTACGGAGCAAAGCCGAAGGTGTGGTGCCGAACCAGCGTTTGCGGTGGAGCCGAAGTATGGTGCCACGCTGGTCTGGATTCCAAGCCGCTTTGCGACGCCAAGCCATAATCCATTCTCGAGACACATTCTCGAGAATTCCACAATCCTTTCCATTCTCTCCTTGGGTTCATCCGTAGAGTTAAAACGCCTCAAAACCAGGTGGTGTGTTCTTATCAGACCTCAACGACCTCAGCCGGATTCTTTCTAGTCGCACCAGCCTCCGTCTCTGCTATTGACCCCTGACACTAGATTCACGCGCTACTTCCGCGGCGGCTCTGCTGAATTATTAGGCTCGCTGACTCGGAATGGCATTGCTGGCGTCCGATTGCTCGCTGATGAGTGCTCGCGGATTCACAGCCGTAAGTTCCATGCTGTCCTTCGCCATTCTCCGGACTCTCGCGTAACTTTGTCTAACCCCTTCGCCTCTCGCCAACTCATCTCTCTCTCACTCACTCCTCAACCCTCCGTCCTCCACTCCATTCCGCAGGGAGGTCGACCCCAGACACATTTCCTCCACCGAAGCTCTCCGCTAGCCAGCAGAACCTCCCTATCCACCTCACCCGCAGCGCCAGTCTCAGACCGTGGAGGCCGTGCGACCACCCGGGCTTCCCGGAGGACCAGGCCAGCGGGACAGATTCTTTGCCGCTCCCACGGCTTCGAATCGGCGTCGTCGTCTCGCACGGACGCGACGGAGAGTGAGCGAGGGAACCATTGCAACGGACGGCTGGAGGCTCTCCAGGAATCTTTGACGACTGGCCAGAGAGGTAAGCCAAACCACGCCAAGATCGAAGTTTGGTCGGTCCGTGCATGTAAGGATAAATGAACAACATGGGTCCCCCTTCCCTTTGGTTACATTCCAGCAGTCGGCCATGACAACTTGTGGCCAGGATGCGTGTCTCCGCGCGCTTCCCGAGTAGTGTTTTTTGGTTCGGCTGAAATGCTGGGATAACCAGCAATGGTTGTTTAGGTGGACCGTCACCAGGAGATCAGCGACTAGCCGAAGAGTCGTCATCAACGACTAGCCGGCGGTCGTTTACCCGAAATCGTCAATGGCGTTGACGAGGAAGTGGAACCGACGACTATGGGAATGAGACAATGAAAATGTGGAGGCTGTCGACGACGAGCTTAAAGCCCTGCCGTATAGCCAGGTCAATTGGAATGGGTACTATTAGCACGGAAAAGACCACAGGTCGATTCCTTCCTCACTGCCACTAGATCCTCCCCTTTTCGTTTTCTCTCCAACTGCGTCTAAGGCGACAGCAGCACTGCTAGCAGCCCTCGTAACCCTCTCGCCGATAGCAGGGGTTTGCTTTGCAACTCACCCCACTACCTCCTCTCCTCCCCTCCCTCCCCCCCCCCCCCCCTCTTTTCCGTTTCTCCCCAGCTGTTTCCAAGGCGACTGCCGCGCTGCTAGCAGCCCTCATCACCCTCACGCCGACAGCAGCAGCTTGTTTCGCACCATGGTCAGCCGAAGCAGCTGCCACGAAGTTTCCGTGCGAGGACGTGGAGCAGTACTATGCAGGCACGCAGGGGCTCAAGGGGGAGGCTCTTAAGGCGAAGCTGCACGATATTATAAAGGGTCATAAAGTGTACACCTACACTGAGGTAGGTGGTACTGGGGGTAATGGATCACTGGGGGAGGTAGTACTGAAGGAGCACCTGCACCTCTTACATATACTCTTTCCTTTCAGATCTCGTTCCAACTACAGACCAGCCGCCTCTGCAATTACTCTTACCTTCATACCAACCCTTCACACCAACCCTGCACACACTGTTCTAATACTGACAGGCATGGGATGCTCTCAAGATTCTCGATGCTGCGGACCAGTCAGATCCTGCCAAGTCCCGTGACGTGTGAGTTGCTATATTGTGGGCAGGTACCCTCTCTTGCACCCTGTTTACTATCTGTCACTGTTGATTCTGTGTGCCACTGTTGATTCTGTGTGCCACTGTTGATTCTGTGTGCCACTGTTGATTCTGTGTGCCACTGTTGATTCTGTGTGCCACTGTTGATTCTGTGTGCCACTGTTGATTCTGTGTGCCACTGTTGATTCTGTGTGCCACTGTTGATTCTGTGTGCCACTGTTGATTCTGTGTGCCACTGTTGATTCTGTGTGCCACTGTTGATTCTGTGTGCCACTGTTGATTCTGTGTGCCACTGTTGATTCTGTGTGCCACTGTTGATTCTGTGTGCCACTGTTGATTCTGTGTGCCACTGTTGATTCTGTGTGCCACTGTTGATTCTGTGTGCCACTGTTGATTCTGTGTGCCACTGTTGATTCTGTGTGCCACTGTTGATTCTGTGTGCCACTGTTGATTCTGTGTGCCACTGTTGATTCTGTGTGCCACTGTTGATTCTGTGTGCCACTGTTGATTCTGTGTGCCACTGTTGATTCTGTGTGCCACTGTTGATTCTGTGTGCCACTGTTGATTCTGTGTGCCACTGTTGATTCTGTGTGCCACTGTTGATTCTGTGTGCCACTGTTGATCTCTGTGTCACTGTTGATTCTGTGTGCCACTGTTTATTCTCGGTGTCGCTGTTTGTTTCCCGTGTTCCCTTGTCCAGTGTGGAGATCTACACGCGCAGAGCAGTGCCCAAGGACACACAAGCCACGCCGGAAGGCTGGAACAGTGAGTGGTGCTTGGCTGCCCTTGTTGCGCCGGCACGCTCTGTCTAGAATCGGTGGGTGAATTCAGCATAACACTGTGTCATCCCCCCCCCCCCCCCCCAAAAAAAGGAAATCCCTAAAATTGAGTTGGCTGAAAGGCGTTGTCTCAACAACCCACCCACCCCCCAAACCCCCACGCCCCATCTATCAGGGGAGCATCTGTGGCCTCGCTCCCTATGGTCTCACTCAGGGCCGACCCGAGTTCTCCGACCTCCACAATCTGAGACCTGCCGACGTCATGGTAGGTCTTGTGCCGTGGACTGCTGCTGCTGCTGGTGCTGCTGCTGCTGCTGCTGCTGCTGCTGCTGCTGCTGCTGCTGCTGCTGCTGCTGTGCTGCTGCTGTGCTGCTGCTGCTGCTGCTGCTGCTGCTGCTGCTGCTGCTGCTCTGCTGCTGCTGCTGCTGCTGCTGGCGCCGCTGCTGTTGCTGCCTCTGATGATGATGATGTCAATGCTGTATTATGTGGATTGTCACACCGACCACCTTGGCCACATTTCGTCCTTCACTATTGTCACAGAAGAATTCATTTCATTTCCCCCATCCTATTGTCACATTCAGTGAACTCTGCCCGAGGCAACAAGTGGTTTGGCGAGTGCTCATCCACGGATGACAGCTGTCTCGTGCCCGCCAATAGGGAGGCAGCAGCAGATACGGCCACCCAATAAGGACGTCTGGACTCCCCCCTCTGAGGTGTGTGCTTTCCTCTCTTGCTTCCGTTGCTAACTCCTTCGACTCTCCCTCCCCTCATTTGCTCACTCTGCCTCCCTGTCCCTCCTCCTCTTTCCCCCCCCACACCCATATGCGTTCAGAGTCATACACATGAGTGCACAAAACCGCAGAGTCAGCCGCAGTGCTTGCCTGACTCTGCCATTGATTCTCTCATCAATCCTTTCTTTTTGTGCATCTCTGGTTCAGATGCGGGGCGACATAGCGCGTGCGCTGCTCTACATGGCTGTCAGATACGACGGCTCTGTGCCTGGCGAATTGGACCTCGAGCTCTCTGACAACCCCAAAATCGGTATGCCATACCCACTGACAACCCCTAGGTATGTCATGCTGTCTCCTGCTCCACTCCATCCCTTTGCTCGTCCAACTGCTCAGTTCACATGCTTCTGTCCTTTCCCCCTCACATCCCCTTCCCTGCGCATCCACGAAAAGATCTCCTTTCTCCTCTTTCTCCTCTTCGTTTCTCGACTCGACCACTCTCCCCACCCCCTCACATCTCCATTCCGGCCCAAGCCCACCCCTCCCTCCCTTTCATCCAACCCGTTCGCATCACAGCTGAGGGCCAATGGGTCTGCCGACCCCTCTCCTCGAGTGGCACTCGCTGGACCGGCCGTCCTCCCCCCGAGGCTGTGCGCAACAACTGCGTCGCTCTACCCAGGACAGCCGCAACCCCTTCTCTTCCGTTACAAGCTCCCCATTCTCCTCTCCCTTCCGGCCCCCTCCCCCTCTCTACCCCTTTCATCCAACCCGTTACATCACAGCTGAGGGCCAAATGGGTCTGCTGTCCCCTCTCCTCAAGTGGCACTCTGTCGACCCGCCGTCCTCCCTGGAGGCCACGCGCAACAACCGGGTGTGTTCGCTCTACCAGCACAACCGCAATCCCTTCGTCGACCACCCTGAGTTCGTCCCCCTCATCTGGGCGCCGTGCCAGCCTCGGTACCAGCTGTAGGCTCGGGAGCAGCCTTGGGTGCAGGCTCGGGGACCGGCTTCAGCCTGCCAGGAGCAGCGCCGCCAGTGGCAGCGCCAGTGGGGGGAGGCTCGGGAGCGGCAGCAGGCGGGGCAGGGGGGGTTGCTGCACCGCGTGTGCCTGGGGGGCAGGCCAAGGCGTGGTTCAATGAGATCCACTACAGCAACGAAGGGCCCGACAAGAACGAGGTGGGTAGCTGGGTGTGGAGGGAGGAGATTGGGGTGTTGGGAGGGTGGGGAGTGGATCAGGGGACCAGTATGCGTGACTGGATCACTGTTGCCTCGCTTTTCTTCAGGAATGCCCATTTCATTCTGCACTTCCCTTCCCACCTTCCCATCGCAGTTTATCGAGGTGGTTGTGAGTCCAGGGGTGGACCCCTCAACCCTCTCCATCTACCTCTATAACGGGGCCAATGGGAAGACCTATGGCAAGCTTCCTCTCAGCAAGTTCAGCCTCCCCTCCGACCAACATCAATGGCTTTGTGGGTGTATGGCAACATGTACGCTCAAGGCGGCTTGCAGAACGGACCGTCCGACGGCATGGCACTTGTATCGCAGCCGACGAATGGCGCTGCCACGGTGATCCAGTTCTTATCATATGACGGCGAGCTGGTTGCTGTGGACGGGCCCCGGCGAAGGGGTTCAAGTCAACGGATATTGGAGTGAAGGAGACAGACAATTCCCCGCAGAGAGTGCTCTTGGGCTTACTGGAGTGGGGAAGAAGTATGAAGACTTCAAGTGGTCCAAGTTCAACAAGAATGCTACTCCTGGGCGGATCAATGTTAGCCAAACCATTGGCCAACTATTGAATGGGTTGATTGCAGCCCACATATTTATTGATGCAACACAATTTTTGACTGCCGGAGTGGTGCAGGGTATATGTCCGAGGCTATTGAAGTGTTAATAGAATTGGTGGATATGTGTGGAGTATGTTACGTGGTGCACAGAATAACATTTGTTTGCCACAAGATTGAATGGAAGTATCACTGTGTACCGAGGCATCAGTGTCTTTGGAGATCCCCGATTTGTCGTGGTCGCTCTTGTCGCCTCCACCAACCTCCCAGGATTTGATCGATAATCTGCCCGCCAGCTATCCCCTCCTACTTACTCAGAACTGCCCGAGCAGCTCTCAACCACCAACCAATCTGCTCTTCCCTCACCACCCTTCGTCTCAAACTTTCACTTCAACAAATCCGACGCGTTCCATCTGCCCATGTTCCTCTGCCCGCTTCTCCCGCCAATCCCAAGGTTCCCCACCAAACCACGAAACCTGCAACAGAAGCTGACAGCCTCGGCTCATCTCGTCCGCCCATCCATCCGACTCATCGCATCCCCCTCATCGGCGGGTTACCACACGACTTTTAAACCATCGCGCTTATTTTCGTCAACCTCTCTCCGGCACTCACAACCACTGCTTTTAGTTTCGAACCAGCAGTACCGGCAACTTAAGAGATCGGGCCAGAATGACATCAGCAGCACCATTCGGCACGGCACACGAGCAAGCACTGAGACCTTCCTCCTCAATTCTGTAACCCTAGAACGTCTCCTAACGCCACAGCGAAGGCTTATCAGGTTCTCCCTGGCATCCTTTTTCCTAGGTCTTTCGTACTTCGTGGTCCAGAATGTTCCGCCAGAAGCGTTTGTGTTGCGGAGAAAAGTTCCGATAGTACCCTCATGCGTTGCGAAGCTTGTGGTTTAGGTGCAGCCTAGGGCTTCTTGACGTGGATGGCGATTTCGTGTAAGAAGTAGGTGCAAGGTCTAGGGCAACGATCTGTGTAAAGGCCCTTCTAAGCAGGCAGCGCTCGACGGTTGAAAGCATATACGGTGCCATACTCGTAGTTTTCCAGTAGTTCCTCGGTTTCCGCTTGTTTCGAGGCTCCTCCATGCATCCATTGCAGTTATTTGATCCTCCTTAACGACGTTCACAAAAGCTTCAGCGACTTAACATCCTCCTTAACGACGTTAGACTCGTAAGTGACTCGATCTCGCCATTGTCTGGCAGTCAAGCATTTAACGAGCAATACCCGCTTGTCGTATTGTATCCTGCATTTAGTTGTCTCAAGTAACTCGGGAGTTACCTGGTCAGATTCTTTTAGGATAATTTCCAATTGCATATATCCCCTTTTTCTGTCCATTGCAACTTCCGCGACAGAGTTTAATTATGCATCTTCCCAATACAGATCTATCGGGAACGGCTGTTCGCAGGAGATTTAACAAAGTCGCAATCTTGAACATAATATTATTTTCTTTCGTGTTATCCTCAATTTCCTTATCTTCTGCGTTCCCAGACCAGAGCAGTAGCTGTTACCTTGTAACATGGATCCAGCAACCTGCAACAGTTGGGAGAGGGCGTCACAATCGTCCGATCACTACCATCGCGATGACGATTACCAGGACAACCACGGCAACGGCTGGGACGAAGAACCCAGAGGGTCTAGTTGGGAGCGAGAAAACACTGTAGATAGACAGCAACGGCAGCAGCGGCATCAGCAGCACCATCAGGAGCAGCAGTGGGAAGAGGATGACCACGTAGGAGAGCAGGAGCGGCGAAGACCGCAAAAGGAACGGGAAGCGAAGCCGACGAGAAAAAAGAAAGAGAAGGAGAGCGGGGGTAGTAGCAGCAGCAGTGGTCATAAGAAGGCAGAGTCAAACGGACCGACAATACCCGAAGAGTTTATGTGTCCGCTCTCGCTAACCGTCATGACTGACCCCGTTATAATCGCATCCGGCCAGACGTACGAGCGTGCTTCAATCGAGAGGTGGTTCGCAGAGGGTAAGCGGACGTGCCCCAAGTCTGGCGTGCGGATCGACCATACAAACTTCTGCCCGAACTTCGCCCTGAAAAGCATGATCTCTGATTGGATGGCGCAAGGTTCGGGCGGCCATTCTTCAGCTGCCCGTCCCAGTACTGCCCCGGCGAAAAAATCCACGGTAAAAAGCTCCTCGAAAACCAGCCAGTTGCGGCCGAAAACACCACCTCCCCCTTCACTAATGGCGCCTCGATCGGAGACCGGCCCAGGCGAACAGGACCTCGAACGCCTGTCCGACGGCGCCGTGCGAAAGAAAAAGGTGGTTAAGAAGAAGAGCGCGGACGGCGGGGAGGAGAGCAAGGTGGAGAGAGGGCGGAAGGCGTCAGGCTCGGGAAGCGGTAGCGGTTCGGACGCCGGTGCTAAGGCTCGGGCGAGGTCCGTGAGCCCGCTTCCGTCGAACCTATCGAAGAAAATGGCGGCGCTGGGCGGCGGAGACGGTCAGGTAGGCGACGGGCCGACGGATATTAAAGCCGTATGGGAGAGTATAGCCGCGCAGGGGAGCAAGCCTAAGAAGGCCGGCGGCGGTCTGCAGCGGCACCTGTCGTACTTCCCGCGAGGCGAGGACGGGTTCGGCTCCCCCGCCGACGATGATGACGATGACGTGGGGGGAAAGCTTTCCACGGGGATTTCCGCTCTTAAGTTAGGGCGCGCGGGCGGCGGCGGAGGAGGGGGAGGTCCGGGGAAGATATCGGATCTTATGAAAGGTCGGAGTATGAAGATGACGAGGAAGCAGCGGGACAAGCTACTATCGGAGATAGGAGCGGATGGGGTGAAAGGGGGCGGCGCGGGGCTAAGGCCGTCCCCGTCGGTGGGGGACGAGGGGGAAGCCGCGCCGCCGTCGCTCCGCAGCAGCGCGAAGATGCGGTCCCAGTCGGAAACGGGCAGGAAGGTGAAAAAGTCGGAACGGGACGCGGACAGGGCGGCAGGCGGAGGAGGGGGCAGGGGGACGAGGAGTACGGGGGGCGCGGGGAGCACCTGGCGCCAGGGGGGAGAATGCTGGTGGGAGGAGGAGGAGGCGGGGTAGGCGGAAACATGTCCCCGCTGCCGCAGCGTCCGGGGTCGGTGGGGCATGGACGGGTCCCGAGCGTGAGTAGCAACAGTAGCGGGAGCAGCACGGGTGGGCGGCGGCACTTCGGCATGGAGTCGACCGACGGTAGCAGCGCCAGCGCCAGTGGGGGCAGGCGCCAGTTTGCCGCTAACCCCGGCGACGAGCGCCCCAGGACCTCGGGCGCCGCGTTCGGCGGCGGGGAGTACGGGCAGGGCGGGCCGAGTGGGGGAGAGCCGTGGAGGGGGGCGGGGCAGGGGCTGGCGCCTAGCAGCAGCAGCGGGGGGAGGCCTAAGGGGCTCCGGAAAGGCGTGCTAAAAAACGCGGCTGGCGCTGCTGCCGCTGCTGCTGGCGGCGGTGGGGGCGGGGGCGGATATGGGGGAGGGCATGGGCAGGGTTTAGGGCAGGGTATGGGGCAGGGGCAGGGGCTAGAGCGGCTGACGTCATCCATCCCGCAGTGGCAGGCGGACATTGAAGCCATGTCGGCCGGCAGAACGTTCCGAAAGTCGCCGACCAACCCGTCGCCGCACCTGCATGACGTGGACGTGGAGAGCACCCATTCGGCCGGCAGGGCGTTTAGAAAGGCGACTACGAACCCGACTATGCAAGATGTTGATATGGGCTATGGCCATGCCAGTACCCCCCCCATGACCCCTCCCCCCCAGCTGCCCCCCCAGCCGTCCCAGCCGCCTGCTGCTACAGCCGGGGGCGGCGCTACAGGCGTGCCCAGGCTGCAGCGGAACAGCAGCGCGCGCAGCACGTGCAGCATGATGAGCATGCCGGGCGGCAGCAATGATGACCCGGGCGGTGCGCCGGTCCGCCGCGACATGAACCCCATGGTGGAGGCGCTCAACTTCGGGTCAGGTGTGGACCGGCGGGCAGCGGTGCGAGACATCCGGGCAGCGATCAAGGGCTGCCCGGAAAACAAAGCGCAGCTGGTGCAGCTGGGGGGGATCGAGCCGCTGGTCGAGGTGATCGAATCGGACGACCTGGAGGCAGCAGAACACGCCGTTGCTGCCCTCATGAATCTCTCCCTCCACTGGAACGCGTCAGGGGAGATCGTGCGAGCTGGGGGGATCCCAGCCCTGGTAGGGATGTTGAACCACGGTACTTCAGCCTCCCAAGGCAACGCGGCTGCCACTCTGTTCGCGCTTTCTAAGGAGGATGACCACAAGCTCATGGTGCGGGCGTCAGGCGCCATCCCCGCACTTATCTCCCTCCTCAAAACCGGCACGGTGCGTGCGAAGAAGGATGCGGCGCTGGCGCTCTTCACCCTCTCTACCCAAGTCCGCTGCGCCCGAGACATCCTTAAAGCTGGAGCAGTCGAGGTCCTCCTAGGGATGTGTGGTTCGGGGGACTCTTCCGACCCTCCCCTCCCGGCCTGGAAGAGAAAGCCACGGCGGTGCTATCCAACCTGGCTCGGTTCCCCGAGGGGTGTCAGTCGATTGTGGAGTGCGACGGGCTCACCATGTTCGTGGACCTGTTGGACGAGGGGTCGTCGGCGCGGGTGAAGGAGGACGCGGCGTCGGTGCTGCTGCAGCTGGCGGCCATGGGTTTTGTGACGTACGGGGACCTGCTGGCGGAAGGCGTGTTGCCGTCGCTGGTGCGCGTGTCGCAGACGAGCGCTGAGAACTCGGAGGCGAAGACGCTGCTGCAGATACTCAGGCAGCACTGCGCTGAGAACAAGCGGTGAAAGGTGAGATTGTGGGGGGAAAGGGTGGCGAGGGGATAGCACGATAATATGCAGTATTGAGGAGCGCTGAGAACTCGGAGGCGAAGACGCTGCTGCAGATCCTCAGGCAGCACTGGGCTGAGAACAAGCGGTGAAAGGTGAGATTGTGGGGGGAAAGGGTGGCGAGGGGATAGCACGATAATATGCAGTATTGAGGAGCGCTGAGAACTCGGAGGCGAAGACGCTGCTGCAGATACTCAGGCAGCACTGCGCTGAGAACAAGCGGTGAAAGGTGAGATTGTGGGGGGAAAGGGTGGCGAGGGATAGCACGATAATATGCAGTATTGAGGAGCGCTGAGAACTCGGAGGCGAAGACGCTGCTGCAGATCCTCAGGCAGCACTGGGCTGAGAACAAGCGGTGATCACGTGATAGGTGAGGGAGGGATGGTGAGGATACGGTGGTTCAGGACATTGTTTGAAGGAGGATGAGAGTACGGTATCACAGAGGCTGAGAACTCGGAGGCCAAGACGCTGCTGCAGATACTCAGGCAGCACTTCCCTGAGAACAAGCGGTGATCACGTGATAGGTGAGGGGGGAGGGAAGGAGGGTGGGACGGAATACACTATTTCAAGGGAGGCGAGGTATTACAGCAGTGAACGGTGTTGACGCCGCTGCTGCCCCTTCAGCAGCAGTGATTGTTGTGCTGAGAACAAGCGGTGATTTCAGAGCAGCCGATTTTCCAGGTGATGTGGGGAAGCGGGTAGGAAGGATTACGGTATCTATAGGGGTGGGGGGGGGAGGGGGGGGGGTGGTTAGAGAACAATATGTGTTAGTGGGAACAGTGGACAGTGAAGGTGAATCAGTAGAAGAAGTTGCTCGGAAGCGAGGGATGGAATCAAGAATCTGAGGTCTTGCAATGTTTTTGAGGCGGTGGCATGCAATCTGAGGTTCTTCCGGGGAAAGCAGATCGCCACGGGGCTTGTTTGTGCTTTTAGGTGGGGGCAGCATCCTTTCTTCAGCATGTGGTAGGTGGCAGGCAGAACAGGTGCAGGCAGAATAGGTGGCAGGCAGAACAGGTGGCAGGCAGAACAGGTGGCAGGCAGAATAGGTGGCAGGGAGAACAGGTGGCGACAGAATAGGTGGCAGGCAGGGCCATGCC
Source organism: Closterium sp. NIES-67 (assembly GCA_027943415.1). Lineage (NCBI taxonomy): Eukaryota > Viridiplantae > Streptophyta > Zygnematophyceae > Desmidiales > Closteriaceae > Closterium > Closterium sp. NIES-67. The sequence goes on from BQMB01000197.1 coordinate 12,945, forward strand.
ATTTTTTTCATTTTGACGTCGTAATGTGTCACGGGGGGCTGTAAGGTGATGTCGCTGGATGTGAGACGGTGAGTGGACTGAAGGTAAGGAAGCCATTCTGTCGGTACTGATGCCCACTCTTTGTAGGATCCTCGGCTCGGCTGTAGATTTGTACACTGGTTTTGTGGTGCCATATCAGCGTTCGTTCAGCAGCCACATGATGACCTTTCCTAGCCTAAGCAGCTGTTTCTGCTGCTCGTGATGGCCTTTTGTCATAGTTACTCTGATGGCTGCTGCTGCTGCTGCTGCTGCTGCTGCTTTTTCATGCAGCTGAAACAGGCGCCCACGAAGCTTCCCTCCACCACTCTGGCGACAGTTACCTGCTTTGATGGTCATAGTTTTTTTCCCTTCCTATCTTCTGTGTTGTCTATTTGGCAATTGGTGTTTGTTCCCATCTAGGGGCAAGAGGTGCAACGCGACGCCACCATTTGGTAACATGATGCCCTTGGTGCTGTCTGCAGTGCTGCTGCCACGTTTCCTTGGCTGATAGGTTGGCTGTTTCGTCCAGATCGCATCAGGAGCAACTCTGCAGTGTGCATGGCTGGTGGTTTCATGGGTGGGCTATCTGGAGGATCACCTGTTTCGATGGCACACGCAGAATAATTCATTTGTTTTGTGACCTTAACTGCGTAGTCAACTAGTCTGTTGGATGGGTTTATTTATGTGCACCATCTGTGCAGTATGTGAGCTTCATGAAGCGAGGAGACTGGCTTCAGTTCTTTATTCCAGCTCAGGCATCTTTTCATTATTAACTCCATATTCTGCTAGTACCGTATGCTTGGAAAACACTACGCTCAACTGAACTTGGTACACAGTTCGCACCTGGTAATCTAGTAGGAGGGAAAAGAACTGTACAGGAGGAAAAGCCCAATGCAGGCTGATGCCATCACAATGCTTGAAGCACCTGGCTGCATCACACCTCATACTTGCAGACTTTGGAGCAACTCAGGATCAAAATGCTGAAACGAGTTGGGGGATGATTGATACTGCTTCTCTGGATGTGATGATGACGAGGCGGTTAACGATGACGCTGCTGATGCCACGTGTACAGTCCACCTGCCAAATCTTGGACCGTAGGACTTTCCAGAAGGGTACGAAGAAGGATGAGCACACGAAGTGCTGGGTTTTCTCGACGGGGAGCGAGGGACGTTGACGACCAACGATCCTCTCACCGTCTGCATGGCCGCCGTTTCCTCTGCTACGGCGTCAGGTGGCAGTCTGAATCGCCGGCCAGCCGTCCAGAGGGAGCCTGCCCTGTCTGCGGTGTGAGAAGCGGAGGGAAACGCGCACACGATGGTTAGCTGCGCTGCTTCCAAGCTGCCGGAATCCGTGCCATGCCTGGGCGACGCCTGCGACCATTGCGACTGCTGGGTGGGCGACTGCTGCGACCAGTCATTTTCCTGGTCGGATGATCTGCTACCGATAGGGTCGTTCTCTTCCTTCCAATGCCTGTCAACGAGCCCGTGGCCTACGCGTCTGTCCAGCAGAACTTGCACGCGCTCCAGCGGAAGACCGCGTTGCTCCACGCAGAAGACGTAAGCGTTGACGGTTTCCGTTACCGTCCACAAAGGGCTGGAAATCGCTGGAGAGACGCTGTCTAGAATCTCCCATTCAGTGTCCAGAAAATCAGGCTCCGTGGAAGTGAACAGGTGTGGTTGGCGGGAGCATGGTTGTGGAGATGAAGGAGTTTTGTACGGTTTCAGAGGTGTGAGGCCTACGGAGCTTCATGGTGCAAACACACCCCATGGCGGCTACAGAAAGGTTCAGCGGCTCCTAAGAAATCACTGATTCCGTGCTGGCAGCAGCAGAGCTGAGCTCTGTTGTGTACCCAAAGCAGGCAGACACCATCGGGCGCTCAAGAGACTAATTGCTCGACAAAACAACGGAAGAGCAGCGGAAGAGCAGCGGAAGAGGAGGGGGAGAATATCTGGCGACTAAAACGACAGTGGGATTTCCCAAGTTGCATGACGCGGAAAGCTTCTTCGTGGTCGAGTCAGAGCCACGGAGCAGCGTAGACTCAGCTGGAATCGATATTTGTGTGCTCGATTGTTTCGATTGATGCTGGTCGATATTTGTGGATGGCGGAAAAATATCTACGACGTAGGTGATGTTGGAAGGGGGGGTACACTACTGGTGTTGACCATGGAAAGCGCGAGAGAGCGCTCACTGGCTGCATCTGTCCCAGTAGTCGCAATTAGAATGAACTAGAAGGTCACTTTATGTAGGAAGATTGGTCGGAAAGTGACGACGTGGCGTGTTCTGTCATAAAGGAGGTTAGAGCGAGAGAGCTCGATAGGGGAAACAGCTGACATGCCTCAAGCCAAGGAAAAGTGGTCGAGTCTGTGTGATTCGGACGGCTGGCTCATTTACAGTATCTTCGTGCAGCCAGGCAGCCATTGCTGTGGATTTCGAAATTAGTAGCCGAGCAAACAATCACAGCTCCAGGCTTCGCGAAGGTTCTTCTGCTGCAATATGATGCGATCGGTTCCGTCGCTCGCAGGAAGATTTGTTCGCCAAGCGGTAACCACTATATCGTCAGTCCTGATGAGTTTCCACGAAATGATTGACACCACCACCAGATAAAGACCTACAAACACCAGACACGAACAGGACAGCAAAGAGAGAAAAGATACACCATTGTCAGGAATGGGATTCGAACCCACGCCCTTTCGGACCAGTACCTGAAACTGGCGCCTTAGACCAACTCGGCCATCCTGACATGACGTTTGTGGTTTCATGTAATGATTTAATTGAATATTTGAGTAAAGCTGCAGTCGCTTTTGCGACAGGAGGGGCGCGCAAGGTACAGGGCGGGGGGGGGGGGGGGGGGAAGGAGAACACCAAAAACAACGAGCATGACAAACTGCAAACTGCGGGGTCAAGCAGGGTAGCAAACGGTGGGTAACTTGGCAACACAAAATGGATTTGGTGAGCAACGAAAAAGGTTGTGAGGGAGAGGACAATACCACCAGCCGCCACGTCACTCTGCACGCAGCAGCACACAGCATATTAACTAGGCATTGGGAAGCTCATGTAAGGAACGAGCGGCATACAAAGAGCGCAAAAGGTTGTGAAGGCATAGGAGACAGGATAGTCGCGGCCCTTCATAACGCAGGAAGGCAGCGCGTCGCAAAGACTAGCGCTGATCGCGGAAACGGTCCCGAAGCGCACATGGCCCGCAAACGGCAGAAACCGCAGGGACACAGGTGAGCGTTTGCAAGCCCGCGAGGGAGACAAAAATGAGAGCCAGGCTGGAAAGATAGAAGGGGAAAAAAAAACACCACGGGACGGCCGCCCAAAGCGCGACGCAAAAATCACTAAGCGCCACCGGCCATAGGCGCGAACCATACATGCGAGGGCGCTGCATACCACCAAGCACGATGGGGCCCCGCACGGATTAACGCGCAGTGCTTTGTACCCCTCACACGTTCCCAATGTGAGGCAGGGAGATGAGCAAGGGGGGAGCAGGAAGAAGTGTCAAGGCGAGGCAGGGAGATGAGCAAGGGGGGAGCTGAGAGGGGTGTCAAGGTGGGGCAGGGAGGTGAGCAAGGGGGGAGCCATGGGGAGTGTCAAGCGGAGGCTGAGAGGTGAGTAAGAAGGGAGCATAGACGAGTGTCAAGGTGATGCAGGAGAGGGGAGCAGGGGGGAAGCAGAGAGGAGTGTCAAGGTGATGCAGGAGGGGGGAACAGGGGGAAAGCAGAGAGGAGTGTCAAGGTGAGGCAGGGAGGCAGGCAAGGGGGGAGCTGAGAGGAGTGTCAAGGTGATGCAGGAAGGGGGAGCAGGGGGGAAGCAGAGAGGAGTGTCAAGGTGAGGCAGGAGTGGGGAGCGAGGGGGAAGCAGAGGGGAGTGTCAAGGTGAGGCAGGAGTGGGGAGCAGGGGGGAAGCAGAGAAGAGTGTCAAGGTGATGCAGGAGGGGGGAGCAGGGGGGAAAGCAGGGGGGAAAGCAGAGAGGAGGGTGTGCAGGGAAGTGAGCAAGGGGGGAGCATAGACGAGTGTCAAGGTGATGCAGGAGAGGGGAGCAGGGGGGAAGCAGAGAGGAGTGTCAATGTGAGAGTACGACCCCGTTACACCAATTTCCCCTTTCCATATTTCCTTTCTCTTTCATTCCTCTTTTTATCCTCATTCATTTGGTCTTTATCTCATTTCATTTGGTTTCCTATTCCTCATTTTCCATTATCCTTTGGTTTATCCTGTTATTATAATTATATCACCGACCAGGCTCGGGATGTACTGGCGCGCTATATCTAGCGTAATCCTGCCGTAATCCCTTAAAGCCAATAGCCTCGCGTGGCTATACGCAGGGTGATTCTATTTCTAGAACGGTCTATTCCCTTTGGATAGGATAAACCTGGTTACCTGATGTAATCTGGAAGTATAAAAGCCCCTTGTACTGATTGATAGTGCAACATTGAGGAAACCTTTCCTCGGGACATTCGATCCTGTGACAGTCAAGGTGATGCAGGAGGGGGGAGCAGGGGGGAAGCAGAGAGGAGTGTCAAGGTGATGCAGGAGGGGGGAGCAGGGGGGAAGCAGAGAGGAGTGTCAAGGTGATGCAGGAGGGGGGAGCAGGGGGAAGCAGAGAGGAGTGTCAAGGTGAGGCAGGAGTGGGGAGCAGGGGAAGCAGAGAGGAGTGTCAAGGTGAGGCAGGAGTGGGGAGCAGGGGGGAAGCAGAGACGAGTGTCAAGGTGAGGCAAGGAGGTGAGCAAGGGGGAAGCCGAGAGAAGCTCCTAGGTGGGGCAGGTAGGTGAGCAAGGGTACAGCCGAGAGGAGCAGCAAGGTGCTGCAGGGAGATGAGCAAGGGTACAGCCGAGAGGAGCAGCAAGGTGCAGCAGGGAGGTGGGTTATGTGGGAACTGAGGGGGGAGTCAAGGCATGGCCATCGAGATGTGTTTGAGGTTAGCATTTTTTGTATGTCAAGGTGGGGCAGGGAGGTAAGGGTTAAGAGAGGTCTGGCGTGTCAAAGCATCCCCCACAGGGCCACCCCGTGTCACCCCTATCAAGGCCAGCCCCAAACCCCCGCCCTAACCATCTCTCTCCCCAAACGCAACCCAACAGGGGCGAGGCAGCCGCAGACCCAAACAAGGACCATCCGGCGGCAGTGTTGGGCCAGGCGCATGACAAACCCATGCATGGTGTTTCAAAACACGTGAGGCCAGCAGTCTGTGTCCAGCTAGGCGGACTGTCTGCGCTCATGGGAGGAGCAAAGAAGGCGACAATGGCGGACTTGCTATACTACTATGCCACTTCCACATGCCCCACCCCTCCCCGCTCTCATGCACATGGATTGCCGAAGTGCGCTGAATGGTGCGATGCCACTGGGTCACCGTTGCGCCACCATGGCTAATTCAACCCCTGCATTGGTTGCCACCGGTAAGTAGTAGCCTTGCTACCAAATGCGCTTGCCTAGATGGAGGGCGGGGTGTAGCACAGACGGGAAAAGGAAAGGGCGGGACAACTGACGGGTGGAATGCCAAGTGGGGGGGTGGGAAAGGTGGGAGGAAGAAAGTTGGGAGGGGTTGAGCTAAGAGGGGGAAAGCTGAGTGGGGCAAAGATGGGAAAGGGAGAACTGAGGAGGAAAGCAGAGAGGGGATGAGCTGAGAGGGGGAGAGTGGAGAGGGGGAAAGCTGAGAGGGGGAAAGCTGAGAGGGGGAAAACTGAGAGGGGGGAAGCTGAGAGGGGGAAGGCTGAGAGGGGGAAAGCTGAGAGGGGGAAAGCTGAGAGGGGGACAGTTGAGAGGGGGAAAGCTGAGAGGGGGGAAGCTGAGAGGGGGGAAGCTGAGAGGGGGAAAGCTGAGAGGGGGGAAGCTGAGAGGGGGGAAGCTGAGAGAGGGGAAGCTACGAGGGGGTGAGCTGAGAGTGGGAGAGCTGAGAGGGTGAAAGCTGAGAGTGGGTAAGCTAAGAGGGGGAAAGCTAATTGGGGGAAAGCTGAGAGGCGGAAAGCTAAGTGGGGGAAAGCTAAGAGGGTAAAAGATGAGAGGGGGAAAGATGAGAGGGGGAAAAATGAGAGGGGGAAAGATGAGTGGGGGAAAGATGAGAGGGGGAAAGATGAGTGGGGGAAAGATGAGTGGGGGACAACGGAGAGGGGGTGATCTGAGAGTGGGAGAGCTGAGAGGGTGAATGCTGCAAGGGGGAAAGCTGCGAGGGGGTGAGCTAGGAGGGGGGAGCTAGGAGGGTGAGAGCTAGGAGGGGAAGAGCTAGGAGGGGAAGAGCTGAGTGGTGGTCAGATGGGCAGGGAAGAGCTAAGAGATGGTGAAGACTGCTTTGAGAGAAGCACAGCAGGGGTATTGCTGAGAGGGGGTGTGCTAAGAAGGGGAGAGCTGGGTGGGGCAACGTTGGGAAGGGTAGAGAAACAATGGGGAAAACACCCAAGGGGATGGACGTGAGGGGGACAGCTTTGAAGGGAGGAGCTGGGTGGGGGGGTCTGAGTGTGGGATGACCTGCCAGTATCTGCCGTATGATATCACGAATTGTGTTCGCTTTTATTCCAGCAGCTCCTATGTTATGTGGTGTAAAACAACTCATTGCTTCAATTTTCGGAATCCAATACCATGCGTAAAGCGTTGCCTGACCGCCTCATCACCTACAATGCTAGTGCAGTCGCCCATGCTTTAGGTGATTGAGGTTCATTCCAGGGGTCTTTGCTTGGTTTTCTTGTGGCAGGTTCCTTGTCACGGCAGGTTGTGCCCCCAACTTGCATGTGGTAACGGTTGGGCATCTCAAGATCCTAGGTGGAGGTGACACAGCTGGGGTCATCGGTGGTTGGGGACGGTATCCGCTTGCCGTATGGGTCTTGGGTTGTTGAGTGTTACGATAAACATGGTTTTAGGATGTTTGTTGGGTAAGCAAACAGTAGACATGACCATGAGGCCGTGCAATACGTGTGTCCAGTGGCCACTCTTGTGGCTCATGGTTTCAGCTAGCCCCCTTCTGCTTAAAGTATTTATGCATGAGTCATGTGTTCCTAGTTGTGCCTTCTCCAAACCTACTAAACCTGCATGGTGTGCCGAACAATGCGCGAGGTCCACTGAACCTGGTACTTGTAATATGATGTCGGCGGCAGAGTTATAGAATAACAAACACGGCTCTTAGTGCAGTCAAGCGGGGAAGCTCCAAACACACCCGTAGGAAGCCATGGCTCCTCCCGTAAATCGTGCGTTCGTCCTCCCCATGTCTCCCTCCTTCCTCCAACTTGCCTACCCCCTGTCATTCTCCCGTGACCATTCTCCCCATATCCCCCCCTCCAGCCACCCTACGTTCACCCTGCAGACTGCTCAAATTCCCTCGTCCAGGCACCCACCATTCCCCATGTAGTCAGCCCAAGTTCCCCCTCACACAGCTCCATCCTACCCCTTTGCAATCTGCCCAAGGTCCCCCTTCCATCCTCCCTCCTACCCCCTTGCAGTCTGCCTATGGTCCCCCTTCGTTCCTCCCTCCTCCCCCATGCAGTCTGCCCAAGGTCCCCCTTCCATCCCCCCTCCTACCCCCTGCAGTCCTCCCAAGGTCCCCTTCCATCCCCCTCCTACCCCCCTGCAGTCCTCCCAAGGTCCCCTTCCATCCGCCCTCCTCCCCCCTCGAGTGCAGGTGGCGGGGCGTCTGCCTGAGTGCACCTGTGTGCTGGTGGCAGGCGTCCTGGTGGTTGGTGTCGGGGGGAGGCGTCTACTGGAATGGGAGGGGCAGAGGGAGGACGGGCAGGGGACAAAGGGAAGGGCGGTGGAGGAAGGTCGGTTCGGCACTTCGAAGCAGCCGGAATTGATTGCTGGAGTCTCAGAAATGAGTTTGCAATAAACTGATGCTGGATGAGCCATTGGTGGCATGTGAAGTGGCTACGATGGGCGTGTCAATGGGCTGCAGCTGCTGCTGCCGGGCGGGTGGGCTTGCTGCTGCTAGAGGGAGAGGGGGGGGGATTTGGCAGCTGCAGGGTCGTCACCAGGGACTTACCATACCAGCCGTTACCCTCTCACCTGCTTACCCGTTGTCAGTTACAGCTCACCTACATACCCGTTGGCAGTTACAAGCTGTCACATGGGGTGGGTCTTATAGCTCGACCACTGACAGCCAGAGGCGGAGGAAAGAGTGGCGTGAGGAGGAGGAAGCGCAGAGGGAGTGCGGAAGGTAGGCGAACGCTGCTGCACCTCTCCTTGCACTCCTCCTCCTGCCCCATCGCACACTCCTCTTCTTGCACTAGCTCCTCCCACGGCAAGGCGCAGCTGCACCTGTGCTCCTCCCACCGGCGGGCTCCCTGCTGCCAGCAGCAGCGTCACTCCTCCCACCCTCACTAGGCGCGGATGCAGGAGGGCTGCGTCACTCCTCCCACCCTCCCACCCTCCTCCACCCTCATCGCTCCTCCGCTCCTCTGCTCCTCTCCTCCTCCGCTCCTCTGCTCCTCCGCTCCTCTGCTCCGCCGCTCCTCTGCTCCTCCGCTCCTCTGCTCCTCCGCTCCTCTGCTCTGCCACTCCTCTCCTCCTTCGCTCCTCTGCTCCGCCGCTACTCTCCTCCTCCGCTCCTCTCCTCCTCCACTCCTCTGCTCTTCCGCTCCTCTGCCCCTCCGCTCCTCCGCTCCTCCGCTCCTCTCCTCCTCCGCTCCTCTACTCCTCCGCTCCTCTGCTCTGCCACTCCTCTCCTCCTCCGCATCGTACCTCCTCTGCTCCTCTCCTCCTCCGCTCCTCTGCTCCTCCGCTCCTCTGCTCCGCCGCTACTCTCCTCCTCCGCTTCTCTCCTCCTCCACTCCTCTGCGTCGCCGCTCCTCTACTCCTCCGCTCCTCTGCTCCTCCACTCCTCTGCTCCTCCGCTCCTCTCCTCCTCCGCTCCTCAGCTCCGCCGCTACTTTCCTCCTCCGCTCCTCTCCTCCTCCGCTCCTCTCCTCCTCGCTCCTCTGCTTCTCCGCTCCTCTGCTCCTCCGCTCCTCTCCTCCTCCGCTCCTCTGCTCCGCCGCTACCCTCCTCCTCCGCTCCTCTCCTCCTCCGCTCCTCTCCTCCTCCGCTCCTCTCCTCCTCCGCTCCTCTCCTCCTCTTCTCCTCTCTTTCTCCGCTCCTCTTCTCTTCCACTCCTCTGCTCCTCCGCTCCTCTCCTCCTCTGCTCCTCTCCTCCTCTGCTCCTCTGCTCCGCTGCTCCTCTCCTCCTCCGCATTGTTCCTCCTCTGCTCCTCTCCTCCTCCGCTCCTCTACCCCTCCGCTCCTCTGCTCCTCCGCTCCTCTCCTCCTGCACTCCTCTGCTCCTCCGCTCCTCTGCTCCTCCGTTCCTCTGCTCCGCCGCTCCTCTCCTCCTCCGCAGCGTACCTCCTCTGCTCCTCTCCTCCTCCGCTCCTCTGCTCCTCCGCTCCTCTGCTCCGCCGCTACTCTCGTCCTCCGCTCCTCTCCTCCTCCGCTCCTCTGCTCCTCTGCTCCTCCGCTCCTCTCCTCCTCCGCTTCTCTCCTCCGCCGCTCCTCTGCTCCTCCGCACCTCTGCTACTCCGCTCCTCTATTCCTCCCGCTCCTCTGCTCCGATGCTCTCCTCCTCCACTCCTCTCCTCCTTCGCTTCTCTGCTCCTCCGCTCCTCTGCTCCGCCCCTCCTCTCCTCCTCCGCTCCTCTGCTCCGCCGCTCCTCTGCTCCGTCGCTCCTCTCCTCCTCTGCTCCTCTGCTCCTCCGCTCCTCTGCCCTCCGCTCCTCTGCTCCTCTTCTCCTCCGCTCCTCCGCTCCACTGCGCCTCTCCTCCTCCGCCACTCTCTTCCTCCGCTCCTCTGCTCCTCCGCTCCTCTGCTCCTCTGCTCCTCCGCTCCTCTGCTTCTCCGCTCCTCTGATCCTCTGCTCCAATTCCCGCTGCTGCCACATCTTCCGGCACGCACACGCCCAGCGGCAGGGCACCGGATGGGGAGAGAAGGCAGTGGGGAAGGAGATGAGGGGAGTTGATCCAGTACGAGTAATCCGGAGATCAGATTTGCGTACCGGTGCAGAAACATGCGAAGGCACCATCCAGCAGGCTGAAAATCACGAGGGAGAATGAGAACTGATGGCGCGGAAGCAGCAAGAACTGCGCGTGTGGGAGCGGGAAGGCGCATGGCGGATGTGCCCCACGGCACCACAACAGCGAGCCGAGCAAGTGAGAGGGGACTGGGGAAGAGGGGGACGTGAGCATGGTACGAATGCGTTTTCTAACCCTCTGAGCTTTATATGTACTCCACTGCTGCCGTGCTACGAACCCCACCTCTACGCGAAGCATACACGAGATTGTTCGGCTTTCGCCGCCTTTGCTGTAGTTTTCCAGCCACCTTTGGGTAATGAAACCGCATGGGCTGTGGGTACCTTTCATGCATGTTACTAACCCTTACTCCCTCCTTGCACAGCTCGAGCTCGTCGCACGCGTTTCTGCTGCAGGGTCTCGGGCTGTAGGTGACGCCGGTTTCGGCGACATTTTTTTGTGGTCCGAGGGTAGAAATCGGAGGGTACTACGGGTGTTAGAGACAGTGCGATTTGAAGGTCCTTACATGGCATTCGTGGGAATGCTAAGGCGGGGCTATTGGTCGTGAGTCTGACTTTTGGTGGAAGGAAGTCTGTCTTTGGCGTATCGTCGAGGCCCTGGTATGTGTGTCTTGGGCACTCGATGTATGCTGCTTATGCTGCCTTGGGAGTGGTGACGCTGGGCTGGGTTGTGCACAACAGAAAGTCCCAAAATGCATGCGCGCAGTTTCAAGTTTCCTTATGCGCAAACGCCCTGTGTGTCGGGGGCGGGGCGGAATCGGCAGGGGGTGGCGCACGCGTGTCAAAAATTTCAGCTCCCTTTTGGTGTGTGTTATGATTTAGGAGATTCCTTACAGTGTGCGACGAGGGTTTCTGCTCTCGCTTTGGGGAACAAGGTTACCAATCGGGAGGGTTCAAGATTAATAATCTTGAAACGAAATTTCTGCAATTTGGGTCAACGACTTTAAAGCCCGACCGGCAGGTTGCAAGTCCCCTTTTCTCAAGATGCTGCACCTTGAGGCCCCCGTAACCGAGCAGCTTGTGTCAAACTGCCAAACGCTCGCGAAAGGTTTCCAACCTGGCAGGGTTGGGGGCCTCTTGGAACTTGGCAGTGCCAACCTGCCAAGTTCTTGGAGGGGAGAAATGGGTCGAGTTGTGAGGGGGGTAGAAACCTAAGATTGTACTCGCAATTTGGGCGGGAATAGCGAAAGAAACATGTGCTTCGAACCAGGGCCTACTCTGATATCGGGGAGTGGCATTTCGCATTACTCTGAAAATCAGAGTGCACCTTCAAAGACTTTCTCTGATTTGCTAGGGTTTTTTACCATTTTGAAAAATTTACACTGGTAGTGCAGAGGAGAAATTCCCACAACTCTGTCCTGCTGTAGTGCACCCCAAAAAACACATGATTAATGGGATTTTGTGGTTGGTCCGATAGACGCACATTTAATTTCAAATACGCATGCATACATTACTCATCATGCTCATCCTCCTCTCCCTCTGAGGCACTCTCACCAAAGCCACTCTCCTCCTCTGACTCATCGGACTCATCATGCTCCTTGCCCTTGGCAGCATCGCTGCTCCTCTCATAAGCCACTACTTTTGCCTGTCTGCGGTTCTTCTGGCGCCTCCAAATCTCCATGTCGTACTCGAGGAGGCTAATGGTCATCAGGTTGCCGAGTCTTGCATTACACAGGCTCGTCCTCAGCCAGCTCTTGACGACATTCTGCCTGCTAAAACCGCACCCGCACTCGACGGTGCTCAAGGGCAGAACCGCCATCGCCTGCCAGATCCTCATGAGATTCGGATAGCTCTTGGCCCACTCCCTCATCTTCAGCATGTTGGCGAGACCTTGGTCGAAGTCGTCATCAGCACGGTGCGTCTTCATGATGTGACAGAAAGTCTTCAACTCCGGCTCAGCTGCTCGACCATCCACTCTTGTGGAAGGGCTAGGGCGGGGATTCGAGACATTGAAAGGGAACACATCGATTAAGAACCATGATGGTGTTGCCACCATTTTATAAAACATATAGCGAGACGACATTGTGGGTGCTAGGGATACGTGCATGGAGGGATCGACAACATACATACCAGGAAGCGTGTTGTGAAACAGCTCCAGGTTCGACTTGACCCAAGTGCGCGCTCTTTGTTCCTGCACTTCCAGCTTCTTCTGCCATGTGTCCACCTCATGCCAACGCATTGAGCCTATCTGGAGACCCCATCCACCAGCACCGTTGCGCCCGTATCATGCGTGGTCTTCGCCGTGTTCCATACAGATACTGCAACACAAGCAAGGGGCACCATCGTTAGACTTATCCAGCACTAGCCAGGGGGATTTTGGTAACCAGTTGGTAGTGTACTTCCGTTGCGCGGCAAGATAGGCCTTTGCCCTCTTCTCGGCAGGGGTTAAAGCAGCCGCTGGCACTTGCTGTAGCATGGGCTATGGTTCTGGTGGTGGCGGAGGCTTTTGGGGAGGCGTCGCGAACAGGAGATGAGTCTCCTTTTTGAGGCAGACACGCGAGTTGAGGCTGGAGTTGATGCCGTTGATGTGGACGTTGGAGTTGATGTAGAGACAACAGGTATAGCTGAAGGTTCAGCGACAGGACCTTCAGCGTCGACCATAGCCTCTAAATTTCTCTACCATTCCTCACTACTGAGAGAAGGCAGAGGTTGTGGCTCAACTGGAGTGGTAGCAACTCGATGGAGAAAGTCGAGCCCACTAAGAGGGAGCGAACTAGGAGTTCGCAAAGGGAGAGACTCGTCGCCACCGCCATCGTCGGCCTCACCCGTGCCAGCCATGGCGACAGTGGCACGAGTGACGACGGACGGCAGCGACGGCGAAGGTAAGCGGAGGTTTTCTTATGCTAGGAAGGTGTGAGAGACATATTTGGTGAAGGGGAGGAAGGGAAGGTTGAACAAGACGAGGGTTTCGTCTACTCTTCTTGGAGGGTGGGTGAATTGTGGGGCGCCTCGGAGTGGGTGAGGGAGTGAGGTTGGTCGTGCATGCATGGATGGTGACCAAGGTCGACGTGCGGTGGTGAGGGAACCGCTGCCAGTGATGCTGCAGTGGTGACTAATCAGCGCAAAGGATGCTGCCAGCAGTGGCAAGGATGGCAGCATATGACGTGCCACTGCTTGGCGGTACGCGTAAAATGACGCGTTTGGCGGGATATTGGGGCATGGCCAGGTACGGGGTACAGGGGAAATCTAAAGATATACCCCTTATACACTAACCCTCAGAGGGATACAAATGGTTACTCTGATATAATCAAAGTAAAATAAAACCTCTTTTTTTTTACTCAGGTCACCAAGAGTAGTTTTCAAAAACGACTATGATTTTCAGAGAAACAAAGAGAATTACTCTGATTCCACCGCTTTCCTCACCGAGGTCTCCCGATTCCCCCCCCCCCTGTTTCTGGTTCCCACTCCCGCGATTGCCCTGCTCCCCTCCCTCCCCGTCCTGCTCTGTCTGGTGTGGTCTCACGTCACCCCCCTCCCGTCGGTTGTCCCGGTCGAGGAGTTGGCTGACTCCGGTGGCCCTGCGGCGCAGTCCGCGCCACCTGTCCCTCCCCCGGTGTCTCCTCCTCCCTCGTCGCAGTCGCCGCCGCAGCCGCAGCCGTCGCCGCAGCCGTAGCCGCCGCCACAGCCGCTGCCGTCACCGCCGCAGCCGTCGTCACAGCCGCAGCCGTTCGTGGACTCTGGGGGTGCTAGAGTTGGAGAGGGTGCTAGTCCTGGGGCTCTGTCGTGGCTTATCCCAGCGGGCTCGGGGGTGGCACCGGCGCTGGAGACGTTTCTCGTTCTGGGGGTGCTGGCGTGGAGTGTACCGGAGGTAGCAGTGCTGAAGCTGGTGGTCCAGGTGTCTGCGTTGAGCAGCAGCCGCAGCAGCCGCCGCCTGAGTCCGCCCTTCGCCTGCTCGGCCTTCCCTCCCCTGGCCGCTCGCCTACGCCTCCCCTCTTCCTGTTCACGGTCCTGTGTTTCCTCCGACAGACTCGTCCCCGGCTTGTTTCCCCTCTCGTTCCCCCTCCTGTTACTCATCCTCTGTCTCCTGACCCGACGCCTCCATCTCACGTTTGGTGTCGCCGTCCCTCTAATGCCTGTCCCTGGCTCTCCTGTTCAGCGTTCTCACCCTATGTTGCTTCTCTCCCACGCATCTCGTCTTCCCCGTTTGCCTTCGCCTCCTCCGTCGTTGCTCACTATCGCGCCTCCCCCTCTGTCTGACTACCTTCGTGCTGCTCATCCTCTTGTTCCTCGAGTCCTTGCCTCACTTGTTACCGGCCCGCCTGTCCCTGTCTCCAGTCTTGACACTCTTGTAGCTGCTGTCGCTGACTTTGCCTCTACTCGCCACCTTGAATTCGCTACCGCTCTGGTCTCTGACCTTGGTCTGTCCTCCGTCCGTCCTACACGAGCAGGTCTACCTGCGCCGCCCTCAGGGCTTCATCGGTACTTTCCCTCCTGGGACCCAGTGGCTTCTCCGGCGCCCCGTCTACAGCTTGCGACAGGTGCCCCGTGAGTGGCACGACATGCTGTTTGCCACGCTAGCTGACCTGCAGTTCTTTCCGTTCCACTGCTGACCCTTCGCTCTGCGTTCGTGCTGGCCAGACTCGTTCTACATCCTGGTCTACGTAGACGACCTGGTCTTTGCTACAGCTGACAGAGACGCGCTGACCTCCGTGAAGGCTGAGCTGCTGAGGCAACACACCTGCACTAACCTGGGAGAGCTGCGCCGCTACCTTGGCCTGCAGATCTCCAGGGACAGAGCAACGCGCACCATCACTCTTACACAGTCACACTTGGTGCGCCAGGTCCTTCAGAGGTTCGGTCTTCAGTTCTCCTCCGCACAGCCCACACCTCTGCCGGTAGACCACATGCTCTCAGTTCCAGTTCCCGAGGAGTCAGCACAGCCCAGTGGTCCTTACACAGAGCTGCTGGGTTGCCTCATGTACCTGATGACTTGCACTCGTCCAGATCTCGCATACCCTCTCAGCATCCTGGCCCGCTTTGTGGCCACAGGCAAACACCGACCACAACACTGGTCGGCCGCTAGAGGGTTTTGCGTTATCTTGCAAGTACATCGGGCATGGGGCTAGTGCTGGGAGGACGCAGGCCAGTGGTCCTTACTGGGCACACAGACGCTTCTTGGGCAGACGATGCTGAGACCCTCCGGTCCTCCCAGGGCTACTGCTTCAGCCTTGGTTCTGGTGCCATCTCGTGGAGGTCCACTCGCTCCTCGTCTGTTGCTCAGTCTAGCTGCAAGGCTGAGATCTACGCCGGTGCCATGGCGGCACAGGAGCTCCGCTGGCTTGACCTTCTTGCCCACAGACTTAGGTGAGCGGCCTAGTTCTTCTCTGGTTCTGTACGCTGACAACAGGGCCATGATCCTCCTGTGTCAGGAGCCTCGACTTGAGGGCAGAGCGAAGCACATTCAGCTGTGGTACTTCCTCATGCGCGAGCTTCAGCAGCGTCGCCAGGCCCGCGTAGTACACTTGGCCTCCGGTGCCAACACAGCTGATATCTTTACTAAGGCGCTTCCACCTAGAGATCATCAGCGGCACTGCTTGCAGTTAGGTCTAGTCCCTGTTGACTCACTTGCTAGGCCCTTGATTGTGCACTCCTTTCTATTTATGCCTTCCAGACTGGCCTTGTGGCTTTTCCTCCAGTGGTTGGACTAGTAGTGCCTGTCAGAAACCCAGTCACTAACCATTGGGTTAAAAGGGCTTGTTAAACAACGGATAAGTGCGCCCATAACCCCCCAGGCTCTGAACCTCTGGCCCTTCCCCGAGGATCTTTTCAAGGGTAGCGCAGCGGGTCACTCAACACCCCCCCTCGCTGGGATAGGTGGAAGACACGAGCGCCTCTGCAGCACTGGCACTGGGACTAGATCCCAAGACCTTTGGCTCTAATATACCATGTCAGAAACCCAGTCACACCACTGGGTTAAAAGGACTTGTTTAATAGCGTGTTAGTGCGCCCATAACCCCCCAGGCTCTGCACCTGTGGCCCTTCCCCGAGGATCTTTTCAAGGGTAACCCAGCGGGTCACTCGACAGTGCCGCCCTGGTTTGCTCTGTCTTGCTTGTACTCTTGCTGACTGAACTTCGGGCCCCTGCCTCAGAGGTTGGACTAGTAGTGCCACCCTGAACTGCGTTGTTCCTTGCTCCGCACTACCCCTTATCTAACCTAGGGGGTGTGTCAATTTATTCATATATTGTTGTGTAAAGTTATAGGATATATAGGGTATGTTCTTAGTGGGTACTGCTGGGCTGAGAAATGCCCTTAGGATCCTTCCAAAGACTAAGTCCCAGTTGTAGAATGAGACTTGAGTAGTGCAGCGGAAGTTGAGTAGTTGAACCCTTGTACTAGTATATGAGAACAAGTGATTGATTAAAGAAACAAGCATACAGCAATATATAGAAAATAGGAAAGTAAAGCAGTTGTAGAATACAGTTGCAAGGAGCGGTTGTCGAGTCGCATAGCGACTCGATTGTCGCTTCGGTTACCATCCGCGCTGTTGTAACGGTCAGTCGCAACCTCCAGTTGCGACTCTTCAAGTCCCTTCGCGTTCTTTGTCCATCCCCTCGTGTAACCTCCGTCGACTCGCGTACCCGTTGCGATCTTCCTCGAGTGTAGTGTTACACTTCAAAAACGCTTAAGTCCTTTGAGATATTTCCAACACTCCCCTTCGTTTCTGGAGTGCTGACGTGTTCGATCCGGTGACGTTTGTCTGCCCGGTCAGCAGCATGCAGTAATCGAACTTCGCCTTCGCCAGTTTCTTCGTCAGGTAGTCTGCGGCCATTTCTGTTGTAGGGCAGTAACTGAGTTGAAGTCTCCCCTTCGCGATTTCATATTTGACGAAAAAGTACCGCAGGGCAATGTGTTTGGTTCGGTTGGCGAAGCCGTCCTTGTTCGCGATTTTGATCGCAGATTGGTTGTTGCAGAGGAGTGAGAAGACGGGCAGGGTCGCGATCTTCGCTTCCTCGAGCAACTCTCATAGGTAGAGTCCTTCCTTGGTCGCAGTACAGAGGGCGATATATTCTGCTTCAGCCAAAGATAGTGCGATTAGTTCCTGCTTGCTCGACTGCCAGGAGATAGTCCCGATAGGTTCTAGTCGGTAGATGTAGCCCGTTCTCGATCGTCGATTTTCCCTGTCTCCCGCGTGGTCGGCGTCGACGTATCCGAGTAGTCGTACGGACGGTGTTGTTACTTTGCTGTAGGTAAGTCCGGTCGTCGGTGTGGAGACAAAGTAGAGTAGTGCCCGATTGAGTTCCTCGAGATCTTCTTGTTCCGGCTGCTTCAGATGCGTCGCCAGTTGGCTCGCGCTATAAGAGAGATCGGGTCGGCAGGTTACTGCTGCGAATAGTAGGCAGCCGAGCTTTTGTTGATACTCCTGGATTTGCTTCGCGGGGAGTTTTGCGGAGGTGCTGTTGTTGTTCCCGTAGCGGTAGGGAGTTGGGACCGTAGTCGGCGTTAGACCGAATTTCTTCGCGACAGTGCCTGCGTACTTTCCAGCGTGTAGGTAGAACGCCGAGTTGTCTTCGACGACATTCGGTCCCATGTACTGGGTCACTGCGTCGGACACCGTGAGTGTTAAGTCTTCTTTTAGCTCCCCTTCGAACCAGGTGGCGATGTCGGTAGTGGAGCCGATGTAGAGCAGGTCGTCGACGTAGACGATGAGAAGGATGAAGGCTTCTTCCTTCTGTAGTCGATACATGCCTTGGTCGTGCGGCAGTTGTAGGAAGCTGATTCTGACGAGGCGGCCGTGAAGATGCTGCTGCCACAGCCGCGGAGCTTGTTTGATCCCGTAGAGGGATTTTATCAGCTGGCATACTTTTGTAGGGTCGTCGATGAATCCGTGGGGTTGCTCGACGAAGATCTCGGCGTCCACAGGTGCGTACAGGAAAGCATTTGCGACGTCGATTTGGCGCAGTGGTAGTTTCTTCGTGGCCGCGACGGCGAGTAGGATGCGCAGGGAGGTGTGGCGGGAGACTGGGGCAAAAGTTTCTGTGTAGGCGGTTCCGTATCGTTGATCGAAGCCTCGTACGACCCATCGAGCTTTGAATCGTTCGATGGAGCCGTCCGCGTTGGTCTTGATGCGGTACACCCATTTTCCCGAGAGGACGTTCTTCCCGTTGATGCTTGTTGCAGGTACCAGCTTCCATGTATTTCGGTCTTGCAGAGCCTTTAGCTCCTTTTCCATCGCCTCCTTCCATTTTGCCTTATGTTCCCCCCCAGAGCCTGCGACAAAGTCGAGGGCTCGCGCGGAGATGGCGGCGGCGGATGCTGGACGGAGACCCATAGGCCGAGGATCTGTAGTCCCGTGGGTGTGTGTCGAGGGGAATTTTCATTCCCGGAATAGGCTGCTTCGTCACCGTCTTCTGGATCAGGTAAGAAGTTGGGGCCGATGCGTTCTGAAACATTTGTGTCGACCGGGTGGGGTGTAATGTAACCTTGGTCAGCGAAGTGATAAAAGGTGTCGAGGTTGTTACTATCGAGAGGATTGTCTTCGTCGAGTGGAACAGGTACGGAACAGAAAGGGAGAGGTCCGGCAGCTTCCGAGGCTCCAGGTACGTCTTCTTCTGCTGCGTCAGCCTCGGCAGCACGGTCGGCGAAGGAACGAAGGCCCGCGAAGCCGTCGGTGGGGTCGTGTGTGTTGGCAATGTTGTCCAGGTAATGCTGCAGCGTCAGTCGCTCGTAGAAGATAACATCACGTGATGCCACTGTATTTTTGTCTTGTATGTCGAGGATTTTCCATGCGTGAAAATGTTTTGCGATGCCGAGGTGTAGTCCCCACCGAGCTCGTTGAGTGAAGCGTCCTGCTCGGGCTGTGTGGGGTCTGTACTGTACCATGCAGCTGAAAACTCGAAGTAATTTTGTGCTGCCCCTTTTTTGTGTCCACAGCAGGTGCGGTGATGCGTTGTTTGGGAAGCGATGACGAGGACAACAGGTTGTGCAGGTGGACTGCATGTGTCATCGCGTCTGGCCACAGTGTGGTGGGCAGTCTCATCCCAGGAGCAGCTTTCGCATCGTCGTCTGCAAGGTCCGGTTCATGCGTTCTGCGACCCCCTGCTGCTGGTGAGCGTAGGGCAGAGACACCAGGCGTCTGATTCCCCTTTCCGCCAGATAGGTCCTGAAGCGTTGTGACTGGTATTCCAGTGCACCGTCTGTCTGGAAGCTCTTGAGCTTGGTTCCGGATTCTCGTTCGGCAATGGGTAGCCATGTCGTGAAGGCGTCGAAGGCTTGATTGCGCGTCTTGAGGTTGTAGTGCCAGACGTATCTTGTTGCTGCGTCGATAAACGTGATGACATAGTTGAAGTCGGCTTCAGCGTCTTCTCGAGGCATGTTTAAAATGTCGCTGTAGACTTTTTCCATCGGTGCGTATGCAGGTGCGCTTGGGTTGTGATGAGATGGGAAAGACTGGTGCACGTAAAGCACCGTGCGTGTGGTCGTCGAAGTTCTTGGCCGCTCGTTGTTAGGAGGGCGTTGCGTTCTAACACTTCGGCTTGGATGGTTTGCAGTATTGTACTATTTGCAGGGTGCCCGAGTCGTTGGTGCCAGATGTCGTCGGAGCGCGATGGCCGGGCGAGCGGTGGTATATGTCGGTGTTGGAGAAGAACGCGACGACCGTGGCGGGACTTTCGACAGACTTCTCGTGTGATGGGCATAAGTTGATCTGCTTCGGTTGGCGGTCCTCGGATCGCTGGTGGTGGTACTCGGCTGGGTCCTGCTGCTGCTACTGCAGGTGATGGTTGGGAAGGGACACTTGCTGGTACTTGTCTTTCTTGTCTGATAACTGCTAATGCTCGTGTTCTTTCTGCTGCAGGTATGGTGTTGGAGTGCCAGAATCCATCGGGTCGAAGTCGGGGTCAAGATCCGGCGGGTGTGTCCAGGCGGCGAACGACACGATTCCGTCGCTGTCGGCAGTACCGCGGTCGGGGACGAAGTCCAACACGAAGACGCCGGACTTCAGGAGAGCACGACCGATGAAGAGACCGCCCTTCCCGTGGTAAAGGCGAAACTCGTTGGAGTAGGAGTCGCACTCCAGGTGAATCCCTTTTGCCATTAGCTGGCTTACGCTTAGTATTGTATCCCAAGTTGTCGACGATGAGGACCTTGTTGAGTTGAAGTATAACGTTTGTCTCCATGGATTGTAACTGAACCACGCCTTGTCTGTTTGTTTTCAGGTTCGTTGTTGGCGACGGTGATGATGACGTCGCGGTTGAGGCGTCGCTCTCGTTGCACGAAGCGTCCGGAAGAACACATGTGTTGACCGCAGCAGCTGTCCAAGAACCAGGTGTTTCGCCCGGTGGGTTCGGCGTTGGCGACCGCAGCGTATGTCGGGTTGACCTGAAGTCCTTGTGAGCGCGGCGGCGGAAGTTCTTCTTCTCTGTGCGTAAGTGGGTGGTGATCCGGGTGCGCAGTTGTCGATGTGTACCATGCAGTTATGATGTTCGGTGTCCTTGTGCAGATGTGGAAGAGCGCCTTGGAGGGCTTTCTTGAGTGGAGGCGACTTGTGGGTCTACTGGACGATAAACACGAGGACGTGTGCAGTTGACTTTGGAATGTCCGGAAGTCTGACAGTTGTGGCAGAACGGCGGCACGAAGGTGAGTCCTCTGTTGTCGCGTTGATCTTGCTTGCCGCGTCGATTGTAGTTGTTGTCGTTCCTTCGTTGAGTGTAGAAAACTAACTGCTGCTGCTTCCTTGGTTGTCTTTCTTCGAACAGGTCCATCTCCTGTTGTTCAGCGTGAAGCTCGGCGCAGAGGTGCATCTCCGAGATTCTTCCGTGGGCGCGAAGAAGCGAGCGTGTGGTTCTCCATTCTGGCCCGAGCCCGGCGAGGACAAGCGTCACGAAGCTTTCTTCAGTGATTGTTCCTCCGCACCGAAGCAGGCGGTCGCGGAGGGTCTGGCAGCGACTCATATACTGCATCGCCTTTTCCCCGGTCTTCATCTGTATTGTTGTCAGTTGTTGCATGAGTCTGCTTTGTGTCACGCTGTCGTTTGCTTGATAGAGACACTTGAGATGATGCCATGCGAGTTCCGCGGAGTTTCCATAGCTCCGATATGTTCTGATGCTCTGCTGTTCTTGTGGTGACAGGTTCCGCAGGAGAACTGTGTACGCCAGCAGCGACTGATAAGTAAATATTTCTTGCTCCTTTGCAGTGCCGTTGCTTGGGAATGGCAGGGACCCGTTGAAGTATCCCAGAGATGCGCAGCCTCCATCAGCAGCTCGAACTCAAAACTCCAGGTAAAGAAATCGTGTCCGTTGAATGGTGAGGATGTCTGCAGTTTAATCACGTGTGAAAACTGCGCCTGGAGACTTAAAATCTCGTTTGGTGTTTGTTGTGATGCAGCTGCTGTTGGTTGGGCACGGGCGGCATGAACTCGAACGTCCCCGGTGAAGAGTGATAAGGCGCAAAGGTAGGCGCTTGATTGTGTCGCCCGAACGATGAGTTGTCGAGGCTCATCGGCGCTAATCCCATGTTTCCTCCGTTGCTCTGTGTTGAATGCGCAGGTGTCCTTGTCCTGCTGCTGGTCGAAGTGCGACATGAAGCTGAAGAACCTTTCCATAAGGTTTGGATCCACGCTTGAAGAGGGTGATGGGGTCACCATTTCCGGTGCTCTTCCTGTTGTTTCTTGAGCAGCGCCGGTCTCGGTTTGCAGTCCTGAAGTGTGCAATCCAGAGTTGCCGGTTGAGTGTCTTGGCGCTGGGTGAGCCCGTAGAGATTTCTTGCCCTTGCTGTCCATGACTTGTAATCAATGAAGTCGTTGAATTGCAGATTGTAGATAGAGCGTAGTTGCTGGGAGTTTGGTCTCTGACCAGCTCTCATACCATGTTGGGCTGAGAAAAGCCCTTAGGATCTTTCCAGAGACTAAGTCCCAGTTGTAGAATGAGACTTGAGTAGTGCAGCGGAAGTTGAGTAGTTGAACCCTTGTACTAGTATGTATGAGAACAAGTGATTGATTAAAGAAACAAGCATAC
>BQMB01000198.1:600000-863307 GCA_027943415.1 Closterium sp. NIES-67
GAAGACATGTTCTCCATCCATGAGACACTTCATCTCATAAATTTGATCAACAACCTATGTGATTGCAGAGAAGTAACAGTTTTCTCTTGCAATGCTCCCAGGTTCAGGCTGCTGCGAAGGAGCAGAATTCGCACGCAACGACGACGCAGTGAACCCGTCTCGTCAAGGCCAGCGAGACAGTTCTTCGTAACAGGAGCTGATCGATTCGTCGTCATCAAGAATCTCAGCCATCCGATGTGATTGATTGGAGCAGTCTCAACATCAACCTCACGAGGCGACACACCAATCATGCGTCGCGATTCCAGGTGTTAATGACATGCGTGGAAAAGCATTCTGTGCATGTCACGATGCTTGACAGATTGAGGAGTAATTAACCTCGAATCCGGCAAGTACTCGTTCACTAGCGACCCTACGCCACATGCATTGGAGGCGATTCTACGAGAAGCCGAAGCATTACAAGCATCAACGTAACTTCGACGATGCAGGAGAATGCCAAGCAACATAAGGTGTCAACACATGAGGGAGATGCAGACTACTACAACACAATCACGCACTCTACCGACCGTACATTGGAGGCACGGATGAGCATACCAGGAATTGCTACCCGTGGATACATTGAGGGGAGAAGCAAAAATCTCTTCATACCCTCAAATGAAACAATCACCGACAGCAATGGAGCAACACATGCGTACTAATGTGCACGTGTTCCTGGTAGTTACGCCTGTTACACCCATCAGGAACACTCTAGTGGGAAGAGGGAGTTGATGGATTCTCCTTCAACCATTACGAGTTGAGAGAATTCTCTGCAGCAGCTGCCACAGTCGCCATCGTCGCTACCGTTGCCGCCGCCGCAGCAGGAGACTCGACACAACATCACAACCAATTCCTAATGGATGATTCTCCGCTCAATGGAGATAACACTGGATTATATTCCAGTCTGATCACATAAGACCCGGCCAGGCACTATACTATGATTTCCAGCTAGTGGGAAGGAAATACCACTATGCGAGGGAACAACATGACAATGCCATATACCCTCAAGAGCAGGAGATATTTGCTCTTATGAGGATGAGAGGACAATGGTACTCTACCGGTATACATATCTTCATGGCCTATGGCTTATCTTAAAGTCATAAATTCTGCGTCACAACCAATCCATCACCAGCACCACCTCCACGGAAGTAGATAGGCGTGAAATGGAGCGCCGACGCTACTACGGATAGTGGACTCCGCGTATCTCCAACAACACCCCTATTTGCCAAATGGAGCAGACTTCAATACCGATGCTGAACAGCTGAGACATCTTCGACATCAACGATACTTCAAGGAGAGTAACATAATGAGACAAACACATGATGGCACCAGAAGACCTATCCCAATATGTGCGCCCAGACACCGATGCCTACCGATGGCCTCCGTGCTAAACTGGAAGTGCATAAGGTCATACTGGATTGGCTGTCAGCAATGCCCATTTGGAAATGGGAGAGGATTATTTGGGAATACCCCTAATATTCCCAGATGTCCTAACCCATCACTGTGGGATAGCTACGCAGCAGAGATTCCTTGCTTGAGCAACCACCGAGGGAAACTACTTGGCGCCGATTCTGGAAGTTACGAGCTCCGTGTTTATGGTACCAACCCCTCACATGGTTCTGAACACAAGGGATACGTTGAGCAGCACTTCGCATGCCCTGTTGTACTCAAGGCAGTGTGACTAGTAGACCGCGTGGTGGACAGGGTTACTACTAGTGATTGTGCTCTCCATTCCGCAGCACTACTATGCCAAGAGGGTACGACTCACGACAACACTAAGGCATGGACCAGCATTCGACAGAAGCTGCATGTAACGGATACAAGGCTGCTACATAAGTAGTACTATGACACGACTGCCATACTACCAACACTTGGTGATCTTCATACGCGGACCAGATGCGGGTAACAGCATGCACAGATCGGACAACATAGCCATTCATCTGCACGTTACAGCGCACTGTTCCAACCATTCACATCTCCAACTACAACTTGCACCTGCCCATATATCACTGACGGCGATACACACCATCCTTCCTTTGCCGTGGACGGAGCTTGCTCACTCCGTAGCAACAGACAATTCTTGCTACAGTCCAACTGGCTTACGATTTCATCACCATCATCCACTATCTCGAAGATCGACCACACAAGCACCTCTTGGACATCCAACAAGACCAGAAGCACTTGGTCGCTCTTCACTATAGTTTCACACCGTAATCTCGACATCAGCCATCTTCTATCCAAGCTTCAACCTTGCTTCTGCGGGTCTATCCTCGTTGAAGCAGAGATCACTTCAGTCACCTTCCGCTTCCGCCTACCAACCATTTGGAAGATCCTTCAATACCAGCTTTTTAAATCCTATCAAGACCAAACACATTCTACACCGAATGCCAACCACCGTCACCGCCCGTGTTCGTCCACGATGAATCTAAACATGGGACAACTACGTGCTTGGACACCGTCGTCTCCAGAATGGCACTCTGGAACTTCTTCAGTGCTGGAAGGGTTCTGATTCTTCTGAGGCTGTGTCTCTGAATTTGACATGGGTAACGCCCGTCGTCCTCTTAGCGACAACCTTGTCAAGCACGGTGTTACTTCTACCATCCAGCTTTGGGGGGGGGAAGTGTGAGAGTACGACCCCGTTACACCAATTTCCTCTTTCCATATTTCCTTTCTATTTCATTCCTATTTCACTCCTGATTCATTTGGTCTTTATCTCATCTCATTTGGTTTCCTATTCCTCCCTTTCCATTGTCCTTTGGTTTATCCAGTTATTATAATTGTATCACCGACCAGGCTCGGGATGTACTGGCGCGCTATATCTAGCGTAATCCTGCCGTAATCCCTTAAAGCCAACATCCTCGCGTGGCTATACGCATGGGGATTCTATTTCTAGAAGGGTCTATTCCCTTTGGATAGGATAAACCTGGTTACCTGATGTACTATGGAAGTATAAAAGCACCTTGTACTGATTGATAGGGCAACATTGAGCAAACCTCATTCGATCCTGTAACAGAAACCTGGGAGAGCGCGTCGACATCACCTCCACTAAGACCGTAACTCAGTTCCTCGGGCTCAACATCTCCTGTACGCCCGACGCCATCCACCTCTCCGCATCCAAAAGCACCGAGACTGTCGCCAAGAAATTCAACCTCACCCCCGCAGCTCTCTCCACTCCCTACCGCATGCGTGCCGCGGGCTAAAAGCCCAACACTAAGACACTCGACTCCGCTGCACATCAACTCTATCAGCAGCAACTCGGCTGCCCGCTATTTGCTGCTGTACCCTATTGCCCTGACCTCTCCTACATCGCCAGTGAGCTCGCCTAGTATTTTCGGGGACCTAAAGGGGAGAATCTACTCGATCTACAGCGTGTCCTCCTAGACTTCATTTTGATGCCTCACATCAGCCTCACCGACTCCAACCTCACCATGCCATCATTCCAACCCAGTGGCTATGTCGACACAGACCATGCCACCGATCCCGCTAATCGCCGCTCTCGCACATGCTTTGTTTTTTCTCCTATCTCCTGGAACAATTAGAAGGAGTAGCTTGCTGCACTCTCGTCAGCCGAAGTAGAGTACATCGCCGCCACCTTAGCAGTTTGCAAAGGACTGCTACTGAAAGTGAAACTCAACACGTCGCCAACCTTCAAGTTACATCGCAACAGAAAGAGTGCGGTCAAGATCGCCAATAAGCCTGCCTTTGTGAATCACACGAAGCATATCATTTTGCGATACTTCTTGATCAAGGACGAAATCAACAAGGGCAAGGTGGAATTGATCTATTGTCCCACATGCAACATGGCAGCTGACTTCCTCACCAAGAGACTGCCACAACAGCTGTACCAGCACTTCGCCAAGCTCTGTGGCATCACCAAGCGCGCCAAGCTTGAGTACCTTCAGGAATAAAGGGGAGTGTTACGATTAGGAATTATCTTAACATTCTAGAAGGTAACACTTTGCATGGTAACACCCTCTTGTGCGTTATGACCACTATCGGGTACGCACCTCAGTCGAGGTGCGAAGGGTAACAATCGTTGATCGTTGACCAACAACTCAACTGTCAGAAGTTCAAGAGTCCGACACAACAGCAAGAACACATAACTTACCCTGTATTACTGCACGGGCAGTTACCCGAGTTGTGTGCGGTTACCCGAGCCGGATCTCAAACCTAAGAGAATGTACCCCTGTGAAGTGCATCATAGTTAGACTCTTTGCATTCTCTTGTATGCATATAATCCCGGTATCTCCTTTGTTTTAATCGTCCTGTTATGATACATTTACTCTAAGAGGGTAATCAGCCAATCACATCACTTTGGCATGCATGCCCACTGCCATCTGCACTCTCTGCTCCAACGATAGGCAATGGCTGGGGGGGGAGGGGTCTGGGGTTCAGGGAGGAGATAGGCAGGGGGGAAAAGCACTTGCAATTGCTGCTCCCATGATAGGCACGCGGTGGTAGGGGAGAGGTTTGGGTTGTGTGGGGGGGCGGGAAGGGCAGAAAGGGGTGGCAGGGGTAAAGGACGGAAACAATTTTCACTTATGCCAAATGCCACCTGCGTATGCTGCTCTCAGGAGAGGCAATGGCTGGTGGGGAAGAGGTCTGGGATTCAGGGAGGAGATGGGCAAGGAAAAAGGGGCAGTGGGAGAGGGAGACGGAATGAATGCTTGCTCATGCCCATTACGACCTGCACTTGCGGCTCCCAAGTAAGGCACGGGCTGTGGGGGAGAGGTCTCGGGAAGGGATGGGTGTGGAGGAAAGGGTTGATGGGTGTGGGGGAAGGGGGGAAGGCCGGGGTTGGTGGAAAGGAGATAACCACAAAACACACATGATGGAGCTACTCCAATGGCAGGCCTGGAGGGGGGGTATGGGAGCATAGGTCTGGGAAAGAGGGAGGAAGGGGATGGTGGGGTGTTTTAGCGGTGACACACTGCTCCCAGGACAGTCATGGGGTGCTCGTTGAAGGGTATGGGAGAGGTCAGCGGGAACCATGCCATCATTGGATGCGGTAGCAGTTTTACTAAATATAGTTTTGTTTGGCGCCACGTGTCCATCAAGGAGCGTGCTAGTGGTCTAGTGGTAGAATAGCACCCTGCCATGTGCCCGGTGCAGACCCGGGTTCGATTCCCGGCTGGCACAGAAGATTGGTTTCCCTTTTTTCATGCCAGCCTCTATCCCCACTTCAGAACTATGGCCAGCTGCTGAGCCAAGTGCACACTCACATGTGCTGTTTGTTCCTTCCCAATTTTCCATCACAATCTACCTCCCTTCGTATCCCTAACGCACGCACAACAGAGGCCCACCATCAGGGTGCAGCCGGTGGTGCAAGTCCCCCCTTTCCACCAGCTCATACACCAAGACAGCCATGTCGTCCTCCATGCAGTACCCTAGCAGCCACACCAGGCTGGGGTGACTCAGATCGCCCAGGACTAGAATCTCCGCCTGCGAGAGAGGGAAAGAGTGTAGGGTTGAGGGAAACATAGGGGGGGATTGGAAACCAGTCATCATCCATGCTATACCCCAGCAGCCGCACCAAGTTGGGATATTATAGATTGCCCAGGACTAGAATCTTCACCTGCAAGAGAGGGCAACAGTGTAGGGTTGAGGGAAAGATAGGGGGGGATTGGAAACCAGTCATCATCCATGCAATACCCTAGCAGCCGCACCAGGTTAGGATGTTATAGATTGCCCAGGACTAGAATCTTCACCTGCGAGAGAGGGCAACAATGTAGGGTTGAAGGGGGCAGGAGGAGAAGGAGAAATCCTTCATTATCCACGCAAGAACCCTAGCAACCACACCAGCTTGGGGTAGTCCAGATCGCCCAGGACTAGTATCTCTCGCAAGAGAGGGCAAGGTATAGAGATCAGGAGAATTGGGGGGGGTGAATGGAGCAGAAATCTTTCACCATCCATGTAGAACCCCAACAGCCAAACCAGGTTGGGGTGATTCAGATCGCTCAGGACTTGAATCTCCCTACGAGAGAGGGAGAGAGTGTAGGATTGAGGGGAACAAAGGGGGGATTGGAAACCAGCCATCATCCATGCAATACCCCAGGAGGTGCACCAGGTTGGGATATTAAAGATCGCCCAGGACTAGGAACTCCGCCTGCGAGAGAGGGCAACAGTGTAGGGTTGAGGGGAATTGAGGGGGGCAGAGGGAGCACAAATCTATCCTCATCCATGCAGTAATCCAGCGGCAGAACCAGGTTGGGGTGACTGGGATCGCCCAGGACAAGGATCTCCACCAGCGGGAGGGCATAGGGGAAGAGGATGAGTATTGGGGAGGAGCGAGAGCACTCATCATCCATGCACCTCCCAAGCAGCCGCACCAGGTTGGGGTAATTCAGATCGACCAGGACCAGAATCTCTGCCTGCAAAATGATAAATGCGGGATGAGAGAAAGACAGGGGAAGGGGAGAGCATTCTGACGCCCATGACGTTTGAGAGCAGCCACACCAGGCTGGTGTAATCCGGAATGAATGTGGGTGACATGGGATACAGAAGGAGGTCCTTGGAATGAGGGAGAGAGGAGGATGTCCATGTAATGTACAACACCCATAGATGTCAATCAATGCCACTCGCTACACACGTGCCTCCCTACCCCCCCTCCCCTCCCCTCGCTCTCCCCACCCCCCCCTTCCCCCCCACGCCCCTCCTCCCCCTCGCCCCACATCTTGCCTCATGCCACTCTCGCTCCCCTCACCAGGCAGTCATCAAAGGCTTCAACTCTGTCGGTATGAAGCACCTTCACCGCCACCTCTCTCCCACTACCACGTGGAAGTTCCCCCAGCCACTCCTCCACCTGCCCACAAAACACCGTCTCAAAGCTGCCCTTGCCCAGCTGCAGGGTGGCATTGAATTTTCCGTGGCATGCTGCTCTCGTGGTAGGAGAAGCACCGCATGGGAGGGGCACCGGAGGAAGGCTAGCTCGGCACACACATTGGAAAACAGAGGTTTAGGGGAGAGGGAGGTGGGTAGAGGGCGGGGGGGAGGGGGAGAGGGGGAGGGGAGTGAGGCCAGCTACAATAAGTGCCCAGTGGCCTGCTGCACCTCGTGGTACGAGAACGGCCACAGCACTGGCGTGCTTGAAGAATGCTGGTTGGGCTTAGATGCTGAAAAGAAGGGGTTGGTGAGGGGGAGGAGGGGCTTGGGCAGGCAGGTAGGAGAAAGGGAGAAGGGCAAGGACTGGACCTAGCTGCATGAACGTGTTGAAGTGCCCCTTTGTGTCCTGCGGCATCTCATGGTACAAGAAATCAAAAGGCTGGACAACATATGCAAACAAAAGGTGCACATCCAGACAATCACTCAGCATGAGCTCCTGCCATCCGTCAATGCTAATGGTAAGGGACACAGATTGTACAAGGGTTTCCATGCATCATTGTCAAACATTGTTATGATGTTAAACATGGAGTTGAAGAAATCAAGAGATTGGATATTTTGGTTGCAACCATGCTATGAATTTTTGTTCTTTTTCGTGCGTTTTGCAATTGCTGATTGTCAATGGGCTAAGGTTGTCTTTGTTAAACCGATTTGAATGTGCTGATTTTTTAGAATCGTGCAGTATGCACGCTTATTTTTATTCTTGCAAATAGCTCTCAAAGTACTGTGTAGTAGAGAGGATGCAGTTTGGTGAATTCTTGCCTTCATCTGCACTACCATGTCCACTTCTCTTATCCACCCTGCAGGTGGCTCCATTGGTGGCATCTGGCACCATGGCGCCATTCAAGGACCCTTGCTTGAATGCATTGCATGACTTGGTGTTGCACATGGCTCGTCTTGCCCTCACTTTATGTTGCACATGGCTCGCCTTGCCCTCACCTGCACTGCCATGCCCACTGTCCCCTCCCCCTTCCCCCCCCACCTTGGTTCAAGTGCTAGGCGATCTTATGGCAATAAGGGAGGAGGTGCTTGGGGTTGAGGCACACAGAGCTGCATGCCACATCGATAGGGAAATCTGGCAGCTCAACCGATTCCGACTTCACAGCTCATAAGGCGCATGTCAAAACAATGAGCAAGCAAAGTGGCCCTTTCATGAACATGTAATGTTCTGAAGGTGCGCTGCCTCAACAAAACAGCAGATGTTGTGACACCCATTGATGGTGGTGGAACAACAACTTGCTATAGAATGCCGTTGGCGAGAAATTATTTTGTATCAATAGAGCGATACCCCATATGGGCGGACGCGCAGTAGTGACAACAGCAGTAGCGAGTCAACTCGTGGACAGTAAGTTTGTGAGTAAAGTCATCTGAATAGTCACACCATTCTAGATCATTCAAAAAGGCAACGCGAACAGACATGATACGCACTTGAGGAGTGGAACACTGATATTGAAGGCTGGAATTCCGGCGGGGACTGCAGCTATGCAAAGCATGTGACCTGCGATGACCAAGGCATGATAACTTTAATGTGAGTGACATGCACGTGAGTTAGAAGACATCCATGTGTGCAGCATCCATGTGAGGATCACGCATGTGAGTGGCATCCATGTGAGAATCATGCATGTGAGTAGCATCCAGGTGAGGATCATGCATGTAAGTAGCATCCATGTAAGAATTATGCATCTGAGTAGCATCCATATCAGAATCATGCATGTGATTAGTAGCCATGGGAGTAGCATCCATGTGATTAGCACACATGTGAGTAGCACACATGTGAGTAGCAGTCATGAGAGTAGCACCCATGTGAGTAGCATCCGTGTGAGTAGCACCCATGGGAGTAGCATCCATGTGAGTAGCATCCATGTGAGTATCATCTACGTGTGTATCATTTATGTATAACTGTGTCCAGCATAACATCATGTGATTTGACGTCCACGACCTCCTACAACCGACGTCTTTTGAGAGCGTCATTGAGCACCCGCGCCCCCAGAAACATACGGCACCAACGACTTGGCCACCCTTCACGAGGCACTCTCAACAACTGACTAGTGGCCAACACCTTTGCCCAATGAGCACTCATCGACTCCAATGGGCAAGAGCTTCAAGTCAGTCAAGCACCTCGCACGTGCATAGTATGCCCCGCAACCGCTCTCACACACAGCCCTTTTCCGGCATTACGCATCGCCCAACTCGCTACGCACATATGGGCAAGGTTAACAGCGATTACCTTGTCCCGACCCAAAAAGGGCTACAAGGAGAGCAGTACACCCTAAGCTTCGTCGATGCCACCACTCGCTACATCTGGGCAATCAACGTCATAACAGAGGAGGAATTCTAGTCATCTTCCAGCCCTAGATCGCCCTCGCTGAATGCCAGTCTGGAAGATTCCTAAAATACAGGCAAACCGACGGAGCTCGGGAATTTTATAGTGAAGAGCTTCAAACTCACCTCCAGGAACTAGGGATCGAGCACAGGCTCTCCCTGCCATACGGTCACCCCCAGCAAGGCATTGCTGAACGGACCAACCACACCCTCCAAACCAAAGTGAGGGCGATAATGCTCCAGTCATCCTGCCCCCACAATATTAGCCTTACTCAATGCACCATGCAATGTGACTTCATAATCTGCTATCCGCCACTGGCAACAAAGGGAATCCATCCCCTCACCTGGCATGGATATGAAGGGTGGGGAGACACCACTATGCTACGCGTCTGGGGCTGCATGGTCTAGTACTTCCCTCACCACGCTACTACTGGGAAGTTTGAAAGGCGTGCCCGCTGGGGCGTACACCTTGGGATCTCATGCAGAATTAAGGCATGGACGATCATAGACCTGGAAAACTCCACCATTGTCCCCTCTCGCGACGTACGCTTCTACAAAGGCCTAATCCTGCGGCAATTCTAAAAGGATTGCTCCAGGAGCCAAGCCATCGCATATGCCCACAGAGACTGCAGCTTCGCTTCTGCTGAGGATGAAGACGCTGCTGCACGATTGGACGTGGACCCCCCGGACGAACACCCTGGAGAAAACATGCACTTTGATGGCGACGACTCTCACGTGTGTCAGCTCTAGAAATTCCATTATGGGATCAAGTTGCCACAAAACATATGGCAGCAGCATCTCCGTGGCATCCTCCTTGCCATCAGCTTCATCTAGCTTCCGCATGACTCTGGGATGTACCGCCTGCACTTTTGCGGTGACTATATCCTCCTCACGGTCTACGTCGATGATATGCTTTACACCGACACCATCCTAGACCTGCTCGCCCATTTGGAGAGGAACTGTGAGAGTACGACCCCGTTACACCAATTTCCCGTTTCCATATTTCATTTCTATTTCATTCCTCTTTCACCCTTGATTCATTTGGTCTTTATCTCATCTCATTTGGTTTCCTATTCCTTCTTTTCCACTATCCTTTGGTTTATCCAGTTATTATAATTATATCACCGACCAGGCCCGTAATGTATTGACGCGCTATATTTAGCGTAATCCTGCTGTAATCCTATAAAACCAATAGCCTTGCGTGGCTATACGGAGGGTGATTCTATTTCTAGAAGGGTCTATTCTCTTTGGATAGGATAAGCATGGTTACCTAATGTACTATGGAAGTATAAAAGCACCTTGTACTACTTGATAGGGCAACATTGAGCAAACCTCATTCGATCCTGTGACACTTGGTAATCAGAGCAAAGGTTTCAGCTCAACGCTTAACTGCTGGGCCCCCAGGAGCACGCGGAGGATGGAGTCGAAGCTTCTATTCTTGCTAGTACAATTCAGTTTCGTTCTAAGTTTCGAGTATCCTCGCGCAGTTGCACCTGGGGTCCCCTTCGAGGGCGAGATGCCTCGCCAACCGTTCGATGGACTGCATCGACGGAGCCGATTTTTTCGCGGGGGCAAATGGCCTCGACCTCGCGAACGCGTCAGTTCTGGCGGAGCACTTCCTGTGACATTCCGAGAAGTTCGTAGTTCGCCACGACTCTTGGAGTTGTGCTGAAATGTGCGGAGCTGCGACCGACGACATCCATCCGATGGAGGTCCGACGCTTCAGATCGACCGAGGCGAAACGAAATCAGAATGAGCGAGTTCGAGCTACAACGCGAATGGGAACAGGACCTCGCAAGCCGCAAAATTCATCGGAGCGTCCGATCGTTCGACAGCCGACATTGACGACCGAGAATTGCTGCAGGAAACGAGTCGACCCGGATACCGAAAGCTGCTGAACGCGACTCATGAATATCTTCAGATCACTTGGAGTTTGGACCGTCGGATTGAGTTCTGCTTCAACGGACGAGATGGAGCACATTATCTGCACAAAGGGAAAATGACGCGCAAAACATAAATGCAGCCGCCTTCGACACCGTTCACATCATCTGGACTACCAAATTCGGATTCCTCCATTTGGTCACGACTTTGACGCGCAAATCAACTGCAGATTCAAAAATATGCCGAACAATTACCTACTTGGTAATAGCGGCAAGCAGATTACTGACAGGAGAATGTGGATCGTCGGATCGGTGTGGAATCAACAGCACGAATGTAGCGGAAACAACACTATGGAAAAGCATCATCATGGAGACAAAATTCGTGACCAGCGACTGCACAATCGACGCATCTTCCGACTAGTGTCGATAACAATCTACCTATTTTGACGAAGTCATCTTCGTTAAAAATGGATCGACATCAACACAGCGAGATCTTCATACAGGAAAAACAATGGAGCTGCGTGAAGACATGTTCTCCATCCATGAGACACTTCATCTCATAAATTTGATCAACAACCTATGTGATTGCAGAGAAGTAACAGTTTTCTCTTGCAATGCTCCCAGGTTCAGGCTGCTGCGAAGGAGCAGAATTCGCACGCAACGACGACGCAGTGAACCCGTCTCGTCAAGGCCAGCGAGACAGTTCTTCGTAACAGGAGCTGATCGATTCGTCGTCATCAAGAATCTCAGCCATCCGATGTGATTGATTGGAGCAGTCTCAACATCAACCTCACGAGGCGACACACCAATCATGCGTCGCGATTCCAGGTGTTAATGACATGCGTGGAAAAGCATTCTGTGCATGTCACGATGCTTGACAGATTGAGGAGTAATTAACCTCGAATCCGGCAAGTACTCGTTCACTAGCGACCCTACGCCACATGCATTGGAGGCGATTCTACGAGAAGCCGAAGCATTACAAGCATCAACGTAACTTCGACGATGCAGGAGAATGCCAAGCAACATAAGGTGTCAACACATGAGGGAGATGCAGACTACTACAACACAATCACGCACTCTACCGACCGTACATTGGAGGCACGGATGAGCATACCAGGAATTGCTACCCGTGGATACATTGAGGGGAGAAGCAAAAATCTCTTCATACCCTCAAATGAAACAATCACCGACAGCAATGGAGCAACACATGCGTACTAATGTGCACGTGTTCCTGGTAGTTACGCCTGTTACACCCATCAGGAACACTCTAGTGGGAAGAGGGAGTTGATGGATTCTCCTTCAACCATTACGAGTTGAGAGAATTCTCTGCAGCAGCTGCCACAGTCGCCATCGTCGCTACCGTTGCCGCCGCCGCAGCAGGAGACTCGACACAACATCACAACCAATTCCTAATGGATGATTCTCCGCTCAATGGAGATAACACTGGATTATATTCCAGTCTGATCACATAAGACCCGGCCAGGCACTATACTATGATTTCCAGCTAGTGGGAAGGAAATACCACTATGGGAGGGAACAACATGACAATGCCATATACCCTCAAGAGCAGGAGATATTTGCTCTTATGAGGATGAGAGGACAATGGTACTCTACTGGTATACATATCTTCATGGCCTATGGCTTATCTTAAAGTCATAAATTCTGCGTCACAACCAATCCATCACCAGCACCACCTCCACGGAAGTAGATAGGCGTGAAATGGAGCGCCGACGCTACTACGGATAGTGGACTCCGCGTATCTCCAACAACACCCCTATTTGCCGAAATGGAGCAGACTTCAATACCGATGCTGAACAGCTGAGACATCTTCGACATCAACGATACTTCAAGGAGAGTAACATAATGAGACAAACACATGATGGCACCAGAAGACCTATCCCAATATGTGCGCCCAGACACCGATGCCTACCGATGGCCTCCGTGCTAAACTGGAAGTGCATAAGGTCATACTGGATTGGCTGTCAGCAATGCCCATTTGGAAATGGGAGAGGATTATTTGGGAATACCCCTAATATTCCCAGATGTCCTAACCCATCACTGTGGGATATCTACGCAGCAGAGATTCCTTGCTTGAGCAACCACCGAGGGAAACTACTTAGCGCCGATTCTGGAAGTTACGAGCTCCGCGTTTATGGTACCAACCCCTCACATGGTTCTGAACACAAGGGATACGTTGAGCAGCACTTCGCATGCCCTGTTGTACTCAAGGCAGTGTGACTAGTAGACCGCGTGGTGGACAGGGTTACTACTAGTGATTGTGCTCTCCATTCCGCAGCACTACGATGCCAAGAG
Organism: Closterium sp. NIES-67; assembly: GCA_027943415.1. Classification (NCBI taxonomy): domain Eukaryota; kingdom Viridiplantae; phylum Streptophyta; class Zygnematophyceae; order Desmidiales; family Closteriaceae; genus Closterium; species Closterium sp. NIES-67. The sequence goes on from BQMB01000198.1 coordinate 613,428, forward strand.
GGTACGACTCACGACAACACTCAGGCATGGACCAGCATTCGACAGAAGCTGCATGTAACGGATACAAGGCTGCTACATAAGTAGTACTATGACACGACTGCCATACTACCAACACTTGGTGATCTTCACACGCGGACCAGATGCGGGTAACAACATACACAGATCGGACAACATAGCCATTCATCTGCACGTTACAGCGCACTGTTCCAACCATTCACATCTCCAACTACAACTTGCACCTGCCCATATATCACTGACGGCGATACACACCATCCTTCCTTTGCCGTGGACGGAGCTTGCTCACTCCGTAGCAACAGACAATTCTTGCTACAGTCCAACTGGCTTACGATTTCATCACCATCATCCACTATCTCGAAGATCGACCACACAAGCACCTCTTGGACATCCAACAAGACCAGAAGCACTTGGTCGCTCTTCACTATAGTTTCACACCGTAATCTCGACATCAGCCATCTTCTATCCAAGCTTCAACCTTGCTTCTGCGGGTCTATCCTCGTTGAAGCAGAGATCACTTCAATCACCTTCCGCTTCCGCCTACCAACCATTTGGAAGATCCTTCAATACCAGCTTTTTAAATCCTATCAAGACCAAACACATTCTACACCGAATGCCAACCACCGTCACCGCCCGTGTTCGTCCACGATGAATCTAAACATGGGACAACTACGTGCTTGGACACCGTCGTCTCCAGAATGGCACTCTGGAACTTCTTCAGTGCTGGAAGGGTTCTGATTCTTCTGAGGCTGTGTCTCTGAATTTGACATGGGTAACGCCCGTCGTCCTCTTAGCGACAACCTTGTCAAGCACGGTGTTACTTCTACCATCCAGCTTTGGGGGGGGGAAGTGTGAGAGTACGACCCCGTTACACCAATTTCCTCTTTCCATATTTCCTTTCTATTTCATTCCTATTTCACTCCTGATTCATTTGGTCTTTATCTCATCTCATTTGGTTTCCTATTCCTCCCTTTCCATTGTCCTTTGGTTTATCCAGTTATTATAATTGTATCACCGACCAGGCTCGGGATGTACTGGCGCGCTATATCTAGCGTAATCCTGCCGTAATCCCTTAAAGCCAACATCCTCGCGTGGCTATACGCATGGGGATTCTATTTCTAGAAGGGTCTATTCCCTTTGGATAGGATAAACCTGGTTACCTGATGTACTATGGAAGTATAAAAGCACCTTGTACTGATTGATAGGGCAACATTGAGCAAACCTCATTCGATCCTGTAACAGAAACCTGGGAGAGCGCGTCGACATCACCTCCACTAAGACCGTAACTCAGTTCCTCGGGCTCAACATCTCCTGTACGCCCGACGCCATCCACCTCTCCGCATCCAAAAGCACCGAGACTGTCGCCAAGAAATTCAACCTCACCCCCGCAGCTCTCTCCACTCCCTACCGCATGCGTGCCGCGGGCTAAAAGCCCAACACTAAGACACTCGACTCCGCTGCACATCAACTCTATCAGCAGCAACTCGGCTGCCCGCTATTTGCTGCTGTACCCTATTGCCCTGACCTCTCCTACATCGCCAGTGAGCTCGCCTAGTATTTTCGGGGACCTAAAGGGGAGAATCTACTCGATCTACAGCGTGTCCTCCTAGACTTCATTTTGATGCCTCACATCAGCCTCACCGACTCCAACCTCACCATGCCATCATTCCAACCCAGTGGCTATGTCGACACAGACCATGCCACCGATCCCGCTAATCGCCGCTCTCGCACATGCTTTGTTTTTTCTCCTGGAGCCTAGTACACCTATCTCCTGGAACAATTAGAAGGAGTAGCTTGCTGCACTCTCGTCAGCCGAAGTAGAGTACATCGCCGCCACCTTAGCAGTTTGCAAAGGACTGCTACTGAAAGTGAAACTCAACACGTCGCCAACCTTCAAGTTACATCGCGACAGAAAGAGTGCGGTCAAGATCGCCAATAAGCCTGCCTTTGTGAATCACACGAAGCATATCATTTTGCGATACTTCTTGATCAAGGACGAAATCAACAAGGGCAAGGTGGAATTGATCTATTGTCCCACATGCAACATGGCAGCTGACTTCCTCACCAAGAGACTGCCACAACAGCTGTACCAGCACTTCGCCAAGCTCTGTGGCATCACCAAGCGCGCCAAGCTTGAGTACCTTCAGGAATAAAGGGGAGTGTTACGATTAGGAATTATCTTAACATTCTAGAAGGTAACACTTTGCATGGTAACACCCTCTTGTGCGTTATGACCACTATCGGGTACGCACCTCAGTCGAGGTGCGAAGGGTAACAATCGTTGATCGTTGACCAACAACTCAACTGTCAGAAGTTCAAGAGTCCGACACAACAGCAAGAACACATAACTTACCCTGTATTACTGCACGGGCAGTTACCCGAGTTGTGTGCGGTTACCCGAGCCGGATCTCAAACCTAAGAGAATGTACCCCTGTGAAGTGCATCATAGTTAGACTCTTTGCATTCTCTTGTATGCATATAATCCCGGTATCTCCTTTGTTTTAATCGTCCTGTTATGATACATTTACTCTAAGAGGGTAATCAGCCAATCACATCACTTTGGCATGCATGCCCACTGCCATCTGCACTCTCTGCTCCAACGATAGGCAATGGCTGGGGGGGGAGGGGTCTGGGGTTCAGGGAGGAGATAGGCAGGGGGGAAAAGCACTTGCAATTGCTGCTCCCATGATAGGCACGCGGTGGTAGGGGAGAGGTTTGGGTTGTGTGGGGGGGCGGGAAGGGCAGAAAGGGGTGGCAGGGGTAAAGGACGGAAACAATTTTCACTTATGCCAAATGCCACCTGCGTATGCTGCTCTCAGGAGAGGCAATGGCTGGTGGGGAAGAGGTCTGGGATTCAGGGAGGAGATGGGCAAGGAAAAAGGGGCAGTGGGAGAGGGAGACGGAATGAATGCTTGCTCATGCCCATTACGACCTGCACTTGCGGCTCCCAAGTAAGGCACGGGCTGTGGGGGAGAGGTCTCGGGAAGGGATGGGTGTGGAGGAAAGGGTTGATGGGTGTGGGGGAAGGGGGGAAGGCCGGGGTTGGTGGAAAGGAGATAACCACAAAACACACATGATGGAGCTACTCCAATGGCAGGCCTGGAGGGGGGGTATGGGAGCATAGGTCTGGGAAAGAGGGAGGAAGGGGATGGTGGGGTGTTTTAGCGGTGACACACTGCTCCCAGGACAGTCATGGGGTGCTCGTTGAAGGGTATGGGAGAGGTCAGCGGGAACCATGCCATCATTGGATGCGGTAGCAGTTTTACTAAATATAGTCTTGTTTGGCGCCACGTGTCCATCAAGGAGCGTGCTAGTGGTCTAGTGGTAGAATAGCACCCTGCCATGTGCCCGGTGCAGACCCGGGTTCGATTCCCGGCTGGCACAGAAGATTGGTTTCCCTTTTTTCATGCCAGCCTCTATCCCCACTTCAGAACTATGGCCAGCTGCTGAGCCAAGTGCACACTCACATGTGCTGTTTGTTCCTTCCCAATTTTCCATCACAATCTACCTCCCTTCGTATCCCTAACGCACGCACAACAGAGGCCCACCATCAGGGTGCAGCCGGTGGTGCAAGTCCCCCCTTTCCACCAGCTCATACACCAAGACAGCCATGTCGTCCTCCATGCAGTACCCTAGCAGCCACACCAGGCTGGGGTGACTCAGATCGCCCAGGACTAGAATCTCCGCCTGCGAGAGAGGGAAAGAGTGTAGGGTTGAGGGAAACATAGGGGGGGATTGGAAACCAGTCATCATCCATGCTATACCCCAGCAGCCGCACCAAGTTGGGATATTATAGATTGCCCAGGACTAGAATCTTCACCTGCAAGAGAGGGCAACAGTGTAGGGTTGAGGGAAAGATAGGGGGGGATTGGAAACCAGTCATCATCCATGCAATACCCTAGCAGCCGCACCAGGTTAGGATGTTATAGATTGCCCAGGACTAGAATCTTCACCTGCGAGAGAGGGCAACAATGTAGGGTTGAAGGGGGCAGGAGGAGAAGGAGAAATCCTTCATTATCCACGCAAGAACCCTAGCAACCACACCAGCTTGGGGTAGTCCAGATCGCCCAGGACTAGTATCTCTCGCAAGAGAGGGCAAGGTATAGAGATCAGGAGAATTGGGGGGGGTGAATGGAGCAGAAATCTTTCACCATCCATGTAGAACCCCAACAGCCAAACCAGGTTGGGGTGATTCAGATCGCTCAGGACTTGAATCTCCCTACGAGAGAGGGAGAGAGTGTAGGATTGAGGGGAACAAAGGGGGGATTGGAAACCAGCCATCATCCATGCAATACCCCAGGAGGTGCACCAGGTTGGGATATTAAAGATCGCCCAGGACTAGGAACTCCGCCTGCGAGAGAGGGCAACAGTGTAGGGTTGAGGGGAATTGAGGGGGGCAGAGGGAGCACAAATCTATCCTCATCCATGCAGTAATCCAGCGGCAGAACCAGGTTGGGGTGACTGGGATCGCCCAGGACAAGGATCTCCACCAGCGGGAGGGCATAGGGGAAGAGGATGAGTATTGGGGAGGAGCGAGAGCACTCATCATCCATGCACCTCCCAAGCAGCCGCACCAGGTTGGGGTAATTCAGATCGACCAGGACCAGAATCTCTGCCTGCAAAATGATAAATGCGGGATGAGAGAAAGACAGGGGAAGGGGAGAGCATTCTGACGCCCATGACGTTTGAGAGCAGCCACACCAGGCTGGTGTAATCCGGAATGAATGTGGGTGACATGGGATACAGAAGGAGGTCCTTGGAATGAGGGAGAGAGGAGGATGTCCATGTAATGTACAACACCCATAGATGTCAATCAATGCCACTCGCTACACACGTGCCTCCCTACCCCCCCTCCCCTCCCCTCGCTCTCCCCACCCCCCCCTTCCCCCCCATGCCCCTCCTCCCCCTCGCCCCACATCTTGCCTCATGCCACTCTCGCTCCCCTCACCAGGCAGTCATCAAAGGCTTCAACTCTGTCGGTATGAAGCACCTTCACCGCCACCTCTCTCCCACTACCACGTGGAAGTTCCCCCAGCCACTCCTCCACCTGCCCACAAAACACCGTCTCAAAGCTGCCCTTGCCCAGCTGCAGGGTGGCATTGAATTTTCCGTGGCATGCTGCTCTCGTGGTAGGAGAAGCACCGCATGGGAGGGGCACCGGAGGAAGGCTAGCTGGGCGCACACATTGGAAAACAAAGGTTTAGGGGAGAGGGAGGTGGGTAGAGGGCGGGGGGAAGGGGGAGAGGGGGAAGGGAGTGAGGCCAGCTACAATAAGTGCCCAGTGGCCTGCTGCACCTCGTGGTACGAGAACGGCCACAGCACTGGCGTGCTTGAAGAATGCTGGTTGGGCTTAGATGCTGAAAAGAAGGGGTTGGTGAGGGGGAGGAGGGGCTTGGGCAGGCAGGTAGGAGAAAGGGAGAAGGGCAAGGACTGGACCTAGCTGCATGAACGTGTTGAAGTGCCCCTTTGTGTCCTGCGGCATCTCATGGTACAAGAAATCAAAAGGCTTGACAACATATGCAAACAAAAGGTGCACATCCAGACAATCACTCAGCATGAGCTCCTGCCATCCGTCAATGCTAATGGTAAGGGACACAGATTGTACAAGGGTTTCCATGCATCATTGTCAAACATTGTTATGATGTTAAACATGGAGTTGAAGAAATCAAGAGATTGGATATTTTGGTTGCAACCATGCTATGAATTTTTGTTCTTTTTCGTGCGTTTTGCAATTGCTGATTGTCAATGGGCTAAGGTTGTCTTTGTTAAACCGATTTGAATGTGTTGATTTTTTAGAATCGTGCAGTATGCACGCTTATTTTTATTCTTGCAAATAGCTCTCAAAGTACTGTGTAGTAGAGAGGATGCAGTTTGGTGAATTCTTGCCTTCATCTGCACTACCATGTCCACTTCTCTTATCCACCCTGCAGGTGGCTCCATTGGTGGCATCTGGCACCATGGCGCCATTCAAGGACCCTTGCTTGAATGCATTGCATGACTTGGTGTTGCACATGGCTCGTCTTGCCCTCACTTTATGTTGCACATGGCTCGCCTTGCCCTCACCTGCACTGCCATGCCCACTGTCCCCTCCCCCTTCCCCCCCCACCTTGGTTCAAGTGCTAGGCGATCTTATGGCAATAAGGGAGGAGGTGCTTGGGGTTGAGGCACACAGAGCTGCATGCCACATCGATAGGGAAATCTGGCAGCTCAACCGATTCCGACTTCACAGCTCATAAGGCGCATGTCAAAACAATGAGCAAGCAAAGTGGCCCTTTCATGAACATGTAATGTTCTGAAGGTGCGCTGCCTCAACAAAACAGCAGATGTTGTGACACCCATTGATGGTGGTGGAACAACAACTTGCTATAGAATGCCGTTGGCGAGAAATTATTTTGTATCAATAGAGCGATACCCCATATGGGCGGACGCGCAGTAGTGACAACAGCAGTAGCGAGTCAACTCGTGGACAGTAAGTTTGTGAGTAAAGTCATCTGAATAGTCACACCATTCTAGATCATTCAAAAAGGCAACGCGAACAGACATGATACGCACTTGAGGAGTGGAACACTGATATTGAAGGCTGGAATTCCGGCGGGGACTGCAGCTATGCAAAGCATGTGACCTGCGATGACCAAGGCATGATAACTTTAATGTGAGTGACATGCACGTGAGTTAGAAGACATCCATGTGTGCAGCATCCATGTGAGGATCACGCATGTGAGTGGCATCCATGTGAGAATCATGCATGTGAGTAGCATCCAGGTGAGGATCATGCATGTAAGTAGCATCCATGTAAGAATTATGCATCTGAGTAGCATCCATATCAGAATCATGCATGTGAGTAGCAGCCATGGGAGTAGCATCCATGTGATTAGCACACATGTGAGTAGCACACATGTGAGTAGCAGTCATGAGAGTAGCACCCATGTGAGTAGCATCCGTGTGAGTAGCACCCATGGGAGTAGCATCCATGTGAGTAGCATCCATGTGAGTATCATCTACGTGTGTATCATTTATGTATAACTGTGTCCAGCATAACATCATGTGATTTGACGTCCACGACCTCCTACAACCGACGTCTTTTGAGAGCGTCATTGAGCACCCGCGCCCCCAGAAACATACGGCACCAACGACTTGGCCACCCTTCACGAGGCACTCTCAACAACTGACTAGTGGCCAACACCTTTGCCCAATGAGCACTCATCGACTCCAATGGGCAAGAGCTTCAAGTCAGTCAAGCACCTCGCACGTGCATAGTATGCCCCGCAACCGCTCTCACACACAGCCCTTTTCCGGCATTACGCATCGCCCAACTCGCTACGCACATATGGGCAAGGTTAACAGCGATTACCTTGTCCCGACCCAAAAAGGGCTACAAGGAGAGCAGTACACCCTAAGCTTCGTCGATGCCACCACTCGCTACATCTGGGCAATCAACGTCATAACAGAGGAGGAATTCTAGTCATCTTCCAGCCCTAGATCGCCCTCGCTGAATGCCAGTCTGGAAGATTCCTAAAATACAGGCAAACCGACGGAGCTCGGGAATTTTATAGTGAAGAGCTTCAAACTCACCTCCAGGAACTAGGGATCGAGCACAGGCTCTCCCTGCCATACGGTCACCCCCAGCAAGGCATTGCTGAACGGACCAACCACACCCTCCAAACCAAAGTGAGGGCGATAATGCTCCAGTCATCCTGCCCCCACAATATTAGCCTTACTCAATGCACCATGCAGTGTGACTTCATAATCTGCTATCCGCCACTGGCAACAAAGGGAATCCATCCCCTCGCCTGGCATGGATATGAAGGGTGGGGAGACACCACTATGCTACGCGTCTGGGGCTGCATGGTCTAGTACTGCCCTCACCACGCTACTACTGGGAAGTTTGAAAGGCGTGCCCGTTGGGGCGTACACCTTGGGATCTCATGCAGAATTAAGGCATGGACGATCATAGACCTGGAAAACTCCACCATTGTCCCCTCTCGCGACGTACGCTTCTACAAAGGCCTAATCCTGCGGCAATTCTAAAAGGATTGCTCCAGGAGCCAAGCCATCGCATATGCCCACAGAGACTGCAGCTTCGCTTCTGCTGAGGATGAAGACGCTGCTGCACGATTGGACGTGGACCCCCCGGACGAACACCCTGGAGAAAACATGCACTTTGATGGCGACGACTCTCACGTGTGTCAGCTCTAGAAATTCCATTATGGGATCAAGTTGCCACAAAACATATGGCAGCAGCATCTCCGTGGCATCCTCCTTGCCATCAGCTTCATCTAGCTTCCGCATGACTCTGGGATGTACCGCCTGCACTTTTGCGGTGACTATATCCTCCTCACGGTCTACGTCGATGATATGCTTTACACCGACACCATCCTAGACCTGCTCGCCCATTTGGAGAGGAACTGTGAGAGTACGACCCCGTTACACCAATTTCCCGTTTCCATATTTCATTTCTATTTCATTCCTCTTTCACCCTTGATTCATTTGGTCTTTATCTCATCTCATTTGGTTTCCTATTCCTTCTTTTCCACTATCCTTTGGTTTATCCAGTTATTATAATTATATCACCGACCAGGCCCGTAATGTATTGACGCGCTATATTTAGCGTAATCCTGCTGTAATCCTATAAAACCAATAGCCTTGCGTGGCTATACGGAGGGTGATTCTATTTCTAGAAGGGTCTATTCTCTTTGGATAGGATAAGCATGGTTACCTAATGTACTATGGAAGTATAAAAGCACCTTGTACTACTTGATAGGGCAACATTGAGCAAACCTCATTCGATCCTGTGACACTTGGTAATCAGAGCAAAGGTTTCAGCTCAACGCTTAACTGCTGGGCCCCCAGGAGCACGCGGAGGATGGAGTCGAAGCTTCTATTCTTGCTAGTACAATTCAGTTTCGTTCTAAGTTTCGAGTATCCTCGCGCAGTTGCACCTGGGGTCCCCTTCGAGGGCGAGATGCCTCGCCAACCGTTCGATGGACTGCATCGACGGAGCCGATTTTTTCGCGGGGGCAAATGGCCTCGACCTCGCGAACGCGTCAGTTCTGGCGGAGCACTTCCTGTGACATTCCGAGAAGTTCGTAGTTCGCCACGACTCTTGGAGTTGTGCTGAAATGTGCGGAGCTGCGACCGACGACATCCATCCGATGGAGGTCCGACGCTTCAGATCGACCGAGGCGAAACGAAATCAGAATGAGCGAGTTCGAGCTACAACGCGAATGGGAACAGGACCTCGCAAGCCGCAAAATTCATCGGAGCGTCCGATCGTTCGACAGCCGACATTGACGACCGAGAATTGCTGCAGGAAACGAGTCGACCCGGATACCGAAAGCTGCTGAACGCGACTCATGAATATCTTCAGATCACTTGGAGTTTGGACCGTCGGATTGAGTTCTGCTTCAACGGACGAGATGGAGCACATTATCTGCACAAAGGGAAAATGACGCGCAAAACATAAATGCAGCCGCCTTCGACACCGTTCACATCATCTGGACTACCAAATTCGGATTCCTCCATTTGGTCACGACTTTGACGCGCAAATCAACTGCAGATTCAAAAATATGCCGAACAATTACCTACTTGGTAATAGCGGCAAGCAGATTACTGACAGGAGAATGTGGATCGTCGGATCGGTGTGGAATCAACAGCACGAATGTAGCGGAAACAACACTATGGAAAAGCATCATCATGGAGACAAAATTCGTGACCAGCGACTGCACAATCGACGCATCTTCCGACTAGTGTCGATAACAATCTACCTATTTTGACGAAGTCATCTTCGTTAAAAATGGATCGACATCAACACAGCGAGATCTTCATACAGGAAAAACAATGGAGCTGCGTGAAGACATGTTCTCCATCCATGAGACACTTCATCTCATAAATTTGATCAACAACCTATGTGATTGCAGAGAAGTAACAGTTTTCTCTTGCAATGCTCCCAGGTTCAGGCTGCTGCGAAGGAGCAGAATTCGCACGCAACGACGACGCAGTGAACCCGTCTCGTCAAGGCCAGCGAGACAGTTCTTCGTAACAGGAGCTGATCGATTCGTCGTCATCAAGAATCTCAGCCATCCGATGTGATTGATTGGAGCAGTCTCAACATCAACCTCACGAGGCGACACACCAATCATGCGTCGCGATTCCAGGTGTTAATGACATGCGTGGAAAAGCATTCTGTGCATGTCACGATGCTTGACAGATTGAGGAGTAATTAACCTCGAATCCGGCAAGTACTCGTTCACTAGCGACCCTACGCCACATGCATTGGAGGCGATTCTACGAGAAGCCGAAGCATTACAAGCATCAACGTAACTTCGACGATGCAGGAGAATGCCAAGCAACATAAGGTGTCAACACATGAGGGAGATGCAGACTACTACAACACAATCACGCACTCTACCGACCGTACATTGGAGGCACGGATGAGCATACCAGGAATTGCTACCCGTGGATACATTGAGGGGAGAAGCAAAAATCTCTTCATACCCTCAAATGAAACAATCACCGACAGCAATGGAGCAACACATGCGTACTAATGTGCACGTGTTCCTGGTAGTTACGCCTGTTACACCCATCAGGAACACTCTAGTGGGAAGAGGGAGTTGATGGATTCTCCTTCAACCATTACGAGTTGAGAGAATTCTCTGCAGCAGCTGCCACAGTCGCCATCGTCGCTACCGTTGCCGCCGCCGCAGCAGGAGACTCGACACAACATCACAACCAATTCCTAATGGATGATTCTCCGCTCAATGGAGATAACACTGGATTATATTCCAGTCTGATCACATAAGACCCGGCCAGGCACTATACTATGATTTCCAGCTAGTGGGAAGGAAATACCACTATGCGAGGGAACAACATGACAATGCCATATACCCTCAAGAGCAGGAGATATTTGCTCTTATGAGGATGAGAGGACAATGGTACTCTACTGGTATACATATCTTCATGGCCTATGGCTTATCTTAAAGTCATAAATTCTGCGTCACAACCAATCCATCACCAGCACCACCTCCACGGAAGTAGATAGGCGTGAAATGGAGCGCCGACGCTACTACGGATAGTGGACTCCGCGTATCTCCAACAACACCCCTATTTGCCGAAATGGAGCAGACTTCAATACCGATGCTGAACAGCTGAGACATCTTCGACATCAACGATACTTCAAGGAGAGTAACATAATGAGACAAACACATGATGGCACCAGAAGACCTATCCCAATATGTGCGCCCAGACACCGATGCCTACCGATGGCCTCCGTGCTAAACTGGAAGTGCATAAGGTCATACTGGATTGGCTGTCAGCAATGCCCATTTGGAAATGGGAGAGGATTATTTGGGAATACCCCTAATATTCCCAGATGTCCTAACCCATCACTATGGGATATCTACGCAGCAGAGATTCCTTGCTTGAGCAACCACCGAGGGAAACTACTTAGCGCCGATTCTGGAAGTTACGAGCTCCGCGTTTATGGTACCAACCCCTCACATGGTTCTGAACACAAGGGATACGTTGAGCAGCACTTCGCATGCCCTGTTGTACTCAAGGCAGTGTGACTAGTAGACCGCGTGGTGGACAGGGTTACTACTAGTGATTGTGCTCTCCATTCCGCAGCACTACTATGCCAAGAGGGTACAACTCACGACAACACTAAGGCATGGACCAGCATTCGACAGAAGCTGCATGTAACGGATACAAGGCTGCTACATAAGTAGTACTATGACACGACTGCCATACTACCAACACTTGGTGATCTTCACACGCGGACCAGATGCGGGTAACAGCATACACAGATCGGACAACATAGCCATTCATCTGCACGTTACAGCGCACTGTTCCAACCATTCACATCTCCAACTACAACTTGCACCTGCCCATATATCACTGACGGCGATACACACCATCCTTCCTTTGCCGTGGACGGAGCTTGCTCACTCCGTAGCAACAGACAATTCTTGCTACAGTCCAACTGGCTTACGATTTCATCACCATCATCCACTATCTCGAAGATCGACCACACAAGCACCTCTTGGACATCCAACAAGACCAGAAGCACTTGGTCGCTCTTCACTATAGTTTCACACCGTAATCTCGACATCAGCCATCTTCTATCCAAGCTTCAACCTTGCTTCTGCGGGTCTATCCTCGTTGAAGCAGAGATCACTTCAGTCACCTTCCGCTTCCGCCTACCAACCATTTGGAAGATCCTTCAATACCAGCTTTTTAAATCCTATCAAGACCAAACACATTCTACACCGAATGCCAACCACCGTCACCGCCCGTGTTCGTCCACGATGAATCTAAACATGGGACAACTACGTGCTTGGACACCGTCGTCTCCAGAATGGCACTCTGGAACTTCTTCAGTGCTGGAAGGGTTCTGATTCTTCTGAGGCTGTGTCTCTGAATTTGACATGGGTAACGCCCGTCGTCCTCTTAGCGACAACCTTGTCAAGCACGGTGTTACTTCTACCATCCAGCTTTGGGGGGGGGGAAGTGTGAGAGTACGACCCCGTTACACCAATTTCCTCTTTCCATATTTCCTTTCTATTTCATTCCTATTTCACTCCTGATTCATTTGGTCTTTATCTCATCTCATTTGGTTTCCTATTCCTCCCTTTCCATTGTCCTTTGGTTTATCCAGTTATTATAATTGTATCACCGACCAGGCTCGGGATGTACTGGCGCGCTATATCTAGCGTAATCCTGCCGTAATCCCTTAAAGCCAACATCCTCGCGTGGCTATACGCATGGGGATTCTATTTCTAGAAGGGTCTATTCCCTTTGGATAGGATAAACCTGGTTACCTGATGTACTATGGAAGTATAAAAGCACCTTGTACTGATTGATAGGGCAACATTGAGCAAACCTCATTCGATCCTGTAACAGAAACCTGGGAGAGCGCGTCGACATCACCTCCACTAAGACCGTAACTCAGTTCCTCGGGCTCAACATCTCCTGTACGCCCGACGCCATCCACCTCTCCGCATCCAAAAGCACCGAGACTGTCGCCAAGAAATTCAACCTCACCCCCGCAGCTCTCTCCACTCCCTACCGCATGCGTGCCGCGGGCTAAAAGCCCAACACTAAGACACTCGACTCCGCTGCACATCAACTCTATCAGCAGCAACTCGGCTGCCCGCTATTTGCTGCTGTACCCTATTGCCCTGACCTCTCCTACATCGCCAGTGAGCTCGCCTAGTATTTTCGGGGACCTAAAGGGGAGAATCTACTCGATCTACAGCGTGTCCTCCTAGACTTCATTTTGATGCCTCACATCAGCCTCACCGACTCCAACCTCACCATGCCATCATTCCAACCCAGTGGCTATGTCGACACAGACCATGCCACCGATCCCGCTAATCGCCGCTCTCGCACATGCTTTGTTTTTTCTCCTGGAGCCTAGTACACCTATCTCCTGGAACAATTAGAAGGAGTAGCTTGCTGCACTCTCGTCAGCCGAAGTAGAGTACATCGCCGCCACCTTAGCAGTTTGCAAAGGACTGCTACTGAAAGTGAAACTCAACACGTCGCCAACCTTCAAGTTACATCGCGACAGAAAGAGTGCGGTCAAGATCGCCAATAAGCCTGCCTTTGTGAATCACACGAAGCATATCATTTTGCGATACTTCTTGATCAAGGACGAAATCAACAAGGGCAAGGTGGAATTGATCTATTGTCCCACATGCAACATGGCAGCTGACTTCCTCACCAAGAGACTGCCACAACAGCTGTACCAGCACTTCGCCAAGCTCTGTGGCATCACCAAGCGCGCCAAGCTTGAGTACCTTCAGGAATAAAGGGGAGTGTTACGATTAGGAATTATCTTAACATTCTAGAAGGTAACACTTTGCATGGTAACACCCTCTTGTGCGTTATGACCACTATCGGGTACGCACCTCAGTCGAGGTGCGAAGGGTAACAATCGTTGATCGTTGACCAACAACTCAACTGTCAGAAGTTCAAGAGTCCGACACAACAGCAAGAACACATAACTTACCCTGTATTACTGCACGGGCAGTTACCCGAGTTGTGTGCGGTTACCCGAGCCGGATCTCAAACCTAAGAGAATGTACCCCTGTGAAGTGCATCATAGTTAGACTCTTTGCATTCTCTTGTATGCATATAATCCCGGTATCTCCTTTGTTTTAATCGTCCTGTTATGATACATTTACTCTAAGAGGGTAATCAGCCAATCACATCACTTTGGCATGCATGCCCACTGCCATCTGCACTCTCTGCTCCAACGATAGGCAATGGCTGGGGGGGGAGGGGTCTGGGGTTCAGGGAGGAGATAGGCAGGGGGGAAAAGCACTTGCAATTGCTGCTCCCATGATAGGCACGCGGTGGTAGGGGAGAGGTTTGGGTTGTGTGGGGGGGCGGGAAGGGCAGAAAGGGGTGGCAGGGGTAAAGGACGGAAACAATTTTCACTTATGCCAAATGCCACCTGCGTATGCTGCTCTCAGGAGAGGCAATGGCTGGTGGGGAAGAGGTCTGGGATTCAGGGAGGAGATGGGCAAGGAAAAAGGGGCAGTGGGAGAGGGAGACGGAATGAATGCTTGCTCATGCCCATTACGACCTGCACTTGCGGCTCCCAAGTAAGGCACGGGCTGTGGGGGAGAGGTCTCGGGAAGGGATGGGTGTGGAGGAAAGGGTTGATGGGTGTGGGGGAAGGGGGGAAGGCCGGGGTTGGTGGAAAGGAGATAACCACAAAACACACATGATGGAGCTACTCCAATGGCAGGCCTGGAGGGGGGGTATGGGAGCATAGGTCTGGGAAAGAGGGAGGAAGGGGATGGTGGGGTGTTTTAGCGGTGACACACTGCTCCCAGGACAGTCATGGGGTGCTCGTTGAAGGGTATGGGAGAGGTCAGCGGGAACCATGCACATCATTGGATGCGGTAGCAGTTTTACTAAATATAGTCTTGTTTGGCGCCACGTGTCCATCAAGGAGCGTGCTAGTGGTCTAGTGGTAGAATAGCACCCTGCCATGTGCCCGGTGCAGACCCGGGTTCGATTCCCGGCTGGCACAGAAGATTGGTTTCCCTTTTTTCATGCCAGCCTCTATCCCCACTTCAGAACTATGGCCAGCTGCTGAGCCAAGTGCACACTCACATGTGCTGTTTGTTCCTTCCCAATTTTCCATCACAATCTACCTCCCTTCGTATCCCTAACGCACGCACAACAGAGGCCCACCATCAGGGTGCAGCCGGTGGTGCAAGTCCCCCCTTTCCACCAGCTCATACACCAAGACAGCCATGTCGTCCTCCATGCAGTACCCTAGCAGCCACACCAGGCTGGGGTGACTCAGATCGCCCAGGACTAGAATCTCCGCCTGCGAGAGAGGGAAAGAGTGTAGGGTTGAGGGAAACATAGGGGGGGATTGGAAACCAGTCATCATCCATGCTATACCCCAGCAGCCGCACCAAGTTGGGATATTATAGATTGCCCAGGACTAGAATCTTCACCTGCAAGAGAGGGCAACAGTGTAGGGTTGAGGGAAAGATAGGGGGGGATTGGAAACCAGTCATCATCCATGCAATACCCTAGCAGCCGCACCAGGTTAGGATGTTATAGATTGCCCAGGACTAGAATCTTCACCTGCGAGAGAGGGCAACAATGTAGGGTTGAAGGGGGCAGGAGGAGAAGGAGAAATCCTTCATTATCCACGCAAGAACCCTAGCAACCACACCAGCTTGGGGTAGTCCAGATCGCCCAGGACTAGTATCTCTCGCAAGAGAGGGCAAGGTATAGAGATCAGGAGAATTGGGGGGGGTGAATGGAGCAGAAATCTTTCACCATCCATGTAGAACCCCAACAGCCAAACCAGGTTGGGGTGATTCAGATCGCTCAGGACTTGAATCTCCCTACGAGAGAGGGAGAGAGTGTAGGATTGAGGGGAACAAAGGGGGGATTGGAAACCAGCCATCATCCATGCAATACCCCAGGAGGTGCACCAGGTTGGGATATTAAAGATCGCCCAGGACTAGGAACTCCGCCTGCGAGAGAGGGCAACAGTGTAGGGTTGAGGGGAATTGAGGGGGGCAGAGGGAGCACAAATCTATCCTCATCCATGCAGTAATCCAGCGGCAGAACCAGGTTGGGGTGACTGGGATCGCCCAGGACAAGGATCTCCACCAGCGGGAGGGCATAGGGGAAGAGGATGAGTATTGGGGAGGAGCGAGAGCACTCATCATCCATGCACCTCCCAAGCAGCCGCACCAGGTTGGGGTAATTCAGATCGACCAGGACCAGAATCTCTGCCTGCAAAATGATAAATGCGGGATGAGAGAAAGACAGGGGAAGGGGAGAGCATTCTGACGCCCATGACGTTTGAGAGCAGCCACACCAGGCTGGTGTAATCCGGAATGAATGTGGGTGACATGGGATACAGAAGGAGGTCCTTGGAATGAGGGAGAGAGGAGGATGTCCATGTAATGTACAACACCCATAGATGTCAATCAATGCCACTCGCTACACACGTGCCTCCCTACCCCCCCTCCCCTCCCCTCGCTCTCCCCACCCCCCCCTTCCCCCCCATGCCCCTCCTCCCCCTCGCCCCACATCTTGCCTCATGCCACTCTCGCTCCCCTCACCAGGCAGTCATCAAAGGCTTCAACTCTGTCGGTATGAAGCACCTTCACCGCCACCTCTCTCCCACTACCACGTGGAAGTTCCCCCAGCCACTCCTCCACCTGCCCACAAAACACCGTCTCAAAGCTGCCCTTGCCCAGCTGCAGGGTGGCATTGAATTTTCCGTGGCATGCTGCTCTCGTGGTAGGAGAAGCACTGCATGGGAGGGGCACCGGAGGAAGGCTAGCTGGGCGCACACATTGGAAAACAAAGGTTTAGGGGAGAGGGAGGTGGGTAGAGGGCGGGGGGAAGGGGGAGAGGGGGAAGGGAGTGAGGCCAGCTACAATAAGTGCCCAGTGGCCTGCTGCACCTCGTGGTACGAGAACGGCCACAGCACTGGCGTGCTTGAAGAATGCTGGTTGGGCTTAGATGCTGAAAAGAAGGGGTTGGTGAGGGGGAGGAGGGGCTTGGGCAGGCAGGTAGGAGAAAGGGAGAAGGGCAAGGACTGGACCTAGCTGCATGAACGTGTTGAAGTGCCCCTTTGTGTCCTGCGGCATCTCATGGTACAAGAAATCAAAAGGCTTGACAACATATGCAAACAAAAGGTGCACATCCAGACAATCACTCAGCATGAGCTCCTGCCATCCGTCAATGCTAATGGTAAGGGACACAGATTGTACAAGGGTTTCCATGCATCATTGTCAAACATTGTTATGATGTTAAACATGGAGTTGAAGAAATCAAGAGATTGGATATTTTGGTTGCAACCATGCTATGAATTTTTGTTCTTTTTCGTGCGTTTTGCAATTGCTGATTGTCAATGGGCTAAGGTTGTCTTTGTTAAACCGATTTGAATGTGTTGATTTTTTAGAATCGTGCAGTATGCACGCTTATTTTTATTCTTGCAAATAGCTCTCAAAGTACTGTGTAGTAGAGAGGATGCAGTTTGGTGAATTCTTGCCTTCATCTGCACTACCATGTCCACTTCTCTTATCCACCCTGCAGGTGGCTCCATTGGTGGCATCTGGCACCATGGCGCCATTCAAGGACCCTTGCTTGAATGCATTGCATGACTTGGTGTTGCACATGGCTCGTCTTGCCCTCACTTTATGTTGCACATGGCTCGCCTTGCCCTCACCTGCACTGCCATGCCCACTGTCCCCTCCCCCTTCCCCCCCCACCTTGGTTCAAGTGCTAGGCGATCTTATGGCAATAAGGGAGGAGGTGCTTGGGGTTGAGGCACACAGAGCTGCATGCCACATCGATAGGGAAATCTGGCAGCTCAACCGATTCCGACTTCACAGCTCATAAGGCGCATGTCAAAACAATGAGCAAGCAAAGTGGCCCTTTCATGAACATGTAATGTTCTGAAGGTGCGCTGCCTCAACAAAACAGCAGATGTTGTGACACCCATTGATGGTGGTGGAACAACAACTTGCTATAGAATGCCGTTGGCGAGAAATTATTTTGTATCAATAGAGCGATACCCCATATGGGCGGACGCGCAGTAGTGACAACAGCAGTAGCGAGTCAACTCGTGGACAGTAAGTTTGTGAGTAAAGTCATCTGAATAGTCACACCATTCTAGATCATTCAAAAAGGCAACGCGAACAGACATGATACGCACTTGAGGAGTGGAACACTGATATTGAAGGCTGGAATTCCGGCGGGGACTGCAGCTATGCAAAGCATGTGACCTGCGATGACCAAGGCATGATAACTTTAATGTGAGTGACATGCACGTGAGTTAGAAGACATCCATGTGTGCAGCATCCATGTGAGGATCACGCATGTGAGTGGCATCCATGTGAGAATCATGCATGTGAGTAGCATCCAGGTGAGGATCATGCATGTAAGTAGCATCCATGTAAGAATTATGCATCTGAGTAGCATCCATATCAGAATCATGCATGTGAGTAGCAGCCATGGGAGTAGCATCCATGTGATTAGCACACATGTGAGTAGCACACATGTGAGTAGCAGTCATGAGAGTAGCACCCATGTGAGTAGCATCCGTGTGAGTAGCACCCATGGGAGTAGCATCCATGTGAGTAGCATCCATGTGAGTATCATCTACGTGTGTATCATTTATGTATAACTGTGTCCAGCATAACATCATGTGATTTGACGTCCACGACCTCCTACAACCGACGTCTTTTGAGAGCGTCATTGAGCACCCGCGCCCCCAGAAACATACGGCACCAACGACTTGGCCACCCTTCACGAGGCACTCTCAACAACTGACTAGTGGCCAACACCTTTGCCCAATGAGCACTCATCGACTCCAATGGGCAAGAGCTTCAAGTCAGTCAAGCACCTCGCACGTGCATAGTATGCCCCGCAACCGCTCTCACACACAGCCCTTTTCCGGCATTACGCATCGCCCAACTCGCTACGCACATATGGGCAAGGTTAACAGCGATTACCTTGTCCCGACCCAAAAAGGGCTACAAGGAGAGCAGTACACCCTAAGCTTCGTCGATGCCACCACTCGCTACATCTGGGCAATCAACGTCATAACAGAGGAGGAATTCTAGTCATCTTCCAGCCCTAGATCGCCCTCGCTGAATGCCAGTCTGGAAGATTCCTAAAATACAGGCAAACCGACGGAGCTCGGGAATTTTATAGTGAAGAGCTTCAAACTCACCTCCAGGAACTAGGGATCGAGCACAGGCTCTCCCTGCCATACGGTCACCCCCAGCAAGGCATTGCTGAACGGACCAACCACACCCTCCAAACCAAAGTGAGGGCGATAATGCTCCAGTCATCCTGCCCCCACAATATTAGCCTTACTCAATGCACCATGCAGTGTGACTTCATAATCTGCTATCCGCCACTGGCAACAAAGGGAATCCATCCCCTCGCCTGGCATGGATATGAAGGGTGGGGAGACACCACTATGCTACGCGTCTGGGGCTGCATGGTCTAGTATTGCCCTCACCACGCTACTACTGGGAAGTTTGAAAGGCGTGCCCGCTGGGGCGTACACCTTGGGATCTCATGCAGAATTAAGGCATGGACGATCATAGACCTGGAAAACTCCACCATTGTCCCCTCTCGCGACGTACGCTTCTACAAAGGCCTAATCCTGCGGCAATTCTAAAAGGATTGCTCCAGGAGCCAAGCCATCGCATATGCCCACAGAGACTGCAGCTTCGCTTCTGCTGAGGATGAAGACGCTGCTGCACGATTGGACGTGGACCCCCCGGACGAACACCCTGGAGAAAACATGCACTTTGATGGCGACGACTCTCACGTGTGTCAGCTCTAGAAACTCCATTATGGGATCAAGTTGCCACAAAACATATGGCAGCAGCATCTCCGTGGCATCCTCCTTGCCATCAGCTTCATCTAGCTTCCGCATGACTCTGGGATGTACCGCCTGCACTTTTGCGGTGACTATATCCTCCTCACGGTCTACGTCGATGATATGCTTTACACCGACACCATCCTAGACCTGCTCGCCCATTTGGAGAGGAACTGTGAGAGTACGACCCCGTTACACCAATTTCCCGTTTCCATATTTCATTTCTATTTCATTCCTCTTTCACCCTTGATTCATTTGGTCTTTATCTCATCTCATTTGGTTTCCTATTCCTTCTTTTCCACTATCCTTTGGTTTATCCAGTTATTATAATTATATCACCGACCAGGCCCGTAATGTATTGACGCGCTATATTTAGCGTAATCCTGCTGTAATCCTATAAAACCAATAGCCTTGCGTGGCTATACGGAGGGTGATTCTATTTCTAGAAGGGTCTATTCTCTTTGGATAGGATAAGCATGGTTACCTAATGTACTATGGAAGTATAAAAGCACCTTGTACTACTTGATAGGGCAACATTGAGCAAACCTCATTCGATCCTGTGACACTTGGTAATCAGAGCAAAGGTTTCAGCTCAACGCTTAACCGCTGGGCCCCCAGGAGCACGCGGAGGATGGAGTCGAAGCTTCTATTCTTGCTAGTACAATTCAGTTTCGTTCTAAGTTTCGAGTATCCTCGCGCAGTTGCACCTGGGGTCCCCTTCGAGGGCGAGATGCCTCGCCAACCGTTCGATGGACTGCATCGACGGAGCCGATTTTTTCGCGGGGGCAAATGGCCTCGACCTCGCGAACGCGTCAGTTCTGGCGGAGCACTTCCTGTGACATTCCGAGAAGTTCGTAGTTCGCCACGACTCTTGGAGTTGTGCTGAAATGTGCGGAGCTGCGACCGACGACATCCATCCGATGGAGGTCCGACGCTTCAGATCGACCGAGGCGAAACGAAATCAGAATGAGCGAGTTCGAGCTACAACGCGAATGGGAACAGGACCTCGCAAGCCGCAAAATTCATCGGAGCGTCCGATCGTTCGACAGCCGACATTGACGACCGAGAATTGCTGCAGGAAACGAGTCGACCCGGATACCGAAAGCTGCTGAACGCGACTCATGAATATCTTCAGATCACTTGGAGTTTGGACCGTCGGATTGAGTTCTGCTTCAACGGACGAGATGGAGCACATTATCTGCACAAAGGGAAAATGACGCGCAAAACATAAATGCAGCCGCCTTCGACACCGTTCACATCATCTGGACTACCAAATTCGGATTCCTCCATTTGGTCACGACTTTGACGCGCAAATCAACTGCAGATTCAAAAATATGCCGAACAATTACCTACTTGGTAATAGCGGCAAGCAGATTACTGACAGGAGAATGTGGATCGTCGGATCGGTGTGGAATCAACGGCACGAATGTAGCGGAAACAACACTATGGAAAAGCATCATCATGGAGACAAAATTCGTGACCAGCGACTGCACAATCGACGCATCTTCCGACTAGTGTCGATAACAATCTACCTATTTTGACGAAGTCATCTTCGTTAAAAATGGATCGACATCAACACAGCGAGATCTTCATACAGGAAAAACAATGGAGCTGCGTGAAGACATGTTCTCCATCCATGAGACACTTCATCTCATAAATTTGATCAACAACCTATGTGATTGCAGAGAAGTAACAGTTTTCTCTTGCAATGCTCCCAGGTTCAGGCTGCTGCGAAGGAGCAGAATTCGCACGCAACGACGACGCAGTGAACCCGTCTCGTCAAGGCCAGCGAGACAGTTCTTCGTAACAGGAGCTGATCGATTCGTCGTCATCAAGAATCTCAGCCATCCGATGTGATTGATTGGAGCAGTCTCAACATCAACCTCACGAGGCGACACACCAATCATGCGTCGCGATTCCAGGTGTTAATGACATGCGTGGAAAAGCATTCTGTGCATGTCACGATGCTTGACAGATTGAGGAGTAATTAACCTCGAATCCGGCAAGTACTCGTTCACTAGCGACCCTACGCCACATGCATTGGAGGCGATTCTACGAGAAGCCGAAGCATTACAAGCATCAACGTAACTTCGACGATGCAGGAGAATGCCAAGCAACATAAGGTGTCAACACATGAGGGAGATGCAGACTACTACAACACAATCACGCACTCTACCGACCGTACATTGGAGGCACGGATGAGCATACCAGGAATTGCTACCCGTGGATACATTGAGGGGAGAAGCAAAAATCTCTTCATACCCTCAAATGAAACAATCACCGACAGCAATGGAGCAACACATGCGTACTAATGTGCACGTGTTCCTGGTAGTTACGCCTGTTACACCCATCAGGAACACTCTAGTGGGAAGAGGGAGTTGATGGATTCTCCTTCAACCATTACGAGTTGAGAGAATTCTCTGCAGCAGCTGCCACAGTCGCCATCGTCGCTACCGTTGCCGCCGCCGCAGCAGGAGACTCGACACAACATCACAACCAATTCCTAATGGATGATTCTCCGCTCAATGGAGATAACACTGGATTATATTCCAGTCTGATCACATAAGACCCGGCCAGGCACTATACTATGATTTCCAGCTAGTGGGAAGGAAATACCACTATGCGAGGGAACAACATGACAATGCCATATACCCTCAAGAGCAGGAGATATTTGCTCTTATGAGGATGCGAGGACAATGGTACTCTACCGGTATACATATCTTCATGGCCTATGGCTTATCTTAAAGTCATAAATCCTGCTTCACAAC
Source organism: Closterium sp. NIES-67 (assembly GCA_027943415.1). Taxonomy (NCBI): domain Eukaryota; kingdom Viridiplantae; phylum Streptophyta; class Zygnematophyceae; order Desmidiales; family Closteriaceae; genus Closterium; species Closterium sp. NIES-67. Next base: position 636,099 of record BQMB01000198.1, read on the forward strand.
CATTCCATCACCAGCACCACCTCCACGGAAGTAGATAGGCGTGAAATGGAGTACGCACGTGGCGTCGGGCAAGGCGCGCGCGATGGCCAATATTATGCACAACAAAGGTGGGGCAAGCGAACCAAATAACCACGCACTGTCCGACAACGACCTCGACTCTGCATACCCTGAGGGTCGCCATGCAGACGAACGCGAGAACGAGGGGCCGGGTGAGCGAGTGGCCAGCGAGGAGGATGACCCATCTCCTGTCACGCAGGCACAGCTGCGTGCATGTATCCGTTCAAACGCTGACACGGCCAAGACGATTGCTCGCCTGGAGTCCGCTGTCGTGGGCCTCGTCACCCAAGAGAAACGTGACCGCTGCCATGGTCACCATGGGTGTTCTATGCGTCACAGAGGTCGCAAGGTTGTGCCCCGTCGGCGTCGGCTAGCGAGGATGACTCGTATATCGACACGAGATCAGATGATGACGGACGCCGCCGCAAGATGCCTGTGGTCCGATCGCCGATTGTCCAGTAGGCCCTCAACCTACTCCCCGTAGATGCTGCCTGGAAGGCGCGTCGCGACGATCTGAACAAGTGCTTGTCGAACTGGAAGACTGACGCTGCCAAGCGCTTTTGCAACATCGCCATTCCCAAGCTCAACCTTTTCAGGCATGCGCGTGTCCGTACCAGCCCATGGGCTCGATCAAGGATGTGAGGACCAAGTGGGGCCCGTCCGGAGAGAGCGCCGGTGACCATCCGTGCTAGCGTGCCTTCGTGTGTATTTTGGTTGCGTGATTAAGCTTGTCTCGTCCCCGTGTGACAGAGCTGGAGCTATCAATATGGCATTGCAGCAAGGACGACATGCCGTTCGCGCCCGCAGCCTTCACGGCCACTCTCAAGGCGGCCTTCTAGCCTAGGCATCCATGGGCTCCGATCACCTTGCATGGGTCGAGCTTATCGTGAGATACTCCTAACTTATATCCCAACCGCTGTTACCCATTTTGGGGCAGCCCGAGCCATATCCCTTCGTGCGGCTGAACATTTACCCCCCTATTCGTCGCGTAGCAGGTCGAGGACGCAATGCGAAACTGGGACTCACGGCAAGCGTGCCTGACAAACTCGGCATGCCACAATTACGCCCTGATGTTCGACCTTCATGGGCTGGTGTACATGGTCGTAGTGGGCGCGATCGATGCTAAGGACCCTGAGTACGATGCTGTCACGAAGGCGTGGACGTGGGGCCACCATGGCATCGTCCTCTCCTCTTGCGGCCTGGAGAGCAAGCGCCCGGGGACCGACAATGCCGCGGCCACTATGCAGGATGAAGACGCGGATTCAGAGAGCAATGCTGATTGATTGTCTCGTTTCCATACGTCATGGACGCGTTTTTTCTAAAAAACGTGTGCGCTATAATCACTAGCTGTCCATATGTAATATGGATGCTAAGTGTGGGTGTTTGGTGGTTGCGTTCCCACGCGTTGCTTGCGTCGGCTGCGCATCCGGACGATGCCTCGTACCTTTTTGTCGGGCTGCATGGAGGGTATTGGAATCATGCCCGCAGATGCATTTTGCGCAATCAATTTACAAGATCACTGTCACCCACGAGTGCAATGTTGTAGGCGTGTGTGTAAATTTGCGAACATTTATCAGTTTTGCGGTCCGGTGCGCGAGTGTATTCTACGCTGCGAGTTTCAATTGGCTAATCAGGTGCCACCACGGCTTGTCGCAATTCGTCGCACTTACACTGCCGGAGGTTGTGCGGGTACGTTCAAATCGGTCGGGATCACGCACCCCTCTGGATGCATTTGTCCAGGCCGGATTGGTGGAATGCTGCGGATAAAATACCATTCGGCCTGTGCGGACTTGTTGGCGTTGTTCAGCCGTGTCGTGTTCCCACTGGAGGGTTGCGTCGATGTACAAAGTTATGCTCAGCGAATGGGCATCTCCTATACATGTGCTGTGTCTTTGGTTAGTTTTGCTGCATCACTTGGCCGACGGGACCCAATGGCGCATTTGACCGTCACAATTGTCGTCACTTGTACTGGACGAAGTCCACGCGTGTGAACTACACATTCGAGACGCCTTGTACGTGTGCACTACTGGTGGGTCGTTTAGACGTACATTTGCGCATGGACATGCCACGTGGCATGTGTCCCGTGCGGTACCCGTGCCTCGTCTAGGTCAGTTACGACACATCATTGTAGCTCCCATGCCGTCACGTTTAGACCCCCGCTTTGCACCGGGCCACATGACGGTTTTGCTCTTGCGTGTTTGTGCCACGACAACGGTGACGTGTGTACGTGGGGTCGCTGAGAAGTTGCGTCTGTCCGCTTGGATTTCGTCGTGAAGTTGCCCCTGCTGTCATCTTTTCAAAAGTGTGTTGGTACCTTGGTCACAGTCACTTTAGACCTCAACTTTTCAGTAACCGTGACCTGGTCACCCTAAAATCACCGGAAAGCAACGGCTACGTCACTTCTTGCACTTGCGATCTTCGCGGTGTGGCTGCTTCGTTTGCTAAGTCAGTACAGTCAAACCCTTCAAATTAGGGTTTCGGCCGCTGATCTACACAAGTTAAGCAGTCCTAAGAGTGTGTACCTATGAGCCTCTTCTCAAGCAACCTCTTCCTAGACTTGCGCGCTACAGTGACGCAAAGTTTAACGTGATATGTTTTAGTGGGGTTCCGCGAAGTGCGAAGTAAGGTTCGGCTTGCCGAGATTTAGGGGCGTGTTTTAAAACCTCTTTTCAGACGAACATATTTTCAGACACGTGCGAATCTGCACAATAAAATTTCGGCACAAGTTGTTTTTATGGGTTAGAGAGTGGTGGAACGCAAATATAAAACGAGTTGATTCCGAAAAGGGGCACTGGGAACACACTCTCAAGGTCGCGAATGAGTCTGGGAAGAGGTTGCCTGGGAAGAGGCTCGTAGGAACACGCTCTAATACTTGTAGTAAGCGGAATCAGAATGGTGACGACGAGCGGCGGAGAATGCGGCGACCGGACATGATGAGGGAAGAGGGGAGAAGGGGGTGGAGCAAGACAAGAATGAGAACTTCTTAAAGTAGCCAGATGCGAGAATGGGGAGAGGGGAGGAAGGCAGTTCTCACAGGGAATGCCTTCGGTTCTTCCATTCTCTAACGCTTCTTCCTGAGCGTCCAACTCGCTCTGCGAACAAACAACCGGATTTACGATGTTGTAGCCAGAATTTGCACACCAGCACGCATGGCGAGGCGAACTCACCTTCTCTGTGTTACGCCAATGCGCAAAAGCGTTGTAGAGGCTAGGCCACCGCCAATAGCGTGCGTCGATGGCATTGTGAAATCCTGCACGTCAGCACCAGCAGGCGTGAAAATCCACCCTGGCATTGCAAAACTTGGGGATAGGTGACCGTTGACCCTATTGATAGTGAGGTGAGGTGGCTGGCGAGGCCAGGCAATTCCCAAGGAAAGGGAGGAGCCGCTGCTGTGACGGGGGAAAGATGCAGCTGAACATAATTGATACAGTGGAGGACAGTGTACAAAACATATAGCAGATACCAACAAAAGTGGTAGCAGAAAACCGATGAAACCATCTGAACGATAATAATGGTCTTTAATGGTTTTGCACTTCATATAAGCGTAACAGACTATTGCTGTATCATCTTCGTGAGTCCCCTCTCTATTTTGTCAATTCTCTGGCTACTGAAGTGTGACTACAGTGTCTTCTTCTACAGTACTAGATACTAGTCGGTGCCATGTCGTCCGCTGCCCTGGGACGTCTTTAGCCCAGCCGAACTCGGCGCGCGTTTAATGAGCTCTTGCGGCACTGGTCTTTGGGTTGCGACAGATTTATATCGAGATTTATATCGCTTTTTCCTCGACGTTCTCATTCCATTCTTGTCAATTTCGCAAAAAGTAAGGGAGCTTCGACCATGTCGCCTGCGGTGAACGCGGAGGGGAGGCTGCGGTGCGAGAGGATCGGGTGTGACGCGTATTTCGCGGAGGACGAGAACGACGAAACGAGCTGTCGCTATCACCCCGGGGTAATACGGTGGAGCGATCGATACTGATGTAGTGGGTGCACGCTCAGGCTCATGCCGCCTTTTGCGGCTCTCTGACAGCTGTCGGTTACTCCTAGTAGCGCGTTGACGAGGAATTCCTTTCGGACACAGTGTGTCGTGCCGCCGTCGCCCACCATTTTGATTCATCTTCCCCGTATGCACTGCGTAAGCACTTGAATGGTATGATGCCTAATTACTTGAACCCTCTCCATTTCTCCTCTTCCCATGCCTTGTCATAGTACCGGGCTATGCTGCCGATGCGACACGCTCTGCGGCATGGTCGCCAGCGATGGCTGGCATAATAATTCCTTCATCACTCAGACTTATGCTTGATATTTGTATCATATGGTTGATAGTTGTATCATAGGGTTGATATTTTTATCACGTGGTTGATATTTCCCGTCGCCCAACATGACTCCTCCGCTTTCTCCAATTCCCCTGCCCCTCCATCACCATTGCTCGTACCAGCTGTGCTGGCATCATGCGCAGCTCACCATTGAGTCTGTCTGTGACTCAATTGACAAAAAAATCTCCGTTTTCTCCTATTCCCCGGCTCCTGCTCCCCCATCACCGTTGCTCTCCTACCGGCTGTGCTGGCATGCACGGCGCTGCCGTGGTCGCTGAACAATGGCTGACGACACGTCGACCTCGATTGTCGCAACATCACCGCGAATTCGATTAGCCGGTATGCTCGTGGAACAGATGGCGCGCTGCTAAAGCTCACCAATGCTCGTTTTCGCCTACTATTTGGACCACTCCCCCCCCCCTTCTTCGTCTCGTCCATGATCTCCTCTCCTCTCGCCCTCTCTATCGCGTCCGCCACCCTCCCTTGCCTCCGTTGTCTGTTGTCTCCTCCCCTCTTGCTGACCGATGTATATCTCGCACCTCCCTGTCCCGTAGCGTCGCTCTCTTGCTTGTCTTCTTTCTTCTCCCCCGCCTGCTCACCCGCTGCTCCTCCCCTCCTCGTCCAGTGTTCCAAGATGGCGCCAACGAGATTCTCTGCTCGCTTCCGGTCTCCCCTCCCTACATCCTCCCCCCCCTCCAACCCCTCACCTCCTCCTCACTTAGCCACCCTTCTCCCCACCACACCTCCCTTCCCCCACTCCTCCATCAGCCAGCAGCATTCCACGACAGCACTAGGGATTGAATGTGCTGCCACAGGCGGAGCCACAATATATAAATTATTCTCCCCTCCATTTCGTTCCGTTCCCCCCTCCCCCCACCCCTTTCTCCTTTCCCCCCCCTCCCCCCCCACACCCCGTTCTTCTTCCTCCTCAGTCATTGTTCTACAACGGCACCAAGGACTGGATGTGTTGCCACAAGCTAACCCACGGTCTCTGAGTCACCTTTTTCTCCTTTCCGGTCTTCGCCCCCGCTCCTCCCTCTCCCCTCCCCCTCTCTCTTCCCCGTTTTTACGTCAGCCTGTCATCCGTGACAGCACCAAGGAGTGCATTTGCTCCCACAAGCGAAGCCACAGCTCCTGGGTCACTCTCAGCTCCCTCCGGACTCCCGCCTTCCCCCATCCCACTATCTCCCCTGCTACCCCCTTAGCCAGTGTTCCACGACGTCACCAAGGAGCAGAGCAGACGTACTGCCACAAACGAAGCCACGACTTCCACGTCATTCTCTGCTCCCACCCATCCGGTCTCGAACCCCCTCCCCTCCCCAACCGACAGCACCAAGGAATGGACTTGCTGCCACAAGCAAAGCCACATATTCTAAACTATTCTCACCTCCTCATCCCTCCCTCCCCTCCCCCTTCCCGCCTCTCTCTCTCACCCGCCCACCCCCCCACCCTGCTCTTCTTCCCCCTCAGCCGGTGTTCCACGACGGCACCAAGGAGTGGATGTGCTGCCACAAGCAGAGCCACGACAACTGGTTGACTCTCTGCTCCTTTCCGGTCTTCCCCCTCTTCCCTCTCTTCGCCCACCACCCCCTCTTCCCCCTTTCCTTTCCCCCCCCCTCCTCCTCCCTCCCCCTCTTTCCCGCCTATCCCCCATGCTCCCCCCTCAGCCCATCTTTCATGATGGCACCAAGGAGTGGATGTGCTGCCACAAGCGGAGCCACGACTTCTCACTCTTCCTCTCCATCCCAGGGTAACGCATGCGATGAACTCCAGAGTACCTAGACGCTCACGTTTTTGTCACATCTGCATGCACGTTCCTCCCCTCCGCACCCATATCTGCTTGGCCATCCATTATACTCCTATACCTGCATGCATAGTCGTCACGTCTTCACCTGCATGTTCATTTACCAGCAGTCAACCCTGCCGCACCTTCCCTCCATCTTGCTCATGGCAGCAATCAACCCTGCCACTCCTCTACACTACAAGCCCTTGTTTAGTCAAAGTCTGTCCTGCTATTCCCACTTCAACGTCGCTGTGTTCGTGCGTGCTCATGCCTGTGTGCAATGCCATGTGTTGATGACGAGGATGCATTGTGTGCCTTGCATCTCTTGACTTCATTCACCTGCGTGCCTGTTTTTTACCATTTGGTCTTGCTCCCTGTGACTGTGCTCCCTTTTGTTCTCAGGTGCAAGCAAGGCAAGCACACCACAGAGAAACCAAAACCACTCACCCCCGCAGCACCATCGCCAGCACCAGTAAAACCATCACCAGTGCCAGCAGCAGCAGGAGCGACAGCAGGTGTTTCAGCGGACAAGTCAGCAGTACCAACACCAGCAGCATCAGCTGCACAATCGGCTTCATCGTCATCGCCATCACATCAACAGGCAGCGTGCAATCGGTGCTCTCAAGGCTTCTTCTGCTCCGAGCATAGCGCACGCCAAGGTGACTTGAGCTGCATGTGGCGTGCAGACGTCGGCAATAGACACGGGCAGGTGTGGCATGGTGACATGAGCCGCATGTGGCATATAGGCATGGGCATGTGCCATGGTGAGATTCGTATGCGACATGGTAGCATGGGCCTATAGCACGGCAACATGGGCTTGTCTGATGCCTGAAGCTCTTCATTCCCCCTCCCCCTCCCTTGCCGCTTACAGCTTCATCTCCTGCTATTCCCTGCCAGCTCTAATGGGAGTAGTAGAATGCAAGCGCGGAATGTGTTTGTGTCTGTAAGCACGGGACATTGTAGGAGATAAGCAACGTGACTCAAGTCCTTCATTCTCTCTTTCTCCTCCCTGCCTGCCCTTTGCAGGTTACTCTACACCCCCCCCCCCCCCCCAGCCCTCCTGCCCACCCTCGCGGAACATTAGCAGGGAGAGCGTGTGTATGGCATGACGGAATGTGGGGCCATGTACCGAGAGATGGCTCTTGCTTCTTTCGTCTCCCTCCTCCATGCCGCTTGCAGCTTCCTCTGCTGCTCCTCCCGCTCAGCCGTCCTGCCCGTCCTCATGGGGCACAGTCGTCGTCCTGCGTTTTTGTGTGGCAGCAAGGGCGAATGCTGGGAAATAAGCATAATGTCTGACGCCTCAACGTGCCTCAAGCACTCCATTCCTCTCCCTCCTCTATGCCCCTTGCAGCCTCCTCTGCAGCCACGCCCCCTCAGTCCTCCCGCCCACCCTCATGGGACATCAACGCGGAGCGCACCTGCGGCAACAAGGGGTGTGGGGCCAAGTACCGGGAGATTGACAACTCTGATGGCGCGTGCAAGTATCATCCGGGGCCTGCTGTATTTCACGACAGAAAGCGAGGGGTGAGTGAGAGAAGGGATAGGGGTGAAAGGCACAGGTGAAAAGGTGTGCGCTGGAAACTGTACCTGCGGCAACAAGGCATGTGGCGCCAAGTACTGGGAGATCGACAACTCTGGTGGCGCGTGCAAGTTTCATCCTGGGCCCGCTGTGTTCCATGACAGAAAGCGAGAAGTGGGTGATGGGTGGCGGGTTGAGTGATGGGTGGCGGGGTGAGTGATGGGTGGACTGTGGAGGGGTGAGTGAAGGGTGGAGGGGTGGGGAGCACAGGTCAAGTGAAGTGGGATGGGACGCATGCACGGTGCACCTGTAGCAGCAAGATGTCTGGGGCCGAGTACCAGGAGAGCGACATCTCTAATGGTGCGTGCATGCACCGTCTGGGGCCCGCTGTGTTCCACGACAAATTAGTGAGGGGTGAGAGATGGGTGCTGGGATGAGTGATGGGTTAATCACGTGGCTGGTGATGTGTTAATGGCATGGACTGGTGGTGGGTTAATCCCATGGTCTGGTAAGAGTTTATCAGGTCTGTTGTGAAGTTATTGATGCAGCTCCCTACACCTCCTGTACTCTTGCCATCACATCCATCACCATGCTTTCACTCCTTCCCCTTCCCTTGACCCGTTTCCCCCTTTCCCAGTGGCAATGCTGCGGAGTATTTGTGAATGACTTCAACGAGTTTCTTGCTGTTCCAACCTGTGCCACTGGTTGGCACAATGATGAGGTGTAGACTGGACGATGAAGGTATTGTATTCCACAAGGCAGCAAGGGCATAGGTAACTTTGATATCACAAAACCTTCATAGCGTAGTGGCATTAAGCTAGTTGTGCCATATCGAAAAGTTAAATCCAACCCTAAAAACTAGCCCGTTGTTGGGTTGATAATAGCCCTAGGATCTTTTTAGAATGCCAAGTCCTTATAACCGAGTGCTTGATAGCACAGCGGAAGTCTTCAGTTGAACCCTTGTACTGGTATATGAGAACAAGTGATTGATTATAGCAAAGGAATACAAGGCTTATGTAATAATACAATAGAATATGAAGAGTCTAATTGTTTTACGACTCGATAAGGCGACTCGCGTAACCACCCGTACTGTAATATCGGGACGGTTATTTGTTCTTACTGTCGCGCTGACTCTTGACTCTTCTGATTCTGACTGTCGGGTTGCACAGTCAATGGTCTGCGATCGTTGCCCTTTCGTAACCTCTGGGAGGTGTCGTCAACCTGTGTGAATCGTCAGTGGTACTGTAGTAGTGTTGACTCGGTAATCCTCGCGGTTGTAGTCTTCGCCTATTTCGTACACTCATGCGAGACTCCGAAAATGCCTCAAGTCTTTTCATCATTTCCAACACCCTCCATTTCGTGGTGTGTCGATGTGGTCGTCGTTGCTAATGTGTTGCAGTCCAGTCAACAGCATGCAGTACTGGAACTTGGCCTTCTTCAGCTTCTTGGTCAAGTAGTCGGCTGCCATTACAGTGGTGGGGCAGTAGACGAATTGGAGACGACCTTGCTCGATCTCGTCCTTCACGAAGAAGTAACAAAGCGAGATGTGCTTCACGCTGTTCGCGAATCCATTTTTGTTGGCGATTCTGATTGCCGATTGGTTGTCGCAGAAGAGAGAGAAGCTCGGTAACTCGGCAATCTTCGCTTCTTCGAGCAGCTCGCACAGGTACAGTCCTTCCTTTGTAGCTGCGCAGAGGGCGATATATTCAACTTCAGCAAATGAGAGGGCGATTAATTCCTGCTTTTCCGAGTGCCTGGAAATAGTGCCGATATGTTCCAGACGGTAGATGTAGCCAGCGCGTGAGCGGCGGTTGTCTTTATCGCCAGCGTGATCGGCGTCGACGTAGCCAATTAGTCCGGTCTTGGTAGCGGCGTTATTGTGATAGGTCATACTGATCGTCGGGGTCGAGAAGAAGTTGTGGAGCGCGCGATCGAGTTCCTGCAGATTCCCCCTTCAGGTCGCTCAAGGTAGGTAGCGAGCTGGCTAGCGGGGTAGGAGAGATCAGGATGGAAGGTGATGGCGACGAACAACAGACGTCCCAACTTCGGTTGATACTCCTGGATCCCGGCTAGTGCGAGTAGCGAAGTGGTCGACGCGGATGCTGGTGGCACATATGCGTACGGGGTAGCGAGGGATAGCGGTGTCAGATCGAGTCTGCGAGCGATGGTGTTGGCGTCCTTCGAGGCCGAGAGGCGGATGGTGTCGGGGCCGTCGGTGACGTTGAGGCCGAGGTTCTGGGTCACGGTCGACGACACCGTGGTCGTGAGCTGGAGTTCCAGCTCACCTTCGAACTATACTATGATGGAAGTGGTGGAGCCGACATAGAGTAGGTCGTCCACGTAGACGATCAACAGGACGTAGTTACCACTACGTGACAGGCGGTACATGCCCTGGTCGTGTGGTAGTTGGGCAAAGCCCATGTAGGTGAGGATGCGATGCAGGTACTGCTGCCATAGGCGCGGGGCCTGCTTGATCCCGTATAAGGATTTGAGCAGCTGGCAGACCATCTTGGGGTCGTTGACGTAGGCTAGGGGTTGCTCAACAAAGATGTCGGCGTCGACCAAGGCGTAGAGGAACGTAGTGGCGACGTCGATTTGTCGTAGAGGAAGGTGGCGAGCGGCGACGACGGCGAGGAGAATTTGAAGCGAAGTGTGGCGGCTAACCGGAGTGAATGTCTCGGTACAGTCACTGCCGTACTGCTGGTCGAATCCGCGAACCACCCATATTCCATTGAAGCGCTCAATGGTTCCATCCCCCTTGGTCTTTACTTGGAAGACCCATTTTCTGGATAGTACTGACTTGCCCTTTGTCTGAGAAATTGGGATGAGTTTCCACGTGTTGCGTTCGTGCAGTGCCGCTAACTCTCGATCCATTGTTTCCCTCCATTTTTTCTTGTGTGGTCATTGTAGGGCGCGCTTGACACTCTTCAATTCCTTGATTGGTGGCGGCTGCGGAGGATGCACGGCTGCTACCAGTCCCAAGATTTGCAGACCGGTTACGATGAAGCGGGGGAGTGTTGGATTCTCGGGATAAGGTGTTTCATCTCCCGCTTCACGATCAGGTACGAAACCTGGTCCAACCTGTTCTGAAACGCTAGTGTCGATGCTGTGGGGTGTTACATAACTAGTGTCGGCGAAGTGGTAGTAGGCTTTGGCATTCGCGCTTTTGCGAGGATTATTGCCGTCCATCTGCATGTCGACGGAGCAGTAGGGAAGTGGTCATGCAGCTGCTGACGCGTCGGGGATGTTCTGCTCCTCTAGATCAGCTTCTTCTTCTGTCGAAGAAAACGCGCGTGCTCTAGCGAAGCCACCGGATGGGTCCTGATTGGCTACGATGTTCTCCACGTAAAGGTTAAGGGTCAGGCTCTTATAAAAAATGACATCACGTGCCGGTACTGTTTCCTTATCTTCCATGTCCAAGATCTTCCAAGCCTTGTAATGTTTTTTCCACACCGATGTGTAGACCCCATCTTGGCCACTGCGAAAATCGTCCAGCTCGTGCAGTGTGCGGACGATACTATAACATGCAGCCGAAGACTCGTAACATTTTTGTGCTACCCTACTTCCCTGTCCACAGCAGATGCGGTGATGCGTTGTTTGGCAGAGAGCTTGACGGCAGAAGATTCTGCAGCATGACGGCGCGATTCATCGCCTCTGGCCACTGCGAAAAGGGCATGCGCATCCCAGTCAGCAACTTCCTCATGGTGTTCTGGAGGGTTCGAATCATCCTCTCTGCTACACTGTTCTATTGGTGAGCGTAGGGAAGGGTGAAGAGCCTCTTGATTCCTCTCTCAGCAAGGTAGTCCCTGAATCGCTTTGACTGGTATTCTATCGCCCCATCTGACAGGAACACATTTTGTTTCGTGTCTCCCTCCCGTTCTGCTGCAGCAAGCCAGGCGACAAAGGCGGAGAGGGCGAGGTTGTGTGACGGCAAGTTAAGGTGTCAGGTGCATCGTGTCGCGACATCGACGAAGGTATTCACGTAGTTGAGGTCGGCCCGGCCGACCTTTTGCGGCATGTATAGGATATTGCTGTAGACTTTCTCGAGGGGAGTGTACTCTGGTGCACTGGGGTTGTGATGCAATGGGAACTGTTGTCGAGGAAGATCTGCTTCCGGGCAGATGAAGCCGGTACGTCGAGGTCGTCAAAGTTCACATCCATCGAGTAGTAGTAGCACATCTTTTTCCAGGACATTCGCACGTATCGTCTCGAATAATCTTGAATTTTCAGGGTGCCCTAACTGTTGATGCCATGTTTCCTCATTTGCTTAGTGTCCCACAAATTGGCAATACAAGTCCGAGTTGGCGTAGAAGGCGGAGACGGTCGCGGCGCTTCGATGCTGTTCACGTGGATGTGTCTTCATCTGCTCGGCGTCGGTCGGTGGTGGCGCGTCAAGGGGTTCTGGTTCAGCTCTTTTTAACCGTTCTTCCTCTATGTTCTTCCACCCTCTATTCGTCCCTCTCCATTCTTACCCTGCCTATTCATTCCTCCCTCTGTAGGACCCTCTCCCTTCCTCTGCCGCTCTCCCTTGCTCCTTATTCTCCTTTCCCCCTTTCTTGCCTTCGTCTCAGCTGTACCTTTTTTCCCCTCGCATCCGTTCCCTTTCTTTCCGACCTAATCGCTTTAGTTTCTTTCTGGCTGCTAGTGTCTCAAGCTCTTCCCTCTTATTTTCTCCTCTGTTATCCTCTCCATTCATGTCATCACGTTCGAGGTTGTCATATTCCAAGAACATTCCCAATCGTCGAAGTTCAAGTCATCACGTTCCAAGTCTTCTCAGTCCAAATTCGGTCAAAGCATTGATTGATGGATATTTGAAGCTGACTTTTGGTCATGTTTTCGTGCTACCCATTATATCTTTGTGTTTGACTTGCGTGCATTTGCATTGTTGTTTTGTGTCCTGGTTTTTTATGTCGTGTTGCTTGTGTATGTGCATGTGCATGGTAACATTGTTTGACAACGTGCGTACCAGTTTGTTGGCTTGAGCGTTGCACGGTGTTGTGTTGCGTTGTGCTTGCAGGAGAAGGATGCTGACTATGCCTAGTGCATCACACAATTTGCGATCATCGTTGCCGGTTTGGGGAATTTCTTCTCATTCCCTGCATGCCAATCTCTATTGTAGCACAAAATCATTGATGCATTTCTTTCTTTGCAATCACTATTGCACTATTTTTTGTTTGTATACCATGGGTACGTACCATAACCAGGTGAGGGGAGGGAGGCGAGGGTGCATTTACTACATGATCATCCCCATTCAGACAAAAATAGGTAAGACCTATCATGTTCAAACGGTCAGGATGGGTGGCGGCACACACTAGCACATCAGCACTCTTTTCCCAACCTCCCGCATTTCCTCAGGTGGAAGAGTGCATCTCCTCCGGCACAGCAGCGAGCCTCAGAGACTCCAAAATGGACGCCCCTAAGGATGCTATGCAGCGCATGGCTCGGCTGGCAGTCAGCTACACGGTGGAGCGCACTGCGAGCCGCCCAAGCATGGCTCACATTGCCAACGAGCTGCAGGCTGTCAGGGAGGAGGTGGCGGGGAAGGACGAGCTGAGTGCTGCGATTAAGGTGGATGCTGAGGTCCAGGAGATGAAGCATGCTTGTAAAGGTGGGGGAAGTCTTGATGCGCAGCTCGAGTTGATTGGGGGTAGCTTTTCCATCGAAACCCAGTCTAAATTTGTGAGGGGTGGTATTGCAAATAGACTTCACTTGTAGAGTTCACCCTTGATTCCGCTCCATTGCCAAGTTGTTTGGCTCCTGATTTATAGTTTGAATGTTCACGTAGCTTTGTCAGCAGCGTCTGAGTCTGTTAAGGAAGGCCGTGTCAGTATTGAAGGGCGGCAAACCACTTGAAATAGATATGAAGTGACATTCTACACGATTGTCTTGGGGATATTTGATGTGGTAAGGGCATTATAAGTGAGAGAAAACAAAAACCGGTGAGCACATTATGTTGAGATCCAAGTGGAGAGGGCTAGATGAGGAGGAGCTCTGGGCCAATTTCAGATGGGCGCAGCGAGCATTTGTCCACCAGCCATATTTCCTGGCCCATTATTGGTGTTCGTGCGTCTGGTGCCAGATTAAGAGCTCACACCTTTCTATCGCATGGCTCAGAGAACGAGTGCGGGGCAGCCCCAGGCGTGTAGAGAATGAGGGCACCGTGCCGAAGCCTTTGGTGGACGCCTCATGCTTGAATTTGAAGCTTTTTGGTTACTTCGTTTTGACCTTGGTCACCATGAAGGCAGTAGAAACTGCAGCACACGGGCTCAAAACATCTGCTTATGCTTGTGATGCTACTGCCATCTGCCAGTCTTGCTGTTACCAGCATGGTCACCTTGGTGACTTCTCTCATAGTTGATGTCACGCTGAAACATACATGAAATTGAATGAATCTCTCCCTTTCCATGTTACAACTTTCTCTTCAAGCTCTCACCACAACAGCTCACCAGTGTCAACCGACTCTGAGGACTACTGCTGCTCCTGCCCCTGGTCTCTGTAGCGGGGCTGCCATTCTAGCGACCATGGGGTAACAGGGCTCAGATGGGAGATGCTGGCCGTGCCAAGCCTCGGGATGACGACCTACCATGCCTCGTACCATGCCCTTTGGAACCACCACGGTGATCCGTTCCGTCCTGGCTGTCCACCTTGCTCTCGTCACAGCCACCACTGGCGACCCAATTGGTGCTCGTCCCCCTTCCCCTATATCAGCCTCCTCCTCCACCTCCTCGCTTCAAGGACCTATCACTTCTCGCCACCATCTGCCCTCCACCCCCAACATCACAACCTCCCGTCCCTGCTTCTCGATCTTCTACAACTCTGCTGCAGACTGCTTCTACTGCTGCTCCTCCCCCAGCCAGGCCACAAGATAACTCAAAACTTGTCCCCCCGATCTTGTACTTCAGTGCCCCTCTGGCGTCCTCATCACCCTATGGCTCCAACTGTAAGTCAATGATTACAAAGCATGGGAACCCATCCACTCCTTGACCATACGCCTTACTGCTACCATGTTTTGTTTGTTGGACTTGGACTTAAACTTCTTTACAATCTTCTAGAGCCAATAAATGGATAAGATAGTGGTGGAAGAGATGGTGGAGAGGGAGGGATTGAGTGGGCCAATAGAGGAGGTGGATCACACGCCTCATTGCTACACACCTCCTTGACCGCATCGCTACAGGTCGCGGCCAATGTCTTAGTCAGCACCCCGATGACCTCACCCTTACCACCTTTGTCACTGTCCTGTCTGCGATAGAGACCCGCCAGCGCACTATCGCTCAGTCTAGCGGTACTACAGCGGTCCCTGTCTTCTAAGGCTGTGCTTCCTCCCAGTGCACTTACTCTGATTTTTTGCCGTAGTCGCTGAAACAGCCCCTGCTGCTCAGACCGCCACCGCGACCTCAGCGCAGCCGCGTCAGGGTAAGGGCCGCTGCCCCAAGGGGGGACATGGCGGAGGGAAGGGTGGTGGGGGCGGCGGAGGTGGTGGCAGGGACGGTGGTGCAGACGAGGGGACCGGGGTTGATGCCCCGGAGCAGTAGCAGCAGCAGCAGCAGTCGCCGTGGGGACCCCCGCCGCCGTGGTGGCCTGGCGGCACTTGTGGTGGTCGTCGTGGTGGTGGACCGCGCAGCTCGGTGTCAGGTGGCGGCTCCTGTGTGGTCACCTACCAGTACCAGCTTCAGTCCGACCCCCACTGCGACACGGTCTGCGACCGTCCCGGTCACACCGCCGCCCACTGCTACCGCCGCCAGACAACCTCTTCCGTCTCTACTTCGGCCCCACGTCGGACCTCCTCAACTGGTACACCCTGGCGGGTAGCCGTGTGCCTGTCGTTGAGCTTGACATGGATCAGATTAGGTCTGCTATGTATATCATGTATGCTCATGAATCTAGTGTGACTGGACCCTATCACCCTAGTGTAGGTGTGTCCACTGTGTGTAGCCTAGGTTCCTCTGCTGCATCAAGCGTAGGACCACCTGCCTTGTTTAGCCTCGGCTCCACTCTAGCTCCTCCGCCTACGGCCACTATCGCCGTGCTCTCTTTCACACTAGACTCTGGTGCATCCGCCTACTTCTTTCATGACCACGCTGTGCTCACACCGCTTGCCGTCCCCTGCCGCTGTAGTGCTTGCTGACCCCTTTTCAGGTCCGGTAATTGCCCATAGCTCCACTACCCTTCTCTGTCCGGTGGTTCCCTTTGGGTCTCTTACAAGCTTGCACATCCCCTCTTTCTCCAGAAACCTAGTTGGTGTCAGCTGTCTTCAGGTACTCGGCGTCTCCACTACGTTGTTTGGACACGAGTGGTACGTAGTCTATACCGTGGCCGCCACTAGTGCCCCTTTCACCATGTTCCCCCGGGACCCGGTGTCTGGCTTGTTGACACGTAACATTGCATCCCCCTTGGTGGGGACGTCCCCCCAGGTGCCTGCGTCTACCCAGGTCACTGCGGCCTGCTCCTGTCGGTCGCTCACCCACCCGTCGCTGCTGTGGCACCACTGCTTAGGTCATCCCACACTCCCCCGTCTATGTCACATGTCCCAACACAGTCTTGTCTTAAGTCTCCCTACGTCGCTCCATGCCCTCCCTCCCTCGTCTGCGCCGCCGTGCATGCCCTGCATCGAGGGCCAGCTGCACCATGCTCCTTATTCCTCCTTGCTTCCCGCTACGACTGTGCCACTCCAGACCCTACACCTGGACGTATGGAGCCCAGCCCCCGTCCCAAGGCCGCGTCGAGAGCGCTACTTTCTATTGCTTGTCACGGTGTTTCCCCTGGAGCGTAAAGCCGACATGTCTGATGTTCTTATCCCGTGGATCGTAGCTGCGCGATTCCACTGCGGCCTCCCCGTGCTGCGTCTCCACTCCAACCGTGGTGGCGAGTTTGCCTCCGGTCGGCTTGGCCAGTTCTGTCGTGCGGAGGGCATCACCCACTCGTACACCCTGACGGACTCCCCACAACAGAATGGGGTCGCTGAGCGACGCATCGGCTTGGTCATGGAGGTGGCGCGTACCTCGATGATCCATGCTAGTGCACCCCATTTTCTGTGGCCGTTAGCTGTTCTCTACGCCACTCACTAGATTTACTTGTGGCCACACTCCCAGCAGCCACAGGTTTCATCGACCCTCCTCTGGATCGGGTCCCCTGGTGACCCCTCTGCGTTCCACGTCTGGGGCTGCCTTGCTCACCTTCGTGCCTCTGGCAGGGACAAGCTCACTGCCAGCATGGTCCCTTGTGTCTTCGTTGGTTTCCCCCTGGATGCGTCTAATTGGCACTTTTACCACCCGTCGTTTCATCGTTTCTTTCACTCTCGTGACGTCATGTTTGATGAGTCTGTCTCCTTCTATACCCGCTTTCCCCACCAAGGTCTCTTGGTTTCCCCGCCCCTGTTTTTGGTTCCCACTCCCCCGGTAGCCCCTGCTCCTCTTCCTCCCCGTCCTGCCCCGTCTGGTGTGTCACACGTCACTCCCCTCTTGTCAGTTGTCCCGGTAGAGGATTCGGCTGAATCTTGGTGCCCTGCGACTCTGGTTTCACCACCTGTCTCTGCCCAAATGTCTCTTCTGCCGTCGCAGCAGCTGCCACCGTCGCCGCCGCAGCAACAGCCACCGCCGTCGCTGCCGTCCCAACCGCAGCAGCAGCCGCAGTCGCTGCCGCAGGGGTCTGCGAGCTCTTGGGGTGCGGGTGTTGAGGAGGGTGCTCGTCCTGGGGTTACTTTTGTGGCTTGTCCCTGTTAGGATTTAAGGACGGAGTCTAGGTGAACTTAGGAGCTAGAATAACTCAAAATATAAATCCGAAATTCTGGACAGAAAAGTCGTCTTCGCAAGAAACGACGTCGACAAAAAACGAGCCGTTGGAATGTCGCGAAAATTGAATATGTTGTAGCTCTTAATCTCAGCTACCGCTCCCAATTTGAATCACGTTGATTGATGAAGTATTCGCGACGCTATGGCTTTCGACGCATTAGGGGGTAAGCTGTAGGAGGAGAACTTAACTCAATCTCAGAAGTTCAATCAAAGTTCAAGAATCTCACAAGGAATTAAAGGAGCGAGAGAAAGGTTGGGATAGAAAGAGAGGGACGAGAGGGAAGGTCCCAAGAGAGTCCCCAACCAAGGAAACCCCATAAGCACAAAGATTCCCCCCCTATAGGAACCCCAACTTTGACATTTGTCCCTTCCCAACCAATCCATCCAAGTTGGCCACCCTTGCCAACCTAGCTTGGTTGTTCCCAACCAATTTGCAGCTGTTACAGTAGAGTGACAAATTTCCCCAACCCCCAAAGGTCCCAACTCCATATAGAGTCACCCCACAACTTCACTTTGTAACCGCCGCAATTGTAACGCAAGCTCATGAACTTTGAATCTTCATAGCTTTCGCGTTCTTGCTCCGATTGAAGCGATTCTTGTTG
This sequence comes from Closterium sp. NIES-67, assembly GCA_027943415.1. Taxonomy (NCBI): domain Eukaryota; kingdom Viridiplantae; phylum Streptophyta; class Zygnematophyceae; order Desmidiales; family Closteriaceae; genus Closterium; species Closterium sp. NIES-67. The sequence goes on from BQMB01000198.1 coordinate 654,160, forward strand.
CGTCGGAAAGATCTTCTCAAGATCTATCATCACAAATACCTGCTCAGACAGAATAACACAAAACACATTCCCAAACTCCAGAACACACACCACACAAATTCTTTCACACACAGTCAAACCATACATGCGAATTGAAAACATGGGATGGGAGGCAGACAGAATGTGATAGCATATGATGACATCACACAACAATCTCCGCCTTTGGCTGCCAACCATCATCCACCATACCAACATCTCAAGCATGCATACTCAATGCACACTCATCCCAGCAAGCTTCATGCCCTTCCAATGATCCGCCTCTGCCAGACGCTTAGTGAAAATATCTGCTGCTTGCTGATGGGTCTTCACTATCTCCAGCCGCACCTCCTTATCAAGGAGTCTCCTCACCCAGTGCCACTTAGGCCTTATGTGTTTTGTTAGCCCATGCAGACAAGCATTCTTGGCGAGCTTCACAACAGACTCATTGTCACAAAACACAACTGTCGGCTCCTCCAAACCAACTCCCAACTCCTCTAACAAGCGCCTCAGCCACACCACTTCCTTGACCCCATGGTGTAAGGCCATGTACTCAGTCTCACATGAAGACAATCCCACCTCATTCTGCTTCTTGCTGCGCCAGCTCACAGCACCACCTCCCAGCAAGCACACATAACCCCCAATGCTGGTGCCATCCGCTTTCACTGAGTTGAAGCTAGCGTCAGTACCTTAGGCTGAGGAATTGCAGCCCAGTAGCACAATGCAATCTCATCTTCCTCAATCTGCTCAACCATACTCCCAGCCTGCACCACATTCGGCTTGCCTCTTCCCCCATAGGTTAGCCTCATTGGAGGGCGCACATTCCTCCTAGGTCGCTCAGGCGGGTGTGGAACTCGAGGTGGAGAATCATGCTGCTGTGGCTGCTCCACCTCAGCTGCTCCCCCTTCCTCAGTCATCCCAGACATCTCCTCCTCAGACACTGCAACCTCCACCTGCCTTGAAGGCTGCTGCAACTCATCTGCCTCCACAATTAGCGGTGTAGATGGAAGCTTCTGTTGCTGCTGCTTCCATTCCTTGTAGTACAGGGACTCAAGAAACTTCACATCCCTTGACACTGTCAGCTTCTGGGTGGTCAAGTCCCATAGCAACCACCCCTTGTGATCCCTTGCAATCCCCAAGTGCACACCCCATCTTCCAGAAGCCTCCAACTTCCCCCTTTTCTCCTTAGGCATATGAAACACCACCATGCACCCAAATGCCCTCAGCATGTTCACAGCTGGAGCACTCCCATACCACTTGGTATACGTGAGCTCGCCAAGTATGAGTACCTCCCCTCAGGCATGCTCCAAACTTGGGAGCGAGTGTAGGAGACGTGGGAGAGTATTGGAGCAGAAGTTTGTAGGGGATTGATAGATAGTATGCCTAGGAGGGTGAAGGCCGTTGTTAGGGCAAAGGGTAGATGGACTAGGTACTGATTATGGACAATGTTATGCCTTGTTTGAAATGGGAACTATTTGTCCTAATGTACATCCATGTATCTAATGCTATGAACTTTGGCATAACAAAACCAAATATGGCTACTGTTGCCATTTTACGTGTGCTGTTGCCTTTGTCTACCAGGGCATTAAAGCCTTTCACATTATAAACTTCCCAATAATCAGCAACTGACAATTTTCCACAAAATTGCCCAACATACGGACAATTTTTTCCGTCACTGTACATCATGATATCGCAAAGATGAGGATTGTGGAAGCAGGAGCCATTGAAGATGTTGAACTACGTGAGCCAGAAGTACAACTCGTCAATAAAATCTGGTGTCAAGAGAATGGACGCTCCCCAGGAGTGACACTCAGATATCTGAGATAGAAGATTGTGGGAAAATGCGCGTGCAACTGTGCCGAGTGCAAGCGCCATGGAAGCCAGCAGGCCGGTGATGCGGGCAGCCCGACGGACTGGAATGTGCCGCTCTTGCGTGTTAAGTGTGCAGGTTTACTCCGGTTCGGTTAGGAGTCGCTCGCGCCTGCTGGCATCTACGGAGAAAGATATGGTGCGAGTGTCCAACAGGAGACCCAGAAACTTGAGGCATTTTGTAGGTTCGAGCTGCGATTTCTTAGATTTGACGATGAAGCCAGCTGATTGAAGATCTGCCAAAATGATGGCGCAATGACGAAGGGCCTCGCCTTGAGTGGTGTTGATAAACAACATGTCATCCACATATGGGATGAGTCGGATGCCACATCCATGCCAACGTTTGGCAAGTTGCTTGAGCAGCTCAGTGAAGGCGAATGGCGCGGTGGCAATGCCGAAGAGCAATGACAAAAATTGATAGCGCTGCCCTTGGAGTGTGAAGCCGAGAAAACGTCAGTACGAGGGGTGGATATCCACAAGGTGATAGCCCGATTTTAGATCGATAATGAATAGCCAATAATAGTGCTGCACCAAGTTGGGCACCTGGTTCAAGCCATGGAATTCACGTGGCCAAGGACCAATATGAGCCTCTTTTTGCACGGTTGGACGACCACATTCAGCGGACTGATGCATGTAAGCGGCTCCAAAGGGGGCACAAGCTGGGCCGCTCAGGTTGCTAGTAGCTCGTTCATGGAATCCACTGCGAATGAGTGGAATTGAAGGGTCCCTGCATGATTTGTGGCATGTCGGAGAGGTGGCTCGGAGGAAGCCCAAGGGAGGCGATAGCCAGACGTGATAACTGATAGCATGACGGCAGGTGTGCCAATGCTCCATGTGCGCCGTTTGTCCGCTAACTCTCTTGATGATCTTATCCATGTCTCTATTTTCCGTCACTTTGTCGTTGTCGTCATTGACGTCTCTCTCTCTCTCTCATGTTTTTTTTTTCTTTCTTTCAATGCTCCTTTGCAGGCAAAACTTGGACAACATATGGCCATAACATACTAGAAGCGGATTTGAGTCATGTGATTGGATGTACTGACCAGAAGCATCAAGGCAGTGCATGCTTCCGGCGGTGTTGTTTGGGTAGGTCGTCCGCCTGCGGCAGGCCCGACAGAGGCTTTCAAGCACCCCCCGCCCCCATCTCAACCCCAGCGTGCCCCCTCTATTTCACGACCCCGGCAAGGGCCAGCGCAGGTGGTTTGGGAGACCCCGACGCACGGTGTTGGAGACAAGAGCATTGATGATACGCCTTCCCTTGTCATTATGGCAGCCAGGGGGCAGAGCCAGCAGGAGGTGTGGCGCCAGTCAACAACTGCCGGCTTGCCAAGCAAGCCCGAGCCAATGGATGAGCCGGCATCCAAAGTTCAAAATCAGACAGGCGGCATGCAGTCCACCAACAGGCCCGGGCCCTTGCGCCAGGGAGGTGGGAGCTCGGACCCCCTGGGGGAGACGGGTGCGAGCCTGCCTTCACAGGGGCGACACACCGCCACCACAGCCCCATGTACCCTGCAGCTAACAGGGGATTGAAGCGTGAGAGGACTCGGAGCCGTTGCGAGTGGCGGTGGACTTCGACCCCGAGGCTGAGAGTGCAGCTCTGCTGGACAATCTGCCGGACAATGAGAAGGATATCATTGTGAGTTCGGGCCCGCAACCATCCCATGTTATCATACCCCCTGTCATGCCCATGTCACATGTGGTGCTTGCCACACTGATGTCCCCCCCCCCCCCAAACCCAGCCTACACACCCCACCCTGATGCCCCTTGCTTGCGAGTATGCATGCCACCTTCCCATGTGTTTTTCGGGTCGTTGTTATGAGAGGCAGAAGTGCCCAAGGCCGGGGTGTGCTCCGCGGTCTATCTGGTTGGCGCGTTTGCTATCAGTGTCTGGGCACCCCTATGACTCCCACCCCCTTGTGCAGGCCTTATGCAAGATGGCATTGGAGCTGTTACTGCACTCCTGCTCCACCAAAGGGTAACGTTCTTCCCTACTGCAGCATGCCGGGTAGATGCCCTTCACATAGTTCTGAGGCGCAGGTACTGTGTGACTTTTGTGGATGTAATACTGACACTACAGGCTTGCGGGTGGAGTTCGTCATACAACAAGCTCTTCACGAAGTTCAAGAGCAACTCCTCCGCTGAAGCAAGGCGCGCCATCCTGTTGTGCACCGCATCACTTAGCACCTGGTTGAATCCCCCCCCACATGCCCCACCCTCTCTGCCCTTTCCCGTTGCCTGAACCCCAGTTTGACTACCCCCTGACTCATTGCCATGGGCCAGACATGTGCCTCTCACTGAGCCCCAAGGAGAACGAAACGGCTGCTGAGGATGCAGCCACAGCGGTGTGCGAAGTGGTGAAGATGTGGCTAGGGATTTTGAAGGGGACATGGCGTACGATTTGCACATGCGTGCCTTTAAATGGGGAAAGCATGGTCTCTGGGTGAACGAGTCTGGGCTGACAGAGTTCATACCAAAGCCGAACCCCGTGACTGACCTTATGCCCATGGTGCCAAAGTCGTTGTGGATGCAGGTGTAGATACACGAGATCCTTGAGGAGATTGGACCGGTGTTGTGAGTACCGGGCAACGGCTTGTTGGCCATAATGTATTCAGCGGGGTGGTGTGCCCAAGTGTGTGCTAGGGGTGCCATCGTTTCTGCCCTCCTGCCTCTCAGTTGGTGGAGGGGTGCTTCATGGTTGTGGGAGGTCGAGAAGGGGGTTTGTGGGCGCATCGTTTAGGCCTGTTAGTTTGCGGTTTTGCATTTATTTTTTAAGGGTTTTTATGGTAGGTGTAACACATGAATGTTTTCTGACTATGACGTATGCAGTGCTTGTCAAAAATGAGGATCCAACATACCATATTCTGTACTATGGTCACTGTATATAGGAGACATGGCACACTACACACTGTATCTCGCAAATGTTCTGGAAGTACCCCATATGTAGACCGCAGGAGGCCTTAAAGAAGCCCAAGCCTGATCGGACCAAGTCCCAACACAGTCTCGCATGTGACCCGCATGTGGCTCCCAAATGTTACAGGATTTTTAGCCCAAATCTGACCCACCCTAGATCCCGTGAGTGTCTTGAGCCGCATGTCCCTGAACGGACCCAGAAGTGTCATGGGGAGAAATTTTGAGCCATTCGTGGTTCAAATCTTTTGTGTGATGTGCTGCTTGTTGCGGTGGTGCTTGTTACTGTGGTGTTTGTTGCGGTGTTGCAGGTGCAAAGGACGAAGTCTCCGGTGGATGCACAGCAGGCAACCCTTGCTACTGTTGAGGCATCCCAATTGAAGCACATACAGCTGTAGAATTTCCAAGTGCAAAATCACCTGCTTGCCCTGTAAAAACTATAGGGTTTGTAACGCTTGTGGGTCCAGTTGTTGAAGAACCTGTTATTGGAGATGATGCCAGTCCACTCGTTTGTAGAGTTCACGATAGTCGTGATTCTAGATAGCTCTCATACCATGTAAATTATTGTAAAAGGGGTGCTCGACCTGCAGGAGACGAAGTATAGAACTTGGTTGAATCAAGACTTGGGAGTAGTATCTCCACTACTCGATAGAGTCAACATATATATATTATTTTTATATAGTTGTGTAGGCTTGGTAGGTTAGGTGTGCTACAATACTGGATCGTAGTGTAGAGGGTACAACACCCTTCTTGTATCCCTCTCCACTTCTAGTCCAACTCTTTTTTCTCTCACCAACTTTTTCTCCCTAGCTAAAACCTCTCGACATTTCTCATGCCTAGCTAGCTTCTAGGCTTAACTCCTTTCAACATGGTAACAGAGCAGAAAGATCTTGCTGCGTCTTGTCATCACGCTTCCGCAGCGTACTCTTTCCCCTCCTGTCACATTCGCGCCGCCGTGGCGGCCTTGCGGCGCTGCCGCGGCGGCCTCGCCGCGCTGCCGTGGCGACCTCGTCGAGCAGCCGTGGCGGCCTCGCCACACTGCTGCGGCGACTTCGACGCGCTGCCATGGCGGCCACGTCCTGCTGCCATGGCGACCTCGACACGTGACGGCCTCGTCGAGCAGCCGTGGTGGCCTCGCCGCGTTGCCACGGCGGCCTCGTTGTGCTGCCGTGGCGTCGTCGTGCTGCTGTGGCGGCTTCGATGCGCCAGTGCACGGTTGGCCGCGGCTAGCGCACGGTTTTAGCGCCGGCAAGCTTGTCCGCACGCCAGCCAGCGCCGCGCCAGCCACGGCGCCTCGCTGAAGACGCGCCCCCCTCCTCTGCATTTCCCCCTCCTCCCCGCCGCTGCTGCTGGCGGTCTCGTGACGTTCTCCCCCCCGTCATCACAGTGTGTGCCACGCCCATGGGTGCCTTGGGCGCCGCCGCCGCCGCCGGGTGCCTCGACGCTGTCGCCGCCGCCGCAGGTGCTGCAGGCCATGCCGCCGCCACCGTCGCTACCGCTGCGACCTGCTGCTGACGTCGCCGCCTCGATTGCCGAGGGGTCGACCCGCTGGGAGACGCCACAGCTGTTGCAAGACATTGGGGTGCAAGGGTTTGGGGGTGTTGCGTATGTGGTGTGCTAGCACCTACGAAGCCTAAGGGGTGTGTCAACTTAGATATATTTTTTATATATAGTTGTGTAGGCTTGGTAGGTTAGGTGTGCTACAATACTGGATCCTACTGTAGAGGGTACAACACCCTTCTTGTATCCCTCTTTTTTCTAGTCCAACTCTTTTTTCTCTGACCAACTTTTATCCCTAGCTAAAACCTTTCGACATTTCTCATGCCTAGCTAACTTCTAGGCTTAACTCCTTTCAACAGATACTGTATTCGCCCGGATATACGCACCGCCAGCTAAAACGCACCATGATGCATATATCCGGAGGGGTGCCATATCAGATGTACCAACGATACGCACCCCCCCATTTTCCAGATTCTAATCCCTATACGCACCCCCCTTTCCCCCCCTATGGGAATCTCGCGTTGACTATGTTGACTGTACATTTCGCGTCAAGTTTACGTGACGAATCACTTCATCACACAAAATCGACCCCTGACTATCCGACTCATCGAAGGTGTGGTCAGCAAAGCTCTGCTGTCGTGTCAGGCGTGAGAACGGACGGCCAGGATCTCTCCCGCTAGCCTGCGCGCTGGCAAACTACAGCGAACGTGCTGCTTGGCTGACGCGTCAATCCTCTGGGAAGCGATTTTGGCGGGACTGCTCTGGTTGTTCCCGTTTGGGAGCATTCCATTCTATTGCAAATTGTTCTAGCTACATCTTCATGTTTGTTTCAAAATTTTCCTTACGAACGTTTTAAATGCACCGTGCCATATAAAATAAAATCCAATCAAACGCACCCCCAACATTTTGACTATAATCCCTATAAGCACCTAGGGGCATATATCCGGGGGAATACGGTAGTACTTGTAAGGATCGTAATTCTGGAATGGTAGACTAGTACGACAGCAAAAGTCTTATAAGAGTAAACCTGCGCACATGAACTTGTGGGTAGTCGAAGGTTGAATAACCTGAGCACATGATTCTGTGTAAATTCAATGTTAATAATAGAAAGACATTACAAGGATTGATAGGTCTAGGAAAAGTATCTGTTCAGCTAATTGCGCGCTATGCGACCTATTTGTCATTCTATAGGGTCATGACTGTTCACGTAACTGAAACGGCTTGTTACGCCTATTCGCATAACTGAAGTGGTATCTTGACGTCACCTTAGAGACGCGCGATGCTTGAATGACGTCAGCACTCGGACAGGGTTCCTTACCGAGAAACTCGATACTGCTTGCTACACCAAAAACGGAACTTGTAGGAATGCAAAACTTTATATATCACAATAGTAGCCTTGCAACCAGGGCTTCAAATTGGATTTTGAGGGGCTGTTGGCTCACGGTGCCCCTAGTAGGCACCCGCGTTTTGAAGGGTCGGATTTTGGAAGTTGCAGTTTTTTCAGGGAAATTTGTTTTGAAGGCTGAATGATCGGGACTGAACATTTTCAGGGAAATTTGTTTTGAAGGCTGAATGATCGGGACTGAACATTTTCAGGGCTGAGATGATAACATTGAACCTTGGTGATTTTTTTGGGTGGGTAGGATTTTAACCTAGCACATTATGGCAGATAGGGCATGCTTTTTCAGGCCAAAAAAAAAAAAAAAAAAAAAAAAAAAAAAAAAAAAACACTGACTCATCAGGTACATTTTTAGGTTTCTGATCGGATCAGACTTCACTGCGTACAACTTGTCACACTATCAGCGTGATTTTGGTGAAGGACCAGTCACGCCCCTCACACTTGCCGCAACTCGCATCAGACTACTTGCGTGATTTTGGCGAATGACCAATTACGCCCCTCACATCTGCTCCAACTCGCGTTACCTGCAGGGCCCGAATTAGCCGGGTGAAATGCCCTGATTTTTCAAGGCATTTTTTCATTTGGTCTTAAAAATCAGAGTTACAAAATTTATTACCCTGATCCAAAAATTGTTACGAAAATATTACCCTTATCAAAATAGGGTTGCGGGGCCCCACACCCTGACCCTTCAGGGTGTCCTGAAAACTACCCTGGTATCGAAACTGTGAGATTCCTACAAATTCCTTGGCGGCGAGAAACATTTCCCCCATAACACCCTGCAACCCAAATTTTTTGACTACGTCCCTGGCGGCCAGAGTCATACCTCCCTCCCACGCACCATGCAAACCAGCAATTTCGGCTAAGTCGTAGCTAGAGACATAACTCCCTCACCCCCTCGCAACCCAGAAATGGCCAAGTCCCCCACAAAAGACATGCCTCCCACCTACACCCCCGCTTTTTTTTCCTCTTTTTTTTCGCTAAGTCCTCCACACCACAGCAAGACACGTCACGTCGCATACGCCCTTCCAACACCCAACCAATCACGAGCAGGTGGTTTTTTTCCGGCCCCTCTGCCGCCCTTGTAAATATGATTCCCCTCTCGTGCCCCAGAATCGTTTCCGTCCCATCCCCCAATCTCGCCCAGCATGCGCAAATCCGCTACAGAATACACTTCTTTCCACACCTTAGTGCTGCCCACTTTATTCTTGTCAAATGTTTCTTAAATGGCCAAGGCTAGAAAGGTACACTTAATGCAAAGACTTCGAAAAAATTTACCCTGTCAAATCAGACTTCGATTTTTTTTAGCTCTGACTGTCAGGGTAAATTTATTTTCCTACCCTGATTTCTAAGAGTGGCCTAAAACCAACTTTGGGCCCTGGTTACCTGCGTCATTTTGCGTAAGGTCCAATTACGCCCCTCACACCTGCTCTACCTCACGTCAAATTGCCGGCGTGATTTTGGCTAAGGACCAATCACGCCCCTCACATCTACTCCAGCATGCATCACCTGCGACATTTTGGCGAAGGACAAGTCACGCCCCTCACAGCTGCTCTAGTTCGCCTCGACCAGTCATATAGGATTCTGTTTCAGGCTGGAAATCCGTTAAGGCTGATAATTCAGGGTGACTAAAACAAGAACATGCAATATTTCAGGCCTGCTCAAATGAGAACCCCTAAAATTCAGGCCTAGGAAAATTCAAAAGCTGAAAAAATAGGACGACCCTAAAAAAACACCCTGATATACAGCATTTCATGACATTTTGTCATGACTTCTGAAGCCTTGCTTGCAACCCCACAGGGTTAACTATGCCTTGGAAATAAAATACCCCGAAAAAGCAGGGCTAACCAAAAAAGAAGTGTCAAACATATTTGTGAATGTTTAGTAGACTACATAGGGTCTTACCATAGAGAGTACAACTCACTAGCTATATACCCCTGTATCCTCTCATTCTATTCAACACTTCTGATTTTAGCATGGTATCATGAGTAGGTTAGGTCCCCCCCTGCCCACCCGCGCTTCCGCTTTAGGTCCTAGCCTGCCCCCTCGCCTAGCACCTAGCCGCCCCAAGGGCCCCGCTGCCCTGTTGCCTTGCTGGCCTCGCGGCCCCGTCACCCAGCACCTAGCCGCCCCGCTGGCCCCTTGGCCCCGTCACCTCGCGCCTAGCCGCATTCCGCCCCACGGCCCCGTCACCCAGCGCCTAGCCGCCCACGGCTCCGTTGCCCCGCCACCTAGCGCCTAGCCGCCCCCCTGGCACCGCGGCCCCGTCACCTAGCGCCTAGCCCCCGCGGCCCCGTTACCTAGCGCCTAGTTGCCCATGGCCCCGTCGCCCCGTCACCCAGTGCCTAGCTGCCCAGCTAGCCCCGCGGCCGTGTCGCCCCTAGCGTAGCCGCCCTGCCGCCCCGTCTCCTAGTCGTCCCGTGGCCTCGCCGCCCCGTCGCCTAGCCGCCCCGTGGCCCTGTCGCCCAGCTGCCCCGCGGCCTCGTTGTCCAACCGCCCCGCGGCCCCGTCCCCCCGCTGCTCCGCGGCCCTGTCGCCCAGCCGCCCTGCGGCCTCGTCACCCCGCTGCTTCGCGGCCCCGTCGCCTAGCCGCCCCGCGACCCGTCGTCCCGCTGCTCCGCGGCCCCGTCACCCTGCCGCCCCGCGGCCCCGTCGCTCAGCCATCCCACGGCCCCTTCTCCCAGCTGCTCAAGCCGCCGTGTTTCCCGGTCCCTGCCCGCTTCACCGGCCCTCCCCACCATGCTGCACCGCTCAGCATCGCACTGCATCGCGCCCCACCGCACTGCACCGCGCCCCACCGTACTCCACAGCACTGCACCGCGCCCCACCGCACTGCACCGCTCTACACTGTGTGGCACCGCACTGCACGACGCCCTACCGCACTCCACCGCACTGCACCGTACAGCAATCCTCCCCACTGCTCCTCGTCGCTCTGTCCTGCCCTTTACTGCCTGTCTGCGCCTGCAGCAGTCTTCATGGCGGACTCGGTGCTGCGCTTTGACTCGGAGGGTCAGCCAGTTGAGTTCGACTCATGGCTCGTCGACCTCCGCCGGCACCTCACTGGTCAGCGGCAGGACGGCCACTCCCTGGCCATCCACATTGACGGTACTCTCCCCTGCCCTGAACCCCGTGCTGCTCTCCCCGCTGACCCCACGTTTGCTGACCGTGAGTCCGTCACCGCTGCTGCCCTTGCCCGTATTGTCTGGCTATCGCTTGACGCTGTCGCTCAGCTCGCGATTAGCCATGCCCTCCCCCTGTCCGAGCCCCCCTGCTTTAAGTCGGTCAGGACTGCGCAGGAGTTCCTTGAGGCTTTTGTCGAGCGTTATTCCACGCCTTCCTCTGCCTTTGCCAGCCGCCTGATCCTTCCCATGCTCTTCCTTGATCTCGTGTCTTCCCCACTGTCGCTGACCTAGCCACGCACCTACGCATGCTCGACGCTAGTTGGCGCGCTGCTTGCACTGAGGCCCAGTTTCGTGTGTTCCAGCCCCCTATCTGCTCTACCCTGTACCTGCTTGCCACCCGCCTCCCCGACCGCCTTGCCACTGCCCGCGACCACTTTCTTAGTCTGCACCCCGCTGACCTCACCCTCTCCGACTTTGTCGACACCCTGTCAGCCATAGAGACCCGTCAGTGCTCTATCGCCCAGTCTTGCGGTACTATGCCGATCCCTATCTTTAAGGGTTGTGCTCCCCCCTAATGCACTTTCTCTGACGGTTCTGCGGCTGTCGCTGAGACAGCCCTTGCTGCTGAGACCTTTGCCGCGTGGCCACATCGCAGTTCCATTATGGTAAGGCTCGCTGCCCCAAGGCTGGGCTCGGCGGGGGTAGTGGAGGAAGGGGTGGCGGTGGTGTTGGCGGTAGTACCGACGAGGGGGCTGGGGCTGGTGCCTTGGAGCAGCAGCCCCAGCGGGGGCAGAAGCAGGCACCATAGCTTGACCAGTAGCAGCAGCAGCAACAGCAGCAGTCGCAGCGGAGGGTCGGCCGTCTCCCATCTGGGTGGCGTGGCGCTGGTGGTGGTGGTGGTAGTCATGGTGGTCGTGCGCGTAGCTCGTCGTCAAGTGGTGGTACATGTGACGAGCGCTGCCATTACCAGCTCCAGACTGGTCCTCGCCGCGGCCTCGTGTGGGGTAAGACCGGTCATACCCCCACTCACTGTTTCAGTCGCTTGGACGACCTCTTTCGTCTCCGCTTCGGCCCTGCGCCGGACCTCCCCAACTGGCACAGTCTGCTCTGCCGTAGTGTTAGGATCTTTGATATGGACATAGATGAGATTAGCTTTGCATTATATGTGTTGTATATCGATGAATCTAGTGTGATTGGTTCCTATTACCCCGTGTTGCCTAGTGTAGGTCTGTCCACTATTCCTAGTTTAGGCTCCCCTGCTACGTCAAGCGTAGGACCCTTTGCTTTGTTTAGCCTTGGCTCCACCCTAGCTCCTCCGCCCCCAGCCGCCACTACCGCGCTCTCCTTCACTCTCGACACTGGCGCATCTCGGTGTTTCTTTCGGGACCACACTACGCTTACGCCGCTTGCCGTCCCTACCGCAGTTACCCTTACAGACCCTTCCTCAGGTTCGGAAGTCGCCCGTAGTTCCACTACTCTCCCTTGTACGGCAGTTCCTTTGGGCTCTCTTATAGGCCTGCACATCCCCTCGTTCTATCCAAACCTAGTTGGTGTCGGCTGTCTTCAGGACCTCGGTGTCACCACTACGCTCCCTGGTCACGAGAGGTACGCCGTTTGAACCGAGGCCGCCACTAGTGCCCCCCTCACCACATTCCCCCGGGACCCAATGTCTGGCTTGTTCAAGCTGGACACCGCGTCCCCCCCGGTTGGAACGCCCCCCCAGGTGGCAGCGTCTACCCATGTTGCTGCGGTTTGCTCGTGTCGGTCGCTTGCTCACCCGTTGCTTCTGCGGCACCATCGCCTAGGTCATCCCGCCCTCACACATCTCTGTCACATGTCTTAGCACGGTCTTGTCTTAGATCTCTCTGCGTCATTCCCTGCGCTCCCCTCCTTGGAAGCGCCTCCGTGCACCCCCTGCGTCGAGGGTTAGCTCCGCCGTGCCCCTCACTCCTCCTCGTTCCCTCCCACCACCGCACCGTTACAGACCCTGCACATGGACGTCTGGGGCCCCGCCCCCCTCCATGGGCCACATCGTGAGCGTTACTTCCTAGCGCTTGTTGACGAATACACTCGCTACACCATCGTGTTTCCCCTGGAGCGGAAGGCCGACGTGCCACAGGTTCTTATCCCGTGGCTTGTCTCTGTGCGTATGCACCAAGGTCTCCCTGTGTTGCGTCTTTACTCCGATCATGGTGGCGAGTTCGCCTCTGGCTGCCTTGGTCGCTTCAGTCGTACGGAGGGCATCACCCAAACGTACACCCTGCCGGACTCCCCGCAGTAGAATGGGGTCACAGAGCGACGCATCGGTGTGGTCATGGAGGTGGCTCGTACCTCCATGATCCATGCCGGTGCACCCCATTTTCTGTGGTCGTTCGCCGTTTGCTACGCCGCCCACCAGCTTGACTTGTGGCCGCACCCTCAGCGTCAACAGGTTTCGCCGACCCTCCTCTGGACCGGGTCTCCTGGTGACGCATCGGTGTTTCACGACTTGGGCTGCCTTGCTCACGTTCGTGCCTCTGGCACGGACAAACTCACTGCCCGCACCGTCCCCTATGACCTTCTAGGTTTCCCCCTCGACTCGTCTGACTGGCACTTCAACCACCCGCCGACTCACCTTTTCTTTCACTCTCGCGACGTCACCTTTGACGAGTCCATCTCCTTCTACCACCGCTTTCCCGACCGTGGTCCCCCGGTCACTCCCCCCCAGTTCCTGGTTCCCCCCCTCCCCCGGTCGCCTCTGCTCCTCCCCCTCCCCGCCCTGCCCCGTCTGGTGTGTCTTACGTCACCCCCCTCCCGTTGGTTGTCCCTGCCGAGGGGTCTGCTGACTCTCGCGGCTCGGCGGACCCGTTGGCGTCACGCAGCAATCAACGCCGTCGCAACCGGTGTCCGCTCTTCGCCTCCTCGGCCTTCCTTCTCCTGACCGCACGCCGGTGCTTTCTCGGTCGCCACCGCCTCCTCCTCTGCCGGTCTGCGGCCCTGTGTTTCCTCCAGTGGACTCTTCTCCAGCTCATTTCCCTCCTCGTTCTCCTCCTGTGACCCCTCCCCTCTCTCCTGACCCGACTCCCCCGTCTCACGTGTGGGCTCGTCGTCCGTCTCATGCTCGTCCTACCTCCCGTGTTCCGCGTTCTCACCCTATGTTGCTTCGCTCTCACGCGTATCGTGCTCCTCCGCTCCTCCCGTCTCCTCCTCCGTCATCGCTCACTGTGGCCCAGCCTCCGTTTTCTAACTTCCTCCATACCGCGCGTCCCCTTGTTCCTCGTGTCCTTGCCTTCCTCGTTTCAAACCCGTCTGTTCCAGTCTCTAGCCTTAACGCTCTTGTCGTTGCTGTCGCTGACTTCGCCGTTACCCGCTGCCTTGACTACGCTACAGCTCTGGACTCTGACCCTGCCTGCCCTCCATCCGTTGGGGGTGTGGTTGCCCTTGGTAGTGACGTCCTAGACGAATGACAATATGAGCTTGCTTTCCTATAAGAGGCCGCTCCCCATCTCTGTTCCATGCTGCTAGTCCTAAAGGGTGACCCAGACGCCCTTAACATCCTGACCCCTCGCACCTACGCTGAGGCCACCTCGGGACCCTGGGCCTCTCTTTAGATAGCTGCCATAGAGTAGGAGATGGCATCTTGGAGATCCACCGGTACCTTCGTTAACGCAGTTCCCCCTCCAAGGGTGACGGTAGTCAATGGCCGATGGCTCTTCAAGGTGAAGTGCCCTCCTCGAGAGCCGCCAATCTTCAAGGCGCGCTACATTGCTCATGGCTTCAGTCAGCGAGCTGCACTTACTTGACTTCTCCACAGCTTTCCTCCGGGGCAGTCTACACGAGCACGTCTATCTGCGCCACCCCCAGGGCTTCTTCGGTAACTTTCCCCCTGGTACCGAGTAGTTTCTGCGGTGCCCCATCTACGGCCTGCGCTAGGCGCCCTAAGAGTGGAACAACATGCTGCATGCTACACTTGCTGACCTGCAGTTCTTCCCGTCGTCTGCAGACCCCTCACTCTTCGTCCATTCCGGCCCGACTCCGTTCTACACTGAGGGAAAAAACCGTCCGGATGTTTGGCACTAAGTTGGGTTTTTAGGCTTTGAGACTACTGTATGGTAAACCTGCAAGATGCACGGTGGTACATGTTGGGAGAGGCACAAAGTGGATGCGTTCACTGCACTGAGAACTAGATTAGTACATTGGATCTAACTCATACTCCAAAAGATATACAACGAGTACATCCGGACAGTTTTTTCCCAGGACAAAGAGCAAACTTCCGAACAACGTTTCTAGTACCTAGTCCACCTACTCTTGGCGTTGATCACCATCCACACCCTCCTAGGCATGTTATCTATGTGGTTAGTGCAGACCTTTGCATGAAGCTTCTCGCACTCTTCCTTGACCCACCATTTTGCATAAGGGGGTGAGCACAAGGAAAATTGCGAAGTATTTGAGCGTATGCATAAGTATTGTGCACGAATTCAGATTGAATGTAATCTCTGAGACTAGCCAAGCCGAGGGGTGTCCAAAGATGCCATTAGTTAAATGGTCCCGGCTTATCATGGGTCGTCTTCGTCGTATCGTTCTAGGGTAAAATCACGAATAGAGTGGCAAAATCTAGCATTCCCGCCACGAATCTTAGGGTAACAGAGCACGGTCGACTGAACATCCTTTCACTGTGTGAACCATGTTAAAATACGCGGGTCTAGTGACGGGGCAGCAGTCGAAGAAACCTCGACTGTTTGGGAAGAATATCTGGATTGAGGTCTGGTGAGAAAAAGGGTCACTCCAGCGCAACATACTTATGCTCTCCAAGGCATTCCATGTCATTTTCCCTGCCTAGGCTTGGAATGGCTCGGAGAGCATGGATATGTAGCTCTGGAGTGCCCCTCTTCCTCACCAGACCTCAACCCTGATATTCTTCCCAAACAGTCGAGACTTCTTCAACTGATGCACTGTCACTAGACTCGCGGATTTTAACATGATTCTAACAATGAAAGGATGCTCAATCGACCGTGCTCTGTTACCCTAAGTTTCGTGGCGGGTATGCTAGATTTTGCCACTCTATACGTGATTTCACCCTACTCCGATTCGACGAAAACAACCCATGATAAGCCAAGACCATTCAACTAATGGCATCTTTGGACACCCTTCGGCTTGGCTAGTCTCAGAGATTACATTCAATCTGAATTCGTGCACAATACTTATGCATACGCTCAAATACTTCGCAATTTTCCTTGTGCTCACCCCCTTATGCAAAATGGTGGGTCAAGGAAGAGTGCGAGAAGCTTCATGCAAAGGTCTGCACTAACCACATAGATAACATGCCTAGGAGGGTGTGGATGGTGATCAACGCCAAGAGTAGGTGGACTAGGTACTAGAAACGTTGTTAGGAAGTTTGCTCTTTGTCCTGGGAAAAAACTGTCCGGATGTACTCGTTGTATATCTTTTGGAGTATGAGTTAGATCCAATGTACTAATCTAGTTCTCAGTGCAGTGAACGCATCCACTTTGTGCCTCTCCCAACGTGTACCACCGTGCATCTTGCAGGTTTACCATACAGTAGTCTCAAAGCCTAAAAACCCAACTTAGTGCCAAACATCCGGACGGTTTTTTCCCTCAGTGTACATCCTTGTTTACGTAGACGACCTGGTCTTTGCTACTGCAGACAGAGACGCGCTGGCCTCCATGAAGGCCGAGCTGCTGATGAGACACACTTGCACTGACCTAGGAGAGCTACCTTGGCCTGTAGATCTCCAGGGACAGCGCACCATCACTCTCACACAGTCACATTTGGTGCGCCAGGTCCTTCAGAGGTTCGGCCTTCAGCTCTCTTCCGCACAGCCCACCCCTCTGCTAGTAGACCACAGACTCTCTGCTTCAGTCCCGGAGGAGGCTGTAGAGCCTAGTGTTCTTTACGCAGAGTTGGTGGGTTGCCTCATGTACCTAATGACTTGCACTCGTCTAGATCTCGCATACCCTCTCAGCATTTTGGCCCGCTTTGTGGCCTCGGGCAGACATCGCCCACAGCACTAGTCTGCAGCTAAGACGGTTTTGCGTTATCTAGCAAGTATATCGGGCATGCAGCTAGTGCTATGAGGACGCAGGCCGGTGGTCTTTACCGGACACATAGACGCTTCTTGGGCAGACAACGCCGAGACCCTCAGGTCCTCCCAGGGCTACTGCTTTAGCCTTGGTACAGGTGCCATCTCGTGGAGGTCTACCCGCTTGTCGTCTGTTGCCCAGACTAGCTGTGAGGCTGAGATCTACGTCGGTGCCATGGCAGCACAGGACCTCCGTTGGCTAACTTTCTTGCTCACAGACTTAGGTGAGCGGCCTAGCTCTGCCCCGATCCTGTATGCTAATAACAGGGCCATGATCCTTCTGTGTCAGGAGCCTAGACTCGAGGGTAGAGCGAAGCACATCCAGCTGCGGTACTTCCTCCCGCACGAGCTACAGCAATGTCGCCAAGCCCGCGTAGTACACTTGGCCTCTGGTGCCTACACAGCTGATATCTTACGAAGGCGGTTTCGCCTAAAGATCATCAGCAGCACTACGTACAGCTTGGTCTCGTGGCCCTTGCTAGGACCTTGATTGTGTATAACACTTTACATATTATCCTAACTGGCCTTGTGGCTTTCTCCTAGTGGCTGGACTAGTAATGCCGCCTTGGTCTTGTTCTTGCATTGTTTGTACTCTTTTAACTGGTCTTTAGACCCCTGCCTCAGAAGGTTGGACTAATAGTGCCGCCCTGAGCTGTTTGTCTCTCACCAGGCTCTGCCCCTATCTAGTCTTGGGGGTGTGTCAAACATATTTGTGTATGTTTATTAGACTACATAGGGTCTTGTCATAAAGATTACAACCCACTAAGTATATACCCTTGTATCCTCTTATTCTATTCAACACGTCTGATTTTGACAAGTAGCTTTGATACCAGATGTTATAAATAATTACTGAGAGTGCACTGATTAATAATGATGAGTACGAAGGCTAGCATTATATAGCGAGAGCCCTAGCTAGGCGAGGACCCCGAAGGGCTAGGTTGGATACAGGCGCGGTCGAAAGGGCCGGAGGTGGCGCGAACCAGCCTCGGGGTTGTGTCGGAATCAGACCGAGCCTGGTCTTCCGAGAGTTCGGGTGTACTTCAACCCGGTAAAGATTAACATTCCTTACAAATGCACAAGCCATTTCCTTATCGTAACAAGGTTTTGGGCCGAGCCTGGAATTCCGGATTTCAGGGCTTTCGCCGTGTGGCGAGGTCTCGCTAACGAAATATTTTGTTCTTACACATTCTATATGACTAATCGTTCTATAACCCTAATGAAGGATGAGAACAGTTTTTCTAACATATTAGATTCTGTACAAATTTTGATTGTCGAGTCCGAGGCCTTATCGCATATCAACCACCTCCCCCAAGCTCCCGTGGTTGGGGCATCTCCTCGTGTGTTCCCCTCCCCTCCCCGCCTGCCTGACACGCCGGTGTGATAGCCGCAGCACCCAGTGAATTCTCCTAGGCTCCTATCCGACTGCCCCTCCCCTTGCCCTTCTTGCCGTCCTTCTCCCATGCTGTACAAAGGAGCATCCCTCCCTAAGAACAACCAAGCGGCTCCGCCTGTTGACGAGTAGGTTTCTTGGTCGTCTCATCCCCACCGCTTCCGTTTCGGCCCAATTCCCAGTCTCCGCCACTCGCTCTCCGACTCAATCGCGTCCTCTAATAGCGGAACACGGGGCATCGTCGTCGTCCCGTCATGCCCAGGTGCACCTTGAATTGCGATGCCTCATCCTCATGTTGCACATTCCAAAATTCTTGAATCGTCTCGGCTCGATTCTCTCAATTCCGCGCCTTCCCCCCGTTCCGCGGGAATCACGATTCCGCCTCCTGCTTCCGCCTCTCCGCCTACTGCTTGTTCCCCAGCTCCGCAGCCCCGTTGTTCCATCGACTCAAGTTTACACACACCCCGCGACGTCGCGCCCCCAGGTAATTCCGCCGCCGCCTCTCCGCACTTCTGCTTCCGCCAGCCCCAGCAGCCGCTGCGCCGCCGCTCCCCGCGCCCGCCGTCTTCTTGCGCTACCTCTCTTCCCGCCGCTCCCGCCTGGATCGCAATCTTCGCCACATTCTTCGCGAATTCGCCGCATGACCACCGATTGCGCTGCTTAGTAGAAACGAGTATCGCAGCTCTCACCGTGACTCGCGACGACGGCGACGACAGTGACAATTGCAGAGACGTCGCCATGCTCGAGTCGCACAGCGCGTGGCGAAACATGATGGCGACGGTGAGGCATTCCCCTCATGACAACCCCTGACGCGACATCAAAGGCTGGATCGATGCCGCAACACGGCATCAAGCGCTAGCAGTGCCGCCTGAAACCGTGGCCGCTGTGGCATCGTGGCGACGGTAGGGGGAGAAGCCCTCAGGCTCGCTCTCGCTCGCCCTGCTCGGCCTTCCCTTCCTCCTCCTCCTCCTCCTCGTCCTCTGCTCGCTCTTCCTCTTCTCCCTCAACCAACCCGGCTCCTTCGGCTGGGATAGACATAGCGTGGCCGTGGACGGTTATGCTGACTACAGCGGCAGCAGCAGTAGCGGCGGAAACTTCAACGCAAACAGCATCAGCAGCACCAGTAGTAGTAGCAGCAGCAGCACCACCACCACCATCAGCACGAGTAGCGGGTACCACCGCTACCCGTTCCGCTCGCACCTGCACCACGCCGTCACTCTCAAATGGCGGCCTGCGCGGGACGTGAGCGGCAGCATGAGCGGCAGCCAAGGTGCAAAAAAACGGCATCCGTACTAAACGGTCCGTTTTTTACGGTGGGTTTTGGTAAAAAACGACGTTTTTTTGTTAGACCTTTTTTTCACGATTTTTTTTTTTTTTTTTAATGTATAAAAAGCACCCGTAAACAAGTGGCCTGATTGCTAAGGCGGCCTGCATCATTCTACGGGGTAATTAGCGGCTTTGAAATAGGTATGTGATGTCCATGCCCCTAGTCCGTCGCCTTTTAGGTCTCATTCTGCTCCTACTCCACCATCCCCCCATCCTCCTCCTCCTAAGCGTCATCCATCTAGTCCTCCCCCCCTTAGTCCTCCCCCCCCTAAAGCGTTATTAGCTCGACCAAAAACAATGTACACCGTATTATACGGTGATATGAAAAAAACGGTCGTATAAAACGGCCGTTTTTTTGCACCAAACGCAAAATGCAACTTTCGACCGTTTTAATGGTATTATACGACCGTTTTATACGATCCCGTTTTAAACGGTCAAAAAATGTAAAAAACGTCGTTTTTTTGCACCTTGTCGGCAGCGGTGGCATGGGCCGCAGTGGGTGGCGACATTGGCGCCAATTCTGAAGCAGGCGGAGGGGCAGCGGGCGGAGGGGCAGTGGGCATTAGTGCTGGTGGTGGTGGTGATGCCGTTGATGCTGCTGCCAGCAGTGAGACAGGCGACAGTGGTCTGACTGCTGAATCAAGGCCAAGTGAAGAGGCGAGTGATGTCCCCCTCTCCTCCGACTCAACCCCTCAAGATAACAGCCTAGGGCGAGGGCAGCTCACCCCTCCTCCTGCGGGCTCTGCAGTCCCGGTGTTGCAAGGGCTCGCTCCGGCGTCGCTGCCGCCTCCCTCTGATGTACCATCGCCCGCAGCACCCTTGGTATCAGCAACGGCGGCATCGTCAGCAGCATTGGCATCATTCGCAGCGGCAGTACCTTCAGAATCACTCGCATCACAATCCCCGCCCTCCCAATCCCCGAACTCCACAGCGCCACCAGTCTCCCTATCTCCCCCCTCCCTTTCACCACCGTCCCTACCAGCCCCCGAAGCACCATTGCCAGCAGAAGCAGCAGTGGCAACATCAGCAGCACAAGTAACTTCAACATCGTCATTAACAGCACCACCCATAACGTCATCAGTACCTTCCCAATGCACATCCCCCTCCTCCCCATCCTCTCCCTCCACCCCCATGGGCTCCCTCTACATACCCATGGCTACCATCCCGGGATGGAAAGACCCTCCCACTCCACATGATGCCCCCTCGGCCAATGCCAGCCTGGCGGCGGACGTGGCGGCTGTCGTGGTGGCTGACGCGGCGGCTGACCTGGTGGCTGACGTGGCGAAGAGCGGGGGCATTCCCAGCGAGCCCCTGCTGGGGTCTGCTTGGAGCCCCGGCGGCAGGAAGTATCTCCTGGCGCTCTGCTCCACCGGCGGGGTGAGTCGCTCGCACTGGTTCACTTGAGGTTGGAGTCTTGGAGAAGGGGATGTTTCACGGTTCCACGGCTGGTGTCCCTTGATTCTGCTAATGGGCCACCGTGCGCTTTCTTCCCCTCCTTTCATTCCTACCCTTCCACCGCCCCTCCCCTGCTCACTGCACCTTCGGTTGCACCTCCCTCCATCCGTACCTCCCCCCCACCCCCCCTTCCCTCTCCCCCCCTCCCCCCCACCCCCCGTCCCTCCCCCCAGATGTCCAACCACCTCTTCTGTCTGCGCGAGTTTGCTTAAGACTCGACTCAGAAGTTTCCTCCCCCATTCCTGCCCTTCCATTGCCCCTTCCTCCATCCCTAACTCCCCCCTCCGCCCCCCCCAGATGTCCAACCACCTCTTCTGTCTGCGCGAGTTTGCTCTGCTGGCAGGTGCGCTCAACAGAACGCTCGTTGTGCCCATGGGGCGAGATGAGGTGAGGGCATGGGGCGAGATGAGGTGAGGGCACGTCCTTAGCGCAAGAAGCACAAGCGTTTTCACATTCGTTTTTCGATACCCCACTCGTTCTTCCTTTCTCTCCACTCCCCGTTGTTGTCCCATCCCATCCCTGCTCCTCTTACCAACTCCCCCCCACTCCCCCCCCCCCCCCACCCCACCCACCCGTCATCCCCCTCGCTCTCCCCCCACGTTCGCCATCTCTAACCATTTCTCGAGGACAGGTTTTCCTTCTCTCTTTCCCTCCACACATCTGCTCTGCATGCCCCTGTCCCCCGTCCTCGACCTGCCCTTGAGCCATGCTTTTATGTGTCTTGCTTTCACCCCCACTATCCACCCCTTCCCCCTTCCCCGTCCATCAGCTCAGCATGCCGCTCTCCCTGGTGTTCGACCTGCCCTTCCTGCGAGCCTGCTACGGCCCCAAGACTGCCCTCACCCTCGACGAGTACAAGCAATACGTGAGCTACCCTCACTCTCTCTCCCCATGCCATGCTGTGCACTGCGTTGCATTGTTAGGCCACGGCTGTTGTCTGTCTGTCCGTCCCCCTCGTCTTTAACCCATGTGGTCTGCCTCCCGTGCCTCTCCTGTCTCTGCCCCCACCCCCCACCCGTTCCTGCCCCTACCCCCCACCCGATCCTGCCTCTACCACCCACCTGCCCCATGCAGTTGGGCAAGGGCAGTCTGGAGGTGACCCACGTGGTGTGCCTTGCCAAGGCTCTCACATCGTGCCTGACCCTCCCCCGTCCTCTTGTGTTCCCAACCCTCCCCCGTCGTCCTGTGTTCGCAACCCTCCCCCGTCGTCCTGTGTTCGCAACCCTCCCCCGTCGTCCTGTGTTCGCAACCCTCCCCCGTCGTCCTGTGTTCGCAACCCTCCCCCGTCGTCCTGTGTTCGCAACCCCCTGTCGTCCTGTGTTCGCAACCCTCCCCCGTCCTCCTGTGTTCGCAACCCTCCCCCGTCCTCCTGTGTTCGCAACCCTCCCCCGTCCTCCTGTGTTCGCAACCCTCCCCCGTCGTCCTGTGTTCGCAACCCTCCCCCGTCCTCCTGTGTTCGCAACCCTCCCCCGTCGTCCTGTGTTCGCAACCCTCCCCCGTCGTCCTGTGTTCGCAACCCTCCCCCGTCGTCCTGTGTTCGCAACCCTCCCCCGTCGTCCTGTGTTCGCAACCCTCCCCCGTCGTCCTGTGTTCGCAACCCTCCCCCATCCTCCTGTGTTCGCAACCCTCCCCCGTCCTCCTGTGTTCGCAACCCTCCCCCGTCGTCCTGTGTTCGCAACCCTCCCCGTCGTCCTGTGTTCGCAACCTCCCCCTGTGTTCGCAACCCTCCCCCGTCCTCCTGTGTTCGCAACCCTCCCCCGTCCTCCTGTGTTCGCAACCCTCCCCCGTCGTCCTGTGTTCGCAACCCTCCCCCGTCGTCCTGTGTTCGCAACCCTCCCCCGTCGTCCTGTGTTCGCAACCCTCCCCCGTCGTCCTGTGTTCCCAACCCTCCCCCGTCGTCCTGTGTTCCCAACCCTCCCCCGTCGTCCTGTGTTCCCAACCCTCCCCCGTCGTCCTGTGTTCGCAACCCTCCCCCGTCGTCCTGTGTTCGCAACCCTCCCCCGTCCTCCTGTGTTCGCAACCCTCCCCCGTCGTCCTGTGTTCGCAACCCTCCCCCGTCGTCCTGTGTTCGTAACCCTCCCCCGTCGTCCTGTGTTCGCAACCCTCCCCCGTCCTCCTGTGTTCGCAACCCTCCCCCATCGTCCTGTGTTCGCAACCCTTCCCCGTCGTCCTCTGTTCGCAACCCTCCCCCGTCGTCCTGTGTTCGCAACCCTCCCCCGTCCTCCTGTGTTCGCAACCCTCCCCCGTCGTCCTGTGTTCGCAACCCTCCCCCGTCGTCCTGTGTTCGCAACCCTCCCCCGTCGTCCTGTGTTCGCAACCCTCCCCCGTCGTCCTGTGTTCGCAACCCTCCCCCGTCGTCCTGTGTTCGCAACCCTCCCCCGTCGTCCTGTGTTCGCAACCCTCCCCCGTCCTCCTGTGTTCGCAACCCTCCCCCGTCGTCCTGTGTTCGCAACCCTTTCCCGTCGTCCTGTGTTCGCAACCCTCCCCCGTCGTCCTGTGTTCGCAACCCTCCCCCGTCCTCCTGTGTTCGCAAC
Organism: Closterium sp. NIES-67; assembly: GCA_027943415.1. Classification (NCBI taxonomy): domain Eukaryota; kingdom Viridiplantae; phylum Streptophyta; class Zygnematophyceae; order Desmidiales; family Closteriaceae; genus Closterium; species Closterium sp. NIES-67. The sequence continues at coordinate 677,750 of BQMB01000198.1, forward strand.
CCTCCCCCGTCCTCCTGTGTTCGCAACCCTCCCCCGTCGTCCTGTGTTCGCAACCCTCCCCCGTCGTCCTGTGTTCGCAACCCTCCCCCGTCGTCCTGTGTTCGCAACCCTCCCCCGTCGTCCTGTGTTCGCAACCCTCCCCCATCGTCCTGTGTTCGCAACCCTCCCCCGTCGTCCTGTGTTCGCAACCCTCCCCCGTCGTCCTGTGTTCGCAACCCTCCCCCGTCCTCCTGTGTTCGCAACCCTCCCCCGTCGTCCTGTGTTCGCAACCCTTCCCCGTCGTCCTGTGTTCGCAACCCTCCCCCGTCGTCCTGTGTTCGCAACCCTCCCCCGTCGTCCTGTGTTCGCAACCCTCCCCCGTCGTCCTGTGTTCGCAACCCTCCCCCGTCGTCCTGTGTTCGCAACCCTCCCCCGTCGTCCTGTGTTCGCAACCCTCCCCCGTCGTCCTGTGTTCCCAACCCTCCCCCGTCGTCCTGTGTTCCCAACCCTCCCCCGTCGTCCTGTGTTCGCAACCCTCCCCCGTCGTCCTGTGTTCCCAACCCTCCCCCGTCGTCCTGTGTTCGCAACCCTCCCCCGTCGTCCTGTGTTCGCAACCCTCCCCCGTCCTCCTGTGTTCGCAACCCTCCCCCGTCCTCCTGTGTTCGCAACCCTCCCCCGTCGTCCTGTGTTCGCAACCCTCCCCCGTCGTCCTGTGTTCGCAACCCTCCCCCGTCGTCCTGTGTTCGCAACCCTCCCCCGTCGTCCTGTGTTCGCAACCCTCCCCCGTCCTCCTGTGTTCGCAACCCTCCCCCGTCGTCCTGTGTTCGCAACCCTTTCCCGTCGTCCTGTGTTCGCAACCCTCCCCCGTCGTCCTGTGTTCGCAACCCTCCCCCGTCCTCCTGTGTTCGCAACCCTCCCCCGTCCTCCTGTGTTCGCAACCCTCCCCCGTCGTCCTGTGTTCGCAACCCTCCCCCGTCGTCCTGTGTTCGCAACCCTCCCCCGTCGTCCTGTGTTCGCAACCCTCCCCCGTCGTCCTGTGTTCGCAACCCTCCCCCGTCGTCCTGTGTTCGCAACCCTCCCCCGTCGTCCTGTGTTCCCAACCCTCCCCCGTCGTCCTGTGTTCCCAACCCTCCCCCGTCGTCCTGTGTTCGCAACCCTCCCCCGTCGTCCTGTGTTCGCAACCCTCCCCCGTCGTCCTGTGTTTCCAACCCTCCCCCGTCGTCCTGTGTTCGCAACCCTCCCCCGTCGTCCTGTGTTCGCAACCCTCCCCCGTCCTCCTGTGTTCGCAACCCTCCCCCATCGTCCTGTGTTCGCAACCCTTCCCCGTCGTCCTCTGTTCGCAACCCTCCCCCGTCGTCCTGTGTTCGCAACCCTCCCCCGTCCTCCTGTGTTCGCAACCCTCCCCCGTCCTCCTGTGTTCGCAACCCTCCCCCGTCGTCCTGTGTTCGCAACCCTCCCCCGTCGTCCTGTGTTCGCAACCCTCCCCCGTCGTCCTGTGTTCGCAACCCTCCCCCGTCGTCCTGTGTTCGCAACCCTCCCCCGTCGTCCTGTGTTCGCAACCCTCCCCCGTCGTCCTGTGTTCCCAACCCTCCCCCGTCGTCCTGTGTTCGCAACCCTCCCCCGTCGTCCTGTGTTCGCAACCCTCCCCCGTCCTCCTGTGTTCGCAACCCTCCCCCGTCGTCCTGTGTTCGCAACCCTCCCCCGTCGTCCTGTGTTCGTAACCCTCCCCCGTCGTCCTGTGTTCGCAACCCTCCCCCGTCCTCCTGTGTTCGCAACCCTCCCCCATCGTCCTGTGTTCGCAACCCTTCCCCGTCGTCCTCTGTTCGCAACCCTCCCCCGTCGTCCTGTGTTCGCAACCCTCCCCCGTCCTCCTGTGTTCGCAACCCTCCCCCGTCGTCCTGTGTTCGCAACCCTCCCCCGTCGTCCTGTGTTCGCAACCCTCCCCCGTCGTCCTGTGTTCGCAACCCTCCCCCGTCGTCCTGTGTTCGCAACCCTCCCCCGTCGTCCTGTGTTCGCAACCCTCCCCCGTCGTCCTGTGTTCGCAACCCTCCCCCGTCCTCCTGTGTTCGCAACCCTCCCCCGTCGTCCTGTGTTCGCAACCCTTTCCCGTCGTCCTGTGTTCGCAACCCTCCCCTGTCGTCCTGTGTTCGCAACCCTCCCCCGTCCTCCTGTGTTCGCAACCCTCCCCCGTCCTCCTGTGTTCGCAACCCTCCCCCGTCGTCCTGTGTTCGCAACCCTCCCCCGTCGTCCTGTGTTCGCAACCCTCCCCCGTCGTCCTGTGTTCGCAACCCTCCCCCGTCGTCCTGTGTTCGCAACCCTCCCCCATCGTCCTGTGTTCGCAACCCTCCCCCGTCGTCCTGTGTTCGCAACCCTCCCCCGTCGTCCTGTGTTCGCAACCCTCCCCCGTCGTCCTGTGTTCCCAACCCTCCCCCGTCGTCCTGTGTTCCCAACCCTCCCCCGTCGTCCTGTGTTCGCAACCCTCCCCCGTCGTCCTGTGTTCGCAACCCTCCCCCGTCCTCCTGTGTTCGCAACCCTCCCCCGTCGTCCTGTGTTCGCAACCCTCCCCCGTCGTCCTGTGTTCGTAACCCTCCCCCGTCGTCCTGTGTTCGCAACCCTCCCCCGTCCTCCTGTGTTCGCAACCCTCCCCCATCGTCCTGTGTTCGCAACCCTTCCCCGTCGTCCTCTGTTCGCAACCCTCCCCCGTCGTCCTGTGTTCGCAACCCTCCCCCGTCCTCCTGTGTTCGCAACCCTCCCCCGTCGTCCTGTGTTCGCAACCCTCCCCCGTCGTCCTGTGTTCGCAACCCTCCCCCGTCGTCCTGTGTTCGCAACCCTCCCCCGTCGTCCTGTGTTCGCAACCCTCCCCCGTCGTCCTGTGTTCGCAACCCTCCCCCGTCGTCCTGTGTTCGCAACCCTCCCCCGTCGTCCTGTGTTCGCAACCCTCCCCCGTCCTCCTGTGTTCGCAACCCTCCCCCGTCGTCCTGTGTTCGCAACCCTTTCCCGTCGTCCTGTGTTCGCAACCCTCCCCCGTCGTCCTGTGTTCGCAACCCTCCCCCGTCCTCCTGTGTTCGCAACCCTCCCCCGTCGTCCTGTGTTCGCAACCCTCCCCCGTCGTCCTGTGTTCGCAACCCTCCCCCGTCCTCCTGTGTTCGCAACCCTCCCCCATCGTCCTGTGTTCGCAACCCTTCCCCGTCGTCTCTGTCCACCCTCCCCCGTCGTCCTGTGTTCGCAACCCTCCCCCGTCCTCCTGTGTTCGCAACCCTCCCCCGTCGTCCTGTGTTCGCAACCCTCCCCCGTCGTCCTGTGTTCGCAACCCTCCCCCGTCGTCCTGTGTTCGCAACCCTCCCCCGTCGTCCTGTGTTCGCAACCCTCCCCCGTCGTCCTGTGTTCGCAACCCTCCCCCGTCGTCCTGTGTTCGCAACCCTCCCCCGTCGTCCTGTGTTCGCAACCCTCCCCCGTCCTCCTGTGTTCGCAACCCTCCCCCGTCGTCCTGTGTTCGCAACCCTTTCCCGTCGTCCTGTGTTCGCAACCCTCCCCCGTCGTCCTGTGTTCGCAACCCTCCCCCGTCCTCCTGTGTTCGCAACCCTCCCCCGTCCTCCTGTGTTCGCAACCCTCCCCCGTCGTCCTGTGTTCGCAACCCTCCCCCGTCGTCCTGTGTTCGCAACCCTCCCCCGTCGTCCTGTGTTCGCAACCCTCCCCCGTCGTCCTGTGTTCGCAACCCTCCCCCGTCGTCCTGTGTTCGCAACCCTCCCCCGTCGTCCTGTGTTCCCAACCCTCCCCCGTCGTCCTGTGTTCCCAACCCTCCCCCGTCGTCCTGTGTTCGCAACCCTCCCCCGTCGTCCTGTGTTCGCAACCCTCCCCCGTCGTCCTGTGTTTCCAACCCTCCCCCGTCGTCCTGTGTTCGCAACCCTCCCCCGTCGTCCTGTGTTCGCAACCCTCCCCCGTCGTCCTGTGTTCCCAACCCTCCCCCGTCGTCCTGTGTTCGCAACCCTCCCCCGTCGTCCTGTGTTCCCAACCCTCCCCCGTCGTCCTGTGTTCCCAACCCTCCCCCGTCGTCCTGTGTTCCCAACCCTCCCCCCTAATCTTGTGTTCCCAACACTCTCCCCCTCCCCCCCTGCCAACCCGCCCCCCCTGCCAACCCTCCCCCCCTGCCAACCCTGGCACCCGGTCCGTCCCTGCGGCTACCACGCACCTACCCCTGACCCTCCCTGCCACGCTCCTGACCCTGCCACGCTCCTGACCCTGCCACGCTCCTGACCCTGCCACGCTCCTGTCCCTGCCACGCTCCTGTCCCTGCCACGCTCCTGTCCCTGCCACGCTCTTGCCCCATGCAGGTGGGCAAGGGCAGTATGGAGGTGACCCACGTGGTGTGCCTTGTGCGGGGATGCCACGTCGAGCCAGACGCTGGTGAGACACACAAGGGGGAAGGGATGGGAGGAAAGGGGCGGGGGAGGAAGGTGGGGTGGGATGGGGAGGGGAAGTGGTGAGTGGGTTGGGGGGACAGGGGAGGGGAGGGAGGAAAGGGAATGGGGGGGAGAGAGGATCAGGGCGAAAGAGGAGGAGTGTAGGGTGCGGTGCGAGTGACCCATGTGGTGTGCGGGTTGGAGCGGAGCGGGTGCGACAGTGGGTACTACTTGAGTCGTAGAGCAGACTCAGCAGTGGAGAAGAGAAGGATGCCTTTTCAAAACCTAGAGCTCGTATTTTTGGAAGTGGAGATGAGAAGGATGTCTCGGGTAGCTACGCCACCGTTTCTCTCTTTGCTCATCTCCCCTCTCCCCCACTCTCTTACCCCCCCACCTCCTTCCCAGCTCTCCTTCTCCTCTCCCGCCTCCTTCTCGCCTCTCCTTCTCCTCTCCTGCCTCCTTCTCGCCTCTCCTCCCCTCTCGCCTCCTTCCCGCCTCTCCTCCTCTCCCGCCTCCTTCCCGCCTTTCCTCCTCTCCCCCACGGAGTAACGAGAGCAGCAGCGTCAGTCAGGTAGCCACGTTCGCTGGCATCAAGGGCCGCATCAGCCTGGAGGATGTGACTGAGACCCCCTCACCGCAATCCCTCACTCCCCCTCACTGCACCCGTTCACTCCCCCCCACCACGCCCCCTCACTCCCCCCCTCCACGCCCACTGACTCCCCCCCACCGCGCGCCCTCACTCCCCCCCACCACGCCCCCTCACTCCCCCCCACTCCCCCTCTTCCCCTTCATCTGCACCATCTGGCAGCCAATACACAGCCAACGACGGCCGCATTCAAGTGACAAAGGGGACAATGAAAGCTCTCATTCCACCCCTCCCTCCCCCCTCCCCCTTCGTGCTCTCTCCCCCACCTCTTCCCGCCCTCCTTTCCACCATTGTTAGCTGCACTTAGCAGCCACTTCACAGCCAGCAAGGGTCGCATTTAAGTGACACTGTTCTTTCCCCCTCCCCTTCCCCCTCCCCCTCCTCACTCCCCCTCCCCCTCCCCCTCCCCATCCCCTCCCCCTCTCTCCCCGACACCCCACCCTCCTCCCTCCACCTTTATCAGTGGCACTCAGCGCCCAATTCACTGCCAACAAGGGCCGCATCAGCCTGAAGAACGTGACAGTGCCTGCTGTCGGGCAGTGGACGTGGTCTGGCCTATTGGAAAAACACACTCTTCATGGTGAGGGGTGGGGTGGGGTGGGGTGGGATGTGATCGGGTGGTGCGGAAGGGGATGGCTTGCATGTATGTGCTTCAGTTCCCTCGTTGACCATACCATGTATTACCATACTATTCCGTACCATACCATGTGACCACTCCATGCAAGCACCTTGCCCAACCCTGCCCCTCTCACCCCCGCCCCTGCCACCATGCCCCTGCCACCATGCCCCTGCCACCATGCCCCTGCCACCATGCCCCTGCCACTATGCCCCTGCCACCATGCCCCTGCCACCATGCCCCTGCCACCATGCCCCTGCAACCATGCCCCTGCCCCCATGCCCCTGCCACTATGCCCCTGCCACCATGCCACTGCCACTATGCCCCTGCCCCCATGCCCCTGCCACCATGCCCTTGCCACTATGCCCCTGCCACCATGCCCCTGCCACTATGCCCCTGCCACCATGCCCCTGCCACCATGCCCCTGCCAACATGCCCCTGCCACCATGCCACAGCCACCATGCCCCTGCCACCATGCCCCTGCCACTATGCCCCTGCCACCGTGCCACTGCCACCATGCCCCTGCCACCATGCCACTGCCACTATGCCCCTGCCACCATGCCGCTGCCACCATGCCCCTGCCACCATGCCCCTGCCACCATGCCCCTGCCACTATGCCCCTAAGTTGGAAAAAATGCTCAAGTTTGATTGCGTATTGCGTTTAAACGCACAGAAAATACGTACGCTACGTTTTTGGCATAGATACGCCGAAATACGCACAGGCTGACCGAGAAAAAAAAATCGCGACATTTTGCGACTTAGCGAAAAATATTAACGGCTTCGCACATCGCAAACTCAGCTTCGAATTTGAATTTCGAACCCTACACGCACCAACCCCCCCTTTAAACATCTGTCCACCCCACTCCACCTCGTGACTTCCCCCAATCCCTCCCAACTCATCCCCGAGACGAACTGGCCTCAAACAGAGTCAGCTCTCCTAGCATAAATTACTGCCATTTCAAAATTCGATACTCATTCTTGCAGTACCCTTCCTCCCATAGCTTGCCCTCCACCATGACTACCAGCCCTACAGCATCACCCTCTCCCCCATCTGCTGAGGCACCCCGTAGTTCCTAGGCGTATTGCGTTTATACGCTCACATATAAATGCTTTCGTACAAAACGCGATACGCATATATTCCAACTAAGCTATGCCCCTGCCACCATGCCCCTGCCACCATGCCCCTGCCACTATGCCCCTGCCACCATGCCCCTGCCACCATGCCCCTGCCACCATGCCCCTGCCACCATGCCCCTACCTCCATGCCCCTGCCACCATGTCCCTACCTCCATGCCCCTCCCACCATGCCCCTACCTCCATGCATGGCAGATTTCCTCAAAGCCTACCACAGCGAGGGCAATGGAGTACTCATGATGGGCAAGTTCTTGCGCGCCTTGGCACGCACATCGTAAAGCTAATGCGGCATTTCCCGTGCCAACCATCCCTGGCAGATTTTCTCAAGGTCTACAGCGGAGTGGGCAATGGAGTCCTCATGATAGGCGAGTTCAAGAAGGTGCGTCTCATCCCACGATGTCCCATCACGTCCCATAACGTCCCATCACGACATAAAGAGCGCACCTCCCGTTTCTGCTGTCGCCGTGCCTTCTCCTTCCACGCCGCTCCCTCTGTGCCTTCCACCTCCCAGTTTCCCCCTTCCCCCCACCCTCCCACTGCAACCCATCACCGACTCTGTCAACCTCTATCCCTTGGCTCTCTGCTGCTCCCAGCAACCCATCTTCGATTCCATCATCTTCCCCATGGACCTGCTGTTTCTGTTGCACCGTGCCGTCTCCTTCCATGCCATCGCCCTCTCTGCCCTCTCCTCCCTCTGTGCCCTCTCCTCCCTCTGTGCCCTCTCCTCCCTCTGTGCCCTCTCCTCCATCTATGCCCTCTCCTCCCTCTGTGCCCTCTCCTGCCTCTGTGCCCTCTCCTCCCTCTATGCCCTCTCCTCCCTCTGTGCCCTCTCCTCCCTCTGTGCCCTCTCCTCCCTCTGTGCCCTCTCCTCCCTCTGTGCCCTCTCCTCCCTCTGTGCCCTCTCCTCCCTCTGTGCCTTCTCCTCCCTCCCCTCCCTCCCCTCCCTTCCCTCCCCTCTCCCCCCTCCCCCCCCTCTTCCTCCGGACAGGGTGCCATCCGGACAGGGTGCCATCCGGACAGGGTGCCATCCGGGTAGGGTGCCATCTGGATAAAGTGCCATCCGGCATCCAGGTAGGGTGCCATCCGGGTGAGAGGCTCCTATTTGTGTGAGCCGAACCCAGCATGGGTCCGAGCCCATCCCTATTATCTCACGTACGGAATCCCTCTTGCAAACCTTTCCCCTCCCCACTCCCTCTTCTCCTCCTCTTGCCAGTCCCCTCAACAGCCAATTCCCTCTCTCCCCTCTCCTCTCTCTTCCCCCTCTCTCGCCGTTTCCTCAACAAGCAAGACCTTTTCCTTCCCGCTTCCCATCGGCGTCCCCTCTCTCTCTCCCCCCCCTCCTCTTCTCCCCAAGCCCCCCAGCCGCTGGTAGCAGCAGCGTGGCACATAGTGCAGAGCTATCTGCTCAGTTGGTGATTCCTGGCAGTGCACTTCAGACGGGGCGACTTCAAGGACTACTGCCAGAAGAAGGTGGGGGGGGGGGGGGGGGGGGGGGGTGGGGGGGGCAGGGCTAGGGTACGCATGTGTGCGTGTGTGTGAGCACGTGTGTCCTGCATCATTTTCTCAGTGGGCGATTCCTGGCAGTGCACTTCAGACGCGGTGACTTCCAAGACTCCTGGCAGAAGAAGGAAGGTGAGCACGGGGTAGCAGGAGGTTAGGGTGGGGGTAGAAGAAGGGTGGACTGGTCAAAAGTAGAGTAGTGTACGTGGATGTGCTTTCAGTGCTTCCAGTGCACATTGGATCGGGGTTGTCCTACAAACTGTGATGATGTCATCCTGCCAAAAGTGTTTCCTCTCCTCCCACTGTCACACGCAGCACTATGCGTCCGTGCTGGCTGTTGCCATGGCAGCTCGTGCGTGGATGGTGTGTCAGAGTGTAGACTTGCATGTCCGTGGTGTTCTTCTCAGTACATATGCGATGGGTCATCATTTGAGGCGCTTAAGAGAGCCAACATAAGCGTACTGCGCATTGTGTCCTGCGTGCATGGTGTTGTCATCACACCTTACCACCTTATGCACTGTTTCCTCTCTTTCTTTCGACCCCACAGCAACCATCGGACGGCTGCTTCCTCCAGGTGGCACAGGCATCGCAGTGTGTGCGCGGGTGTGGCTGCAGTGACTGCCGGTGTGTCCAAAGTGTTTTCATTCTCATTCTCCCACTTGGCCCACCGTGCAGCACCCATCAGACAGCTGCTTCCTCCCAGTAGCGCAGGCATCGCGGTGTGTGCGCGCTGCTGCCATCACTGCCGGTGTGTCCCTTGTGTTCCTCGCCACCAACGCCCAGACGCACGAGGTCCAGGAAATGAAAGCTGCGCTCGAGGGGCAGCAGCATGGGCAGCAGGGGCAAGGTGTTGAGGCACAGCCACAAGGACCAAGCAAGGCACCTCGTGTGCAGCAACAAGCGCAGCACGAGCATCCATCTAGTGTTGAATCGCAACCATTGGATCTGCAACCCCAGCCATCGGATGTGCGATCCCAGCCGTCCATGCCTGTCATTGCTCGCCGCATGCTGCATCATAATGTTGACAGTTCCAACACTCCTGCAGACAAACTTCTAGATCCTACAACTGTCAACAGCAGCAGCACTGCTACCGGCAGCAGCAGTGCAGTGCAGCTTGTGACTTTATCGCATCTGCTCTCTAAAGAGGACAACAGCACCTGGCTTCAGTCACTTACGAATAACGTGAGTTGGCAAGGCCAGTAGAGCCCTGCTGTGGGTTTCTAGCCTAGGGCCTGTGAGGATTATTGTCTCACTTTTTAATGCCGAATCTGTGTAAGCTATGGTCCAAATAAAGTCCCGCGTAGTAGCACGCTATGCGCTATGCTCTTCTCTGTGCTCTGCTCTGTTCCAGCTGTCTTTGTTGCGATCTACTATGAGCTTTGCTCTGCCATTCTGTCCGTCCTCTGGTGCTCCAGTCTGTGCCGTGTTGGTTCCTCGCCTTGCTGCATCATTGGGAACTATCCATGCATAGACACCCTCCCCCCCAAGCACCCACCCGCGCCACTAGTCATGGTTAAAATGCGATGCGATGCGATATCGCATCGCATTTTGTCATATTGCACGTGATATCGCAGCGATGCGATCTCAAATTTTGAAGTCGCATATCGCTTTTTAGGGGGCGATGTTACAGAATATTGCATCCATGAATGCGATATATCACGCGATGCGATTTAATATCGCATCGCATTTAGGGGTCGGAGGAGAAAAGCAGAATAACAAGGCCGGCTTTCCTAGGTGCGCGAGGAATTAGGTGAGTGAAGTTTAACGGGAGAATGGGATATCGTAGCCCCTCTCTGATGTAAAGCGTGTTAGAGGGGCAGGGGTTGGATTCCGTTGATGTGGAGGAATGTATCAGAAAGAATAAATGACTAGAGTGGGGAGATACAAGGCACTAACATATTTAGTCTACAGTAACTGCATAAGTTATGTTTGACACACCCCCTAGACTATATAGGGGCAGTACCTAACAAGGGAAGAAGCAGCTCAGAGCGGCACTACTAGTCCGGCCTCTGAGACAAGGGTCTAAAGACCAGTCAAAGGAATACAGACAAGGCAAGAGCAAGACCAGGGCGGCACTACTAGTCCAGCCACTGGGAGAGGCCACAAGGCCAGTGAGGCTAAAAAATATATATAAAGGACAGTACAAGGTCAAGGCCCTAGCAAGTGAGAGGCTACAGGAACGAGACCTAGCTATACACAGTGCCGCTGATAATCTTTAGGCGCAAGCGCCTTCGTAAAGATATCAGCTGTGTTGGCACCGGAGGCCAAGTGAACTACACGGGCCTGGCGATGCTGCTGCAACTCACGCAAGAGGAAGTACCACAGCTGGATGTGCTTCGCTCTGCCCTCGAGTCAAGGCTCCTGACACAGGAGGATCATGGCCCTGTTGTCAGCGTACAGGACCGCGGCAGAGCTAGGCCGCTGACCTAAGTCTGTGAGCAAGAAGGTCAGCCAGCGGAGCTCCTGTGCCGCCATGGCACCTGCGTAGATCTCGGCCTCACAACTGGACTGGGCAATAGATGAGGAGCGGGTAGCTCTCTACGAGATGGCACCTGAACCAAGGCTGAAGCAGTAGCCCTGCGAAAACCTGAGGGTCTCGGCGTCGTCTGCCCAAGAAGCGTCTGTGTGCCCAGTAAGGACCACTGGCCTGCGTCCTCCTAGCACTAACCCCATGTCCGATGTACTTGCAAGATAACGCAAAACCCTCTTAGCGGCAGACCAGCGCTGAGGTAGGTGTCTGCCTGTAGCCACAAAGCGAGCCAGGATGCTGAGAGGGTATGCAAGATCTGGGCGAGTGCAAGTCATCAGGTACATGAGGCAACCCACCAGCTCTGCGTAAGGACCACTGGGCTTTGCAGTCTCCTCAGGAACTGGAGCAGAGAGCCTGTGGTCTAGGGGCAGAGGAATGGGCTGTGCGGAGGAGAACTGAAGGCCGAACCTCTGAAGGACCTCGCGCACCAAGTGTGACTGAGTCAAAGTGATAGTGCGCGCTGCTCTGTCCCTGGAGATCTGCAAGTCAAGGTAGTGGTGCAGTTCTCCAAGGTCAGTGCAGGTGTGTCTCTTCAGCAGCTCTGCCTTCACGGAGGCCAGTGCGCCCCTGTCTGCCGTGGCGAAGACCAGGTCGTCTACGTTAACAAGGATGTAGAACAGGGTCTGGCCAGCACGAACGAAGAGCGAGGGGTCTGCAGAGGACGGAAAGAACTGCAGGTTAGCAAGCGTAGCACGCAGCGTGTCGTGCCACTCACGGGGAGCCGGCCGCAGGCCGTAGACGGGGCGCTGCAGGAGCCACTGGGTCCCAGGAGGGAAGGTACCGGTGAAGCCCTGAGGGCGGCGCAGGTAGACCTGCTCGTGTAGACTGCCCTGAAGAAACGCAGTAGAGAAGTCGAGGGAGTGAAGCTCGTAGTCACGCTGAGCTGCTACGTGTAGTAGCACCCGAAGAGTAGTCATCTTCGGGGTCGGAGCGAAGGTTTGGAAGAAGTCCACCCCCTCACGCTGACTGAAACCTCTAGCCACGTAGCGCGCCTTGAACACAGGCGGCTCTCCAGGAGGGCGCTTCACCTTGAAGAGCCCGCGGCCATCGACTACGTTCACCCCAGGTGGTGGAAATGCGTGGACGTAGGTGCCGGTGGATCTCCAAGACGCCATCTCCTGCTCCATGGCAGCTATCTAGTGAGAGGCCCTGGGTCCTGAGACCGCCTCAGCGTAAGTGCGAGGGGTCGGGATGTCGAAAGCGTCGGGGTCACCCTCAGGGACTAGAAGCATAGAGCAGAGATGGGGAGCAACCTCGGACAGGAAAGCAAGCTCGTACTGGCGGTCCTCCAGGACGTCACTGCCGAGGGCAGGAGCACCCCCGACAGACGGAGGACAGGCAGGGTCAGAGACCAGAGAGGTGGCGTAGTCAAGGCGGCGGGTAGAGGCAAATTCAGCGACCGCAGCGACAAGGGCGTCAAGACTCGAAACTGGAACAAACAAGTCAGTAACGAGGGTGGCAAGGACCCGAGGAACAAGAGGACGAGTGGCACGCAGGTAGTGAGACAGAGGGGGGGGAGCAACAACAAGGGAGGACAGAGGGAGCGACGGGAGAAGGGGAGGACGAGACGCATGGGAACAAAGCAACATAGGGTGAGAGCGTGAGACAGGGGAGACAGGTCGAGCACGGGAGGGGCGGCGAGACCAGACATGAGACAAAGGAGCCGGGTCAGGACACAGAGGAGGGGACAGAGGAGGGGAACGAGGGGGGAAACAGGCCGGAGACGAGTCCAGAGGAGGGAACACAGGGCCGTAGGCAGGAGGAGGAGGAGGCATGGGCACGGGGTCAGGGGACGGAATGCCGAGCAGACGAAGAGCGGACATCGGCGGGAACTGCTGCAGCGGCGGAGTGACACCAAAACCGGGACCGCAAGCGGCCTGGCGGCTACCTCCAGAACACTCCACGCCAGCACCCCTAGAAGGAACACCCCCAGAAGGTACCAACCCCAGGCACACCAGGACAAGCCACGACAAGAGTCCGAGGACAAGTACGCACCCGAACTCCAGCACCCCCAGAGGCAACGAACGGTTGCGACGACGGCTGCGGCAGCGGCGGCTGCGACAGCGGGGGCGACGGCGGCTGTGGAGGTGGCAGAGGAGACACCGGAGAAGGGGCAGGCGGCGAGGACTGCGCCGCAGGACCACCAGAGTTTGCAGACTCCTCAACCGGGACAACCGACGTAAGTGGGGTGACGTGGAACACACCAGAGGGGGCAGGACAGGGGAGGGTACCGTCAAGATGGACAAACAGACAGTGGCCATCCTGCCGCTGACCACTGAGGTGGCGACAAAGGTCAGCAAGCCACGCATCAAACTCAATCGGCTGGCCCTCAGCATCAAAGCGAAGCACCTCCACCATCAGTGACAATAGAGGGCAGTACAGTGCGGTGCAGTACGGCACGAGTAGTGCAGTGCGGTGCAGGACAGTGCAGTACGGTACAGTGCAGTACAGTGCGGTGTAGTGCGGTACAGTGCGGTGCAGTGCGGTTGAGTATGGTACGGGGGGGGTGGGGGGGGTTCGCAGGGCGGTGCTGATCGGGAAGAACGGGCCGAACCTGAGGCGGCGGCGGGCTGGCGACGACGCGAATGCAGGAGCCGGCCGGCGGACGGTAGAAGCGAGGGGCCAGGAACGGCGGCAACAGGGGCTGGCGAGGAGCTGGCACGACGGCGAGTAGGGCCGGCCACGACGGCGAGGAGACACGGCTGCGAAGGCGGCCAAGAACAGCCACGACGGCGGCTAGGGGCAGCTGCGAAGGCAGGAGTGACCGTGAGGCAGCTGGAGATGGCAGCGACAGCGGCTAGGGGCGGCCGCGACGGCGAGGGGGCGGCCGTGAGACGGCTAGGGGCAGCCGTGGGACGGCAGGAAACGGGCGCGACGGCCAGGGGGGAGGCCGGCTAGGGACGAGCGCGATGGCCAGGGGCCCGGCTAGGGACGGGCGCAACGGCCAAGGGGCCGGCTAGGGGCGGACGCGACGGCCAGGGGGCCGGCTAGGGACGAGCGCGACGGCCATGGGGCCGGCTAGGGACAAGCGCGACGGCCAGGGGGCCGGATAGGGACGAGCGCGACGGCCAGGGGGCCGGCTAGGGACGGGCGCGATGGCCAGGGGACCGGCTAGGGACGGGCGCGACGGCCAGGGGGCCGGCTAGGGACGGGCGCGACGGCCAGGGGGCCGGCTAGGGGTGGACGCAACGGCCAGGGGGCTGGCTAGGGGCCGACGCGACGGCCAGGGGGCCGGCTAGGAACGAGCGCGACGGCCAGGGGGTTGGCTAGGGACGGGCGCGACGACCAGGGGGCCGGCTAGGGACGGGCGCGACGGCCAGGGGGCCGGCTAGGGGCGGACGCGACGGCCAGGGGGCCGGCTAGGGGCGGACACGACGGCCAGGGGGCCGGCTAGCGACGGGCGCGACAGCCAAGGGGGCCGGCTGGAGGCGGACGCGATGGCCAAGGGGCCGGCTAAGGGCGGACGCGACGGCCAGGGGGCCGGCTAGGGACGGGCGCGACGGCCAGGGGGCCGGCTAGGGGCGGACGCGACGGCCAGGGGGCCGGCTAGGGGCGGACGCGATGGCCAGGGGGCCGGCTAGGGACGAGCGCGACGGCCAGGAGGGCCGGCTAGGAGCGGGGCACGATGGTGGCTAGGGCCTAGAGGGCGGAAGCGTGGGCGGGCTAGGGGGGAACCTAACCTACTATGATACCATATCAGAAAGAATAAATGACTAGAGTGGGGAGATACAAGGCAATATAGTCTACAGAGTTGTACCCACTAAGGCAAAAACATATATAGTCTACAGTAACTGCATAAGTTATGTTTGACAGAATGTAGTGCGGTTGAAGTGGTGGAAATTGGTTGGACTTCCAACTAATTGACTTAGTGGGGTCGAGATTTCAATCAACCCCCTTTTTGGAAATACCTCGAAGACTTAAGCATTTCTGAAGTGCAACACTACACTCGAAGGAAAAGTACGCGAGTCAACAGAGGTTACACGAGGAGGTTGGACGAAAGAACACGAAAGGACGAAGGGACTCGAAGGATCGCAACCGAAGGTTGCGATTGACCGTTGCGACTGCAAGGATGGTAACCGAACAGACAATCGAGTTGCTGTGCAACTCGATAACTATTTCTTCAATTGTAGTCTACAGCTGCTTCATTTCTTATTTTCTATATATTGTTGTATGCTTGTTCCTTCTAATCAATCACTTGCTCTCACATACTAGTGCAAGGGTTCAACTACTCAACACTTCCGCTGCACTACTCAAGCACTTCATACAAGTGGGACTTAGTCTCTGAAAAGATCCTAGGGCTTTTCTCAGCCCAACATGGTATGAGAGCTGGTTAGAGTCCAAACTCCCAGCAACAACGCTCTATCTACAGTCAAGCACATCAAGAGATTCATCGATTACAAGTCATGGACAACAAGGGCAAGAAGTCTTCTACGGGCTCACCCAGCGCCCAAGACACTCAACCCGGCAACTCTGGACTACACACTTCAGGACCACAAACTGAGACCGGTGCTACTCAAGAAACTACAAGGAGGGCACCAGAAATGGTGACCCTTCACCCTCTTCAAGCGTGGACCCGAACCTTATAGAAAGATTCTTCAGCTTCATGTCGCACTTCGACCAGCAGCAGTAGACAAGGACACATGCGCATACAATACAGAGCAACGGGGGAAATATGGGATTAGCATCAATGAGCATCGACAACTCATCATTCGGGCGGCACAATCAGGTGCCTACCTTTGCGCCTTATCACTCTTCACCGGGAACGTTCAAGTTCATGCCGCCCCGTACTCAACCGACAGCAGCTGCATCACAACAAACTTCAAACGAGATATTGAGTCTCCAGGCGCAGTTTTCACATGTGATCAAACTGCAGACATCTTCACCATTCAACGGGCACGACTTCTTTACCTGGAGTTTTGAGTTCGAGCTGCTGATGGAGGCCGCGCACCTCTTGGGATACATCAACAGGTCCCTGCCATCTCCAAGCAATGGCACTGCAAAGGAGCAGGAAATCTTCACCTATCACCACAAGAGCAACAGAGCATCAGAACGTATCGAAGCTACGGAAACTCTGCGGAACTCGCCTAGCATCATCTGAAATGTCTCTATCAAGCAAACGACAGCGTAACACAAAGCAGACTCATGCATCACTTGACCACAATACAAATGAAGACCCGGGAAAAGGCGATGCAATATATGAGTCGCTGCCCGACACTCCGCGACCGCCTGCTTCGGTGCGGAGGTACAATCACTGAAGAAAGCTTCGTAACACTTGTCCTCGCCGGGCTCGGGCCAGAATGGAGAACCACGCGCTCCAATCGCCAACGCCGAACCCACCGGGCGAAACACCTGGTACTTGGACAGCTGCTGCGGCCAACATATGTGTTCTTCCGGGCGCTTCGTGCAACGAGAGTGACGTCTCAACCGCGATGTCAACATCACCGTCGTCAACAATCAGAACCTAAAAACAAAGAGACAAGGCATCGTTCAGCTTCAGTCAATGGAGACAAACGTCATACTACAACTCAACAAAGTTCTCATCATCGACAACTTGGGATACAACCTACTAAGCGTCAGCCAGTTACTGGCGAAGGGGATTCACCTGGAATGCGACTCGGACGACAACAAGTTTCGCCTTTACCACGGGAAGGGCGGCCTCTTCATCGGTCGCGCTCTCCTGAAGTCGGGCGTCTTCATGCTGGATTTCGTCCCCGACCGCGGTACTGCCGACAGGGATGGCATCGTGTCGTTCGCCGCCTGGACGCACCCGCCGGATCTTGACCCCGACATTACTACAGACGACTTCTGGTACTCCAACACCATCCCTGCAGCAGAGAGAACACGAGCATTAGCAGTCATCCGACAACAACGCCAAGTACCAGCAAGTATCCCTTCCCGGACATCACCTACAGTAGCAGCAGCAGCAGGACCCAGCCGTGCGCCATCACCAGCAATCCGAGGACCACCAACCAAAGCAGATCAGCTCATGCCCATCACCCGAGGAGTCTGCCGCAGTCCTGCTACGGTCGTCGCGTTCTTCTCCAACGCCGACCTGTACCACTGTTCTCCCGGCCATCGCGCTCCTGACGACATCTGGCATCAACGACTTGGACACCCTGCAAACAGCACAATCCTTCAAACCATACAAGCCGGAGTATTAGAAAAAGACGCTCTCCAAACAACAAGCGGCCAGGAGCTTCGACGACCTCGCACACGATGCTTCACGTGTCCCGAAGCTGATCTTCCCCACCAACCTTTTCCGTCGCACCACAATCCAAGCGCACCTGCATACGCACAGATGGAAAAAGTCTACAGCGACATCTTAAATATGCCTCGAGATGACAGTGAAGTAGAGTACAACTATGTCATCACGTTCATCGATGCAGCAACACGATACGTTTGGCACTAATACCTCAAGACACGTGATCAAGCGTTCGAAGTGTTCACGACGTGGCTCCCCATCGCTAAACAAGAGTCGGGGTCGCAACTCAAGAGTTTCCAGTCAGACGGGGCACTAGAATACCAGTCACAACGATTCAGGAACTACTTGGCAGAAAGAGGCATCAGACGCCTGGTGTCTCTGCCCTACGCTCACCAGCAGCAGGGGGTCGCAGAAAGGATGAACAGAACCTTGCAGACGACGATGCGGAAGCTGCTCCTGGGGATGAGACTGCCCAACATGCTTTGGCCTGACGCGATGACGCATGCAGTCCACCTACATAATTTGCTGTCCTCGTCATCACTTCCAAACAGCGCATCACCGCACCTGCTGTGGACAGGAAAACAGGGCAGCACAAAATTACTTCGAGTCTTCGGCTGCATGGTACAGTACAGACCCCACACAGCCCAAGCACGTCGATTCTCTCAACGAGCACGGTGGGGACTACACCTTGGCATTGCAAAACATTTCCAAGCATGGAAACTTCTCGACATTCAAAACAAATTCACCGTGGCCTCACGTGATGTAATCTTCTACGAGCGACTGACGCTGCAATATTACCTGGACAACATCGCCAACACAAACAACCCCACCGACGGCTTCGAGGGCCATCGGTCCTTCGCCGATCGTGCTGCCGAAGCTGACGCAGCAGAAGTAGACGTACCTGAAGCCTCTGAAGCTGCCGGACCACTCCCTTACTGCTTCGTGCCCGTTCCACTCGACGACGACAATCCTCTCGATAGTAACAACCTCGACACTTATTACCACTTCGCTGACCAAGGTTACACTACACCTCAACCGGTCGACACAAATATCTCTGAACGTATCGGACCCAATTTCTTACCCGACACCGAAGACGGTGACGAAGCAGCTTATCCCGAGAATGACAATTCCCCTCGACACACACCCACGGGCCTGCAGATACTTGGACTATGGGTCGCCATCCAAAACCCGCCACCGCCGTCACCGCGCGAGCCATCGACTATGTTGCAGGCTTTGGGAGGGGAACACAAGGAAAAATGGAAGGAAGCAATGGAAAAGGAACTGAAGGCCCTGCAAGACCGAAATACGTGGAAGCTGGTACCTGCAACAAAAACCAACGGGAAGAATGTGCTCTCGGGGAAATGGGTGTACCGCATCAAGACTAATGCGGATGGCTCCATCAACCATTTCAAGGCTCGTTGGGTCGTACGAGGATTCGACCAGCGATATGGAACCGACTACACGGAGACATTCGCCCCAGTCTCCCGACATACTTCCCTGCGCATTTTGCTCACCGTCGTGGATTCATCGACGACCCTACAAAAGTGTGCCAGCTGATAAAATCCCTCTACGGAATTAAACAAGCCCCGCGACTCTGGCAACAGCACCTTCACGACCGCCTCATCAAGATCGGTTTTCTGCAGCTGCCGCACGATCAAGGCATGCACCGACTACAGAAGGGGGGGGATTTCGTCCTACTCATCGTCTACGTCGATGACCTACTCTACGTCGGCTCCACTACCGACATCGCCACCTGGTTCGAAGGGGAGCTGAGGAGTGACTTAACCCTCACGGTGTCAGACACCGTGAGCAAGTACCTAGGTCTAAACATCGTCGAAGACGACTCGGCGTTCTACCTACACGCCGGAAAATACGCAGGTGTTGTCGTGAAGAAGTTCGGCCTAAAGCCAGTCGCAGTCGCGACTCCCTATCGCTACGGGAACAACAGCGAAACCTCCGCAAAGCTCCTCGCAAACAAATCCACGAGTATCAACAGAAGCTCAGCTGTCTACTATTCGCAGTAGTAACCTGCCGACCGTATCTGTCCTACAGCGCTAGCCAATGGCAACACACCTGAAGCACCCGGAGCAAGAGCAACTCGAGGAGCTAAATCGGGCACTGCTCTACTTCGTCTCCCCGCCGACGACCGGACTTACCTACAGCAAACTAACACCATCGTCCATACAACTACTCGGCTATGTCGACGCCCACCACGCGGGAGATAAGGAGAATCGGCGCTCCAGAACGGGTTACATCTACTGACTAGAGCCTATTGGGACTATTTCTTGGCAATCGAGCAAGTAGGAACTAATTGCGCTATCCTCGGTTGAAGTGGAATACATCGCTTTGTGCTCTGCGACCAAAGAGGGACTTTACCTGCGGGAGCTGCTCGAGGAAGCGAAAATTGCGACCATGCCCGCCTTCTCGTTATTCTGCGACAACCAATCCGCGATCAAAATCGCGAACAAAAACGGGTTCGCCAATCGAACCAAGCACATCGCCCTGCGGTATTTCTTCGTTAAGGATGAGATCGCAAAGGGGAGACTTCAACTCAGTTACTGCCCCACGACATAAATGGCTGCAGATTACCTGACAAAGAAACTGGTGAAGGCAAAGTTTGATTACTGCATGCTGCTGACCGGGCAGATAAACGTCACCGAATCCAGACACGTCAGCACTCCAGAAACGAAGGGGAGTGTTGGAAATACCTCGAAGACTTAAGCGTTTCTGAAGTGTAACACTACACTCGAGGAAAGTCGTATCGGGTACGCGAGTCAACGGAGGTTACACGATCAGGTTGAACGAAAGAACACGAAAGGACAAAGGGACTCAAAGGATCGCAACCGGAGGTTGCGATTGACCATTGCGACTGCAAGGATGGTAACCGAACAGACAATCGAGTCGCCGTGCGACGCGATAACAGTTTCTTCAACTGTATTCTACAACTGCTTCATTTCTTATTTTCTATATTTTGCTGTATGCTTGTTCCTTCTAATCAATCACTTGCTCTCACATACTAGTGCAAGGGTTCAACTACTCAACACTTCCGCTGCACTACTCAAGCACTTCATACAAGTGGGACTTAGTCTCTGAAAAGATCCTAGGGCTTTTCTCAGCCCAACACACATGGAGAAGGGCTGATGTGTCACCAAAGATCGCGTGAAATGAATATGATTGGTGGAAACGAAATTGCAGGGGCAGGAGCTGCGGGAATAAAACTTGTTCGTGGTTGGGTGTGGGGGGGCGGGAATGTGTGACATATCTGGCTGGCTGTCAGAGCACTTGTGCAATTTTTGGTTTGCGGGGGTATCTTGCTGTGAGGGACTTAGCCGAATTTGGATTGCGGGGGCTGTGGGAGGATTGTTTCTGGTTGTGAGAGCCGAAATTTCAGGTGCGTGGGGCGTGTGACGAGGAATGTCTCTGGTTCTGGAGGACTTAGCCAAAATTTCAGGTTTGTGGGGTGTGTGTGACGAGGAATGTCTTTGGTTCTGGAGGACTTAGCAGAAATTTCAGGTTTGTGGGGTGTGTGTGACAAGGAATGTCTCTGGTTCTGGAGGGCTTCACCTAAATTTCAGGATTGTGGGGTGTGCGTGAAGAGGAATGCCCCTATTTACTGAAGGACTTCACCGAAAAACCTTAGTTTTGCATCAGAGTCTTTTCTAGGACATCCTGACGGTTAAGGGTGCGGGATCTCGCAACCCTGTTTTCGCCAGGGTAAAACTTTCGCTACACTTTTGGATCAGGGTTAAAAAAGCTGGCCTCGGTCCTGAGTGGCGTTTGAGGCGCTCCCTTCTACGCGCTCACAGGGGGATCTCCGAGATGCACTTGTGCACGGAGCTCCACACCGAACAGCAAGACATGGACCTGTACGAAGAGCGACAAGCAAAGAAACCAAGTCAGCAAGTTGCATTCTACACGCACGGACGTAACTACAACAATCAAAACCAGAAACGACACTCACCTCCGTCCTGTCATCGCTGCTGCACGACAGGACAATCGCGGCTCATCTGCCCAAGGCAGCATCAGCCGCAGTTCCCGCAGTATCAACCTCGAGCGCCACGTCCGTCACCGAATCCAGTCACTTCAACTCAACAGCACCCACCAGCTCCGACGAATCGCTCTGCACAAGACGCACGAAACATCGTCAACTGCATGGCATGAACAGATTTCTGCGTACCCGACTCCCCACCTCACAGTGATCTCGACGAACAACCGCCCATTGCGACACAGACCCGGCTCCAACCAAACCTGACTTACACTGCAATAGCTCGCGACGAACTATCCGGCCGCGACACTTGGTTCCTTGATAGTTGTTGTGGTCAGCATATGTGTTCTTCGGCGCGCTTCATCCAGCGAGAGAAGACTCTGAGCCGAGAAGTCGTTATAACCGTTGCCAAAAACCAGAACCTGCGCACATGAAAAGAAGGGGTCGTTCAGTTACAATCCAACAAGACAAACGTGATACTACAGATGTCACGAGTACTCGTCGTCGACAACCTCGGCTACAATCTTCTAAGTCTCAGCCAGTTAATATCAAAGGGTATTCATCTGGAGTGTGACATCTTCGATCGAGAGTTCCATCTCTACCACGGGAAGGGTGGTCTCTTCATCGGCAGAGCCATCCAAAAGCACGGAGTCTTCTTCTTGGACTTTGTTCTAGACCATGGCACCGCTGACAATGATGGCGTCATCTCCTTTATGTCATGGACGCACCCGCCGGATCTTGACATATGTATGAAATATATCAATGTGTAGGGAAAAGTGTGAGGATTCCCAAGAAAGAAAAAACACACAAAAGAACACACAATAAATAGCAAATGGTTGTGATCAAGGATTTGGCAAGCCTCATCCTCTCACACCTACGCTCACCAACAAAGTAGTGTAGCAGAGAGGATGAACAGAACTCTCTATAACACCATGAGGAAGCTGTTGACTTAGATGCGTCTGCCCAACTCGCAGTGGCCGGAGGCTATGAATCACGCCGTCATGCTGTAGAATCTCCTGTCGTCAAGCTCCCTGCCAAACAATGCATCACCAAATCCGCTATGGACAGGGAAGAAGGGCAATACGAAATTGTTACGAGTGTTCGACGGAATGATACAGTACCGACCACACACTGTACGAGCTAGACGATTTTCGCAGCGGGCACGATAGGGTCTACACCTCGGTTTGGAAAAACATTTCAAGGCCTGGAAAATCTTTGACGTGGAAGACAAGGAAACAGTGTTGGCATGCGATGTGATTTCTACGAGAACCTCACCCTCAACCATTACCTCGAAAACATCGCCACCAATCAAGACCCATCTGGTGGTTTCGCTGGTGCACGCGCGTTTGCCTCGACAAATGAAGAAGCTGACCTGGACGAGCAGAACGTCCTGAACGCGTCAGCCGCTGCAGGACCACTCCCTTACTGCTTAGTCGATATGCAAATGGACAAAGAAAATCCTCGCTGAAGCATACTACCACTTCGCCGACATTGGTTACGTAACACCCCACAGCGTCAACACCAACATTTCAGAAAAGAGTTGGACGAGGTTTCATACCTGATCCTGAAGCGGGAGACGAAGCAGACTATCCTGAGGATCCGACACTTCGCCGCTACACTGAGACTGGCCTGCAAATCCTCGTACTTGTCGCAGCCGTACATCCCCCGTCCTCGCCATCGCCAGTCGAGGAGCGAAAGACCGTCAAACGGGCGCTGCAAGGACTGCACAGGGAAAAATCGAGGGAGGCAATGGATCGAGAGTTAGCGACACTTCATGAGAGAAATAATTGGAAGTTTATTATAAATTCTCAAACCAAGGGGAAGACAATCCTCTCCGAGAAGTGGGTCTTCCACGTGAAGACAAAGACGGATGGAACCACTGAGCGATTCAAAGCACGTTGGGTGCTCCGTGGCTTTGACCAGCAGCACGGGCGCGACTACACCGAGACCTTCGCTCTAGTCATTTGTCACACTTCTCTCCGCATTCTTCCTGCCGTCGCTGCCGCTCGCCGGCTTTCCTTGCGACAGATTGATGTGGCCACGAAATTCCTCTACGCCCCAGTCGATGCCGCCATCTTCGTCAAGCAGACACACGCGTACGTTGACGATCCCACGCTGGTGTGCCAGGTCGTCAAATCCCTCTGGGATCAAGCAGGCCCCACGCCTGTGGCAGCAGTTCCTACACAAAATCCTTACCACCATTGGCTTCGCCCAGCTGCCCCACGATCAGGGCATGTATCGCCTATCCTAAATTACGTCCTGCTAATTGCCTATATAGACGGCCTGCTCTACGTCAGCTCTACCGCTTCCATCACCGTCTGGTTTGAAGGGGAGCTGGAACTTCAGCTCAGCATCACCGTGTCGCCGACCATGACGCAATACCTCGGCCTCAACATCACGGACGACCCCAACACCATCCACCTATCGCCATCAAAGTATGCCGAGAACATTGCTCCGCGGTTCCATCTTTCCCCCCTACCTCTCACTACTCCGTACTCATACGCGACACCCGTTCCCGTGTCGACTGCCTCACTACTCGCACTAGCTGGGATCTAAGAATATCAGCAAAAGCTGGGCTGTCTGCTATTTGCCGCCGTCACCTGCCATCGTGATCTCTCCTACGCCGCTAGCCTGCTCGCTACGTACCTTAAGCGACCTGAAGGGGGGAATCTACAGGAACTCGACCGCGCGCTTTACTACTTCATCTCGACTCTGATGATTGGTCTAACCTACCACAAAAACGCCACTACCAAGACCGAACTCATCGGCTACGTCGATGCCGACCACGCCAGCGATAACGACAACAGGCGCTCGCGCACCGGTTACATCTATCGTCTAGAACCTATCGGCACTATCTCCTAGCACTCGGGAAAACAGGAACTAATCGCTCTCTCATCTACTGAAGCTGAATATATCGCCCTCTGCATAGCCATGACGGAAGGACTGTACCTCGACGAGCTATTTGAAGAAGCGAAGATTGCCGGGTTACCGAGCTTCTCTCTCTTCAACAACAACCTATCAGAAATCAGATTCGCCAACAAGAACGGATTCGCGAACAGGACAAAGCACATCTTGCTTCGCTTCTTTTTCGTGAAGGACGAGATCGAGCAGGGACGTCTCCAATTGGTCTGCTGCCCCACCACTGAAATGGCAGCCGACTAATTGACCAAGAAACTGATGAAGTCGAATTTCCAGTACTGCATGCTGCTGACTGGACTTCAACACGTCAGCAACCTCGACCACATCGACACTCCAGAAATGAAGGAGGGTGTTGGAAATGAAAAAGAAACTTAAAGACATTTCAGGAGTCTCGTGTGGGTGTACGAATACGCAAAGAGTACAACAACGAGGATCACCGAGTCAACCCTGCTACTGTACCACCGAAGGATGACGCAGGTTGATGACACCCCGAAGAGGTTACAAAAAGGGCAACCGTCGCAGACTATTGACCGTGCAACCCAACAGTCAGAATTGCAAGAATCAAGAGTCAGCGCGACAGCAAGGACAAATAACTGTCCCGATATTACAGTCAGTGGTTACTTGAGTCGCTTTATCGAGTCGTAAAATGGAATGTACCGCTCGAAGTGCAAACAAATAGACTTCTCATATTCTCTTGTAGCTGTTGGCCGCCTATCGCCGCTGGCTGCCCGTCTGCCAGCACGACCGTCGCCGCTGGCCACCCATCGCCACTGGCCGCCCGTCGCCGCTGGATGGTCATCGCCGCCAGACGCCCGCTGTCGCCAGCCGTTCGTCGCCGCTGGCTGCCCGCTGCCACCAGCTGCCCGTAGCTGCTGGCCGCCTGTCGTTGCCAGCCGTCTGCTGCTGCCAGCCGCCCATCTCCGCTGGCTGCCCTCTGCCACCAGCCACTGCCCGTCGTCGCTGGCCACCCGCTGCCACCAGCCGCTGCCCGTCGCCGCTGGCCGCCCGTTGCCGCCAGCCCACCCGCCGCCGCTGGCCCACCTGTAGCCACCAGCCGACCTTTGCTCCTCCTCTGAGCCGGCGCTCCCGCCGGCTGCCTCCACCGCACTCCACCGCTCTCCACCGCACTCCACTGCACTCCACCACACTCCACCGCTCTCCACCGCACTCCACCGTACTCCACCGCTCTCTGCCGCCCTCCTCCTCCTTTCCACCTCCCCTTGTCAGCGGCAGTCAGCTGCTACAGCCGTAGTGATGGCGGACTCACTGCTCCGCCTGGACGCGGAGGGTCGGGTCGTTGAGTTGGAGGCATGGCTCGTCGACCTCCGCCGCTAGGTGACCGAGCAGTGCCAGGACGGCCGCTCCCTAGCCGTCCATGTCTATGCTAAGCTCCCTCGCCCTGCCCCGCCTACTGCCCTCCCTAACGCCCCCACGTCTGCTGAGCGTGAGGCTTTTGTTGCTGCTGAGCTTGCTTGCGCTGTCTGGGAGTCACGCGACGCCGTTGCTCAGCTTGCCATTAGTCACGCCCTCCCCCTGTCTGAGCGTCCCCGCTTTACCGCTGTAGCGAACGCCAAGGAATACTTAGATGCCATCATCACGCACTATTCCACCACCGCCTCTGCCTCTGCTGGCCGCCTGATCCTCCCCATGCTGTTCCCTCACCTTGCGTCTTTCCCCACTCTCGCTGACCTTGCCACTCACCTCCGCGCACTGGAGACTAGCTACTACGCCGCTAGCACTGAGGCATAGCTCACTGCCTTTCCGCCGCCGCTTTGCGTGACCCTTTACCTCATTGTCACTTGCCTGCCTGACCGCCTAGCCACTACATGCGACCAGTTCCTTAGTCAGCACCCAGGTGACCTCACTCTCACTGCCTTTGTCACCGCCCTGTCCGCGATAGAGACCCGCCAACGCACTATCGCTCAGTCTAGCGGTAATGCGCCGGTCCCAGTAATTCAGGGCTGTGCTCCCTCCTAGTGCACTTACTCTGATGTTTCTGCCACTGTTGCTGAGACAGCCCCTACTGCAGAGACCGCCGCCGCGGCCGCAGCGCAGCAGCGTTAGGGTAAGGGCCGCCGCCCCAAGGGGGGGTGTGGCGGGGGGAAGGGTGGTAGGGGTGGTGGGGGTGGTGGAGGTGGTGGCGGAGACGGTGGTGCAAACCACGAGACTGGGGCTGGTGCCCCAGAGCAGCAGCAGCAGCAGCAGCAACAGCAGCCTTAGTAGCAGCAGCAAAAGCAGCCTCAGTAGCAACAGCAACAGCACCCTCAGCAGCAGCAGTCGCCGTGGGGACCTCCGCCGCCGTGGTGGCTTGGCGGCGCTGGTGGTGGTGGTCGTGGTGGTGGGGCGCGCAGCTCGGTGTCAGGTGGCAGCTCCAGTGTGGCCACCTGCCAGTACCAGCTTTAGATCGCCCCCCCCTACGGGACCGTCAGCGACCGTCCAGGTCACACTGCCGCCCGCTGCTACCGCCACCTTGACGACCTCTACCGTATCCGCTTTGGACCCACCTCGTACCCTCCTGACTGGTACACCCTGGCCCGCCCCCGTGTGCCTGTCATTGAGCTTGACATGGATCAGATAAGGACTGCTATATATGTCATGTATGCTGATGTATCTAGTGTGACTGGATCTTATTACCCTGCGCTGCCTGGTGTAGGTGTGCCTCCTGTGTGTAGTCTAGGTTCCCTGCCCCTGCCGCTGTAGCGCTTGCTAACCCCTCCTCAGGTCCGGTAGTCGCACGTAGCTCCACTACCCTTCCCTGTCCAACAGTCCCCTTGGGCTCTCTTACAGGCTTGCACATCCCCGCATTCTCCAGGAACCTAGTTGGTGTCGGCTGTCTTCAGGACCTTGGCGTCACCACTACGTTCCCTGTACCGAGGCCGCCACTGGTGCCCCTCTTACCACGTTCCATCGAGACGCCGTGTCTGGCCTGTTCACGCTGGACAACGCATCCCCCCTAGTGGGAGCGTCTCCCCAGATCGCCGCGTCCTCTCACGTAGCTGCAGCGTGCTCATGTCAGTTGCTCACCCACCCTTCCATGCTGTGGCACCACCGCCTAGGTCACCCGCACTCCCGCGTCTGCGTCACATGTCCCATCACTGGCTTGTCCGTGGTCTCCCTGCGTCGCTCTCTGCCCTCCCTCCTTCGCCTGCACCACCGTGCACGTTTGCGTCGAGGGCCGGCAGCACCGTACTCCCTACTCCTCCTCGCTCCCCTCTACCACTGCTCCACTCCAGACCCTGCACTTTGATGTTTGGGGTCCCGCCCCCGTCCCTGGCCCGCGTCGAGAGTGCTACTTTCTAGTGCTTGTGGATGACTTCATGTGCTACACCACGGTGTTTCCCCTAGAGCGGAAGGCCGACGTGCCTGGCGCTCTAATCTCATGGGTCGTAGCTGCGCGAGTCCACTGCGGCCTCCCCGTGCTGCATCTCCACTCCGACCATGGCGGCGAGTTCGCCTCCGATCGGCTTGGCCAATTCTATCGTGCGGAGGGCATCACCCAGATGTACACCCTGCCGGACTCCCCGCAGCAGAATGGAGTTGTTGAGCGACGCATCGGTTTGGTCATGGAGGTGGCTCCTACCTCTATGATCCATGCCGGTGCACCCCATTTTCTGTGGCCGTTCGCTGTTCGTTACGCCGCTCACCAACTTATGTAGCGGCCACACTCCGAGCCACCGCAGGCTTCGCCGACCCTTCTTTGGACCGGGTTCCCAGGTGACGCGTTTGCATTCCACGTCTGGAACTGCCTTGCTCACGTTTGTGCGTCTGGCAGGGACAAGCTCACTGCCCGCACCGTGCCTTGTGTCTTCCTTGGTTTCCCCCTCAACGCGTCTGACTAGCACTTTTACCACCAGCCGTCTTACCGTTTCTTTCACTCCCGCGACGTCAATTTTGACGAGTCTCTCTCCTTATACACCCGCTTTCCCCACCAAGGTCTCTTGATTTTCCCGGCCCTGTTCCTGGTCCGCACCCCCCCCCTGCTCCTCTTTCTCTCTGTCCTGCCTTGTCTGGTGTGTCTCACGTCACTCCCCTCCCATCAATTGTTTGGGTCGAGGAGTTGGCTGACTGCTGGGACCCTGCGGCTTTGGTGTCACCGCCCGTCTCCGCCCCAATGTCCCCTTCTCCGTCGCCGCCACAGCAGCTGCCGTCGCTGCCACAGCCGCAGCAGCAGCCATCGCCGCCGCTGCCGCCGCAGCTGCCTCAGGAGTCCGCAAGCTTTGGGGATGCAGGCGTTGAGGAGGGTGATAGTCCTAGGGGTACTATCGGGGCTTGTCCTGATTCTCACAGGATCGAATGTGTCAAGGAAAGGTTGCACTATCGATCAGTACAAGGCACTTATATACTTCCAAAATACATCAGGTAACCAGGTTTATCCTATCCAAGGGAATAGACCCTTCTAGAAAATAGAATCACCCTGCGTATAGCCACGCGAGGCTATTGGCTTTAAGGGATTACGGCAAGATTACGCTAGATATAGCGTACCAGTACATCCCGAGCCTGGTCGGTGATATAATGATAATAACATGATAAACCAAAGGTTTAAGGAAAAGGAGAAATAGGAATCCAAAGGTCATGAAATAAAGACCAAATGGATCAGGTTAAAAGAGGAATGAAATGGAAAGGGAAGATGGAAAGGAGAAAGGAATGGAACGGGGTCGTACTCTCACACTTCCCCCCCTCAAAGCTGGGTGGTAGAAGTAACACAGTGCTTGACAAGGTAGTCGCGAAGAGGACGACGGGCATTACCCATGTTGAATTCAGAGACCCAACTATCCTCTGAAGGATCATAACCCTTCCAACGGATGAGAAGCTCCACGTTGCCATTCCGTCGACGGCGGTGAGGAAGCACGGACTCGACCTCGTACTCGGGTTCATCATGGACGAGGACGGGCGGCAGCGGCGGCGGTTGGCGTCCAGAGAAGACCTTGTTGGGATCTCGGTAGGGCTTCAAGAGTTGGATATGGAAGGCGTTGTGAATCTTCTACATAGCTGGCAGGCGTAAACGGAAGGTAACAGGAGTAACCTGTGCTTCAACGAGGAAAGGCCCGCAGAAGTGAGGTCGCAGTTTGGATGGGAGATGGCTGATGTCAAGATTGCGCGTGTCGAGTAGTACTCGATCTCCCACGGTGATGGTGTGGTCTGTGCGGTGACGATCGGCCTGGCGCTTCTGTTGTTGCTGAATGTCGAGAAGGCGCTTGTGGGTCCGATCCCAAAGTTTGTGCATAGTCGTGATGAAATCATCAACGGGTTGGACTGTGGCTGGTACAGTTGGCTGTTGAGGTGTGATTGGGTGGCATCCGTAACAGAAGAAGAATGGCGTCTGTCGAGTAGCGGCGTGAGTAGCATTGTTGTAGGCAAACTCCAGGACGGGCAGATGCAAGTCCCATTTGGAGATTTCGTCCTTGCAGGCTGCGCGGAGGAGTTGCTCCACAATTTGGTTGAGGCGCTCGGTCTGTCTATCTGTCTGCGGATGGTAGGCGGATGACATGGCGAGTTTGGTCCCGAGCAAAGACATCAGTTCTTTCCAAAATATACTGGTGAACTTATGGTCTCGGTCGGAGATGAGTGTGGTCGGAATGCCAAGTTGGGAGATGATGTAGCGAACAAAGAGTTGTGCTGTCTCCTCAGTGCGTGCTGTCGTGTGTGTTAGGAAGAAGTGTCCCATTTTGGAGAACTTGTCAATGACGACGAGGATCGCGTCATGACCGCTTGTGGTAGTTGGTAGCCCGGTGATGAAGTCTAGGCTGACCAGTTGCCATGGTTGTTCTGGGACAGGAAGAGGCTGTAGCAGACCCGCCTTTTTCTGCTTGCTACTCTTCATCCGCTGACATGTAGTGCACGAGGTGACGAATTTCTGTACGTCATCTGCCATGTGGGGCTAGTAGTAGTGTTTGGCGATACTGGTGAGCATATTGTTGCTCTTGAAGTGTCGTGCGTATAGGACGTCGTGGTATTCTTCGAGTAGTAACTGGCGCAATGGAGGGTAATTAGCTACCCAGATCTTCGTTGATCGTTTCCGGTACGCGATGTTTCTGTCCCACTGTAGCAGATGTCGCTTTTCTACCAAGGAAATTTCGGGGTCGATGGTGTACCCGTGTGTGAAGAGTCCCTTGAGGAGTGGATTCATCCCTTCAACCTGGATTGCGGCAACGTGCGTAGGCCGGCTAAGCGCATCGGCTTTGTTTTTATGGCCAGCCTTGTACACGATGTCTTAGTGGAAGTGCGTCTCGAGGAAGTCGATCCATTGAACCTGTCGCCTGGAGAGGCTTGGTTGCGTCCTCAAATATTTTAGGCTACAATGGTCGGTGTAGACTGTCGTCTTGCGTCCTTCAAGATAGCATCTCCACGTTTTGAAGGCGATGATGATAGCAAGGGCCTCCTTGTCGTGTATCGGATAGTTGAGTTTTGCCCCGTGTAGTTTCTTGCTGAGGTAGGCGATTGGTTGCAGTCCATTCCCCTAGTCTTGCATCAAGACTGCTCCCACTGCCTGGTCGCTGGCATCAGCTTCGATGACGTAGTCTCGTTTGGAGTTTGGCAAGATGAGTACTGGTGCAGACGTGAGTGCTTGCTTCAGCTGCTCCACGGCTTCCTGGTGTTGTGGCTCCCATTTATAGGGCGTGTTCTTCTTCAGCAGATTCGTGAGTGGCGCGGCGATTTTCACGTATTGCGGCACGAACCTGTTGTAGTAGTTAGCGAAGCCAAGGAACTTCTGTAACTCCTTCACATTCCCGGGTGTCTTCCACGTACGCACGGCTTCGATTTTCATGGGGTCAACGTGAACTCCTTGAGCGCTTACGATTGTCCGAGAAACTGGACTTACTTGAGGGCGAAGTCGCTCTTGGATAGTTTGACGTAGAAGCATTATCGTCGAAGAATCTTGAAGACGCTTCGCAGGTGTTCGACGTGTTGTTGCATATCGCACGAGTAGATGAGGATGTCATCCAAGTACACCACTATGTACTCGTCCAAGAGTGGGCGTAGAATGTGGTTCATTTCGGCTTGGAATGTTGCCGGTGCGTTGGTGAGTCCGAACGATATGACCAAATTCTCGTACGATCCATACCGAGTTTGGAAAGCAGTTTTGTGGATGGAGTTGTTCGCCATTCGTATCTGCCAGTATCCAGACCGCAGATCTAATTTTGAAAATACCGTGGCTCCCCGAAGCTGGTTGAGAAGATCATCGATTCGTAGAAGTACTTGTTCTTGATGGTCTGCTTGTTGAGAGCCCGGTAGTCGATGCATATGTGCAGGCTTTTGTCTGGTTTCAATGTGAAGAGTACTGGGGCACCGTACGGTGAAGTGGATGGTCGGATGAGTCCTTTGGCGAGGAGATACTCGATCTGCTTCTTCATGTCAGCTAGCTCCATGGGGCTGAGCCGATATGGTGCTCGGAAGGTCGGCTTCGAACCTGGTTCCTCCACGATCTCATGTTGGTGCGTTCGGTATGGCGGTAGCTTGTCCGGAAGGTCTTCGGGAAGAATGTCTTGGAACTCCTTCAGTATTTCCTTGATTTCTTTGAAGGTTCTGAGGCACTCTCTCCGTCATTCTCCACCTCTGTTGCTATCGCCAGGAATCCGGTGTTGGTTTGCTTGACGTCCTTCTCGAATCGTGTGAGTGTCTCCACAGGGATATCTCCTGTATCATCCCAGTTGGGTAGTTGGACTCTCCTTCCTTTGTTCTAGATGCTTGCGGTGCGTTTTACCCAGTTGATCTCGGGGTTGAATTTCTTGAGGAATTCTCGCCCGAAGATCAGGTCAAGCCCTTTTATGTTGGTGATGGGGAGTGCAGGTCTCCAGCGCAGTGGCCCGATTTGTAGGTGTAGCACTGCTTCGCCGTATACTGGTAACTTGCTGCCGTCCACCATCGTTGCAGAAAACGCTGATGGCTTGTACTCTTCTCGAAGTCGGTCGATGGTTGCCTTGTCGCATACGGTGTGCGATGCTCCACTATCCACGAGTGCTTGGAGGTGTCGTCCTTGCATATGACCTCGAGCACGAGGGGCAGGCGTTGCTCAGAGTACCCAAAGATAGTTTCATTAATTTGGTCGTACGGTACATCCCAATATTCGTTGCTTCCTACTCCTGAGCTGGCAGCAGGCCGAGGCTGCTTGGAGAACGGCTCTTCTCCTGGGCCCGGAGTTTCCGTGACGACTGTGCGCGTCGTTGATGAAGTTGCCGAGTTGGATGCATCCGAAGAAGGAGTTCAGGGTTTCTGCAGCTTCTTATAGACCCCCAGCTTCCTTTTGAGCTGCTTCAGCTCCACCGACGCCTTCCCTGGGAAACGGGTAGTCGCTGTGGGCTAGTGTCGGGAGAGGACGTTGACTCCGTGGAAAGGTCGGCTTCTTTCCACACTCCTTAATTTGGTTCCCAAGTTCTCCAGTACCGGTATGATCTCCACAATTTTATGCTTCTTCTGGAGTCCCTCCCGAAATTTCTCCAAGGCTCTAGCCCCTCGAGAATCATAAGTTTTCATTAAAGCATATTTATATGATAACTTTAACGAATTCTTATAATTTCTTGGGTCTTCAAGGAGTTTCCCCGTCTCGGCAGAGTCCTTTTTTCGCGGAGTTAGATGTTTTCTCGGCAAATTACTCTGGCAATGACTGGTTGTGGGGTGGAGATTTTTCCCCATCATTTTCTCCTGTTCGCGTCGAATCAGCCACGTCAAAGTTGATTTTTCCGGAAGTCTGCGACTGCTTTCGGATCTTTTCTTTTTCGTCAGCTACATCTGCAATTACTGGCGAGTCCCATTTTTTGGCTTCTGATTGGCCAAAGGATTTCCGCCACTGTTGCGTGCCCGATACTTTGCTCGTGCGGCTTTCATTTTGTTGCAGTTGAAGATTCGATGACCCGGCACCCCGCAAAAACCACACGTGAAGTTGGTGTTTTTCGGACGTGGCCGCCCTTCGAATCTGTCGACTTCCATCGGGTCGACGAACGTGGGGTGAGTCGAGCGGTCGCCCTGTCGTGTACTGCCGACGTGCGCCCGTCATGGCCTGACGTTGACCATGTTGAAGCATTCCGCGGCCGATACGACGTCACTGTAGCTCGCGTAGTTTGACGCTGCCACCTGTCGTTTGACTTCGGTCTTCAGCCCGACGAGGTAAGACCGTACTTTTTCCCCTTCGGTCTGGTCGAGAATACGGTTATAAAATTCTTCCATCTGCTGCGTGTACTTTGCTACACTCCCGAACTGTCGATGTCGATGATTTTTCTCCCGGGCAAGGAAACCCGAATTTATCGGCTCGAAATGTTTCAGCAGGTCGGTCCGGAAATGCTGCCACGTGGCTTCGCCGTGGATGAACGTGCTGTTACCACCGATCCACTAGAGTGCCAGTCCTTGCATCAGTGTCGCCGCGAGTCGTACGCGTTGGCCGTCCCAGACTGGCAAGCTCCATCCGACGGCTGCGAAGTAGATCTCCATGCCGGCGATCCATATGCGGGCGTCGGAGTTTTGATCGCTCGGATCGAATGGCTCAGGTGGGCGCGGTTTCAGAGCCTTGAGAAACTGCTACGACTGCTGCGTCGTCGCCGTTGTCGTTTCGTGTTGCGCTCCGGCGAGTCGAGTTACTCGCTCGAACTCGTTTCGCCACACTTCGCGATCCACTCGCATCTCCTCCTGAAGGGCTGCGATGCGTGCGAAGAGCTGCTGGGTAACCTCAGCATTGTCGAATTTTGCCATCCTATTCAAAACACGCGTGGAGGGGATAATTCAAAAAAGTGCGGAGCTGGTGCTTACCAGAATCGGCATCAAATTGGTCACCCCCGGCGGTTTTTCGAGGCAGGAGTCCCACTGCGGCTGCTTAGCTAAGCGCGGCCGCGTGAGAAAAGCTCTGATTACCAAGTGTCACAGGATCGAATGTGTCGAGGAAAGGTTGCACTATCGATCAGTACAAGGCGCTTTTATACTTCCAAAGTACATCAGGTAACCAAGTTTATCCTATCCAAGGGAATAGACCCTTCTAGAAAATAGAATCACCCTGCGTATAGCCATGCAAGGCTATTGGCTTTAAGGGATTACGGCAGGATTACGCTAGATATAGCGTGCCAGTACATCCCGAGCCTGGTCGGTGATAGAATGATAATAACAGGATAAACCAAAGGTTTATGGAAAAGGAGAAATAAGAATCCAAAGGTCATGAAATAAAGACCAAATGGATCAGGATGAAAAGAGGAATGAAATGGAAAGGGAAGATGGAAAGGAGAAAGGAATGGAACGGGGTCGTACTCTCACATTGACGGTCCTTGGGGTGGCACCGGTGCTGGAGAGGGTTCTCATTCAGGAGGTGCTGTCGTGGGGCGTCCCGGAGGTAGCCGTGGTGAAGCTCGAGGTTCTGGTGTTGGCATGGAGCAGCAGAAGCAGCAGACGCCGCTGGTGTCTGTCCTTCGCCTCCTCGGTCTTCCCTCCCCTAACCGCCCGCCTGCGCCTCCCCCGCTTGTCTACGGTCGTGTGTTTCCTCCGCCGGACTTGTCTTCGGCTCATTTTCCCCTGTGTTCTCCTCCTGTTCTCCTGACCCCACGCCTCCGTCCCACTTCTGATCTCGCCCTCCCTCTCGTGCTCGTCCTGTCCCTCCTGTCCAGCACTCTCACCCTATGTTGCTTCGTTCCCACACGTCTCGTCCTCCCCTCCTCCCATCGCCTCCTCCGTCCTCGCTAGTTGTCGCTCCGCCTCCCTTGTTTGACTTCCTCTCTGCCGCTAGTCTTCTTGTTCCTCGGGTCCTCGCCTCTCTTGTTACTGACCCGTCTTCCTGTCTCCTATCTTGACGCTCTTGTCAGTGCCGTCGATGACTTTGCCTCTACCCACCGCCTTGACTATGCCACCGCTCTGGTCTCTGACCATGCCTGTTCTGCGTCCAACGGGGGTGCTCCTGCCCTTGGGAATGACGTCTTGGAGGACCGGCAGTACGAGGTTGCTTTCCTGTCCAAGGCCGCGCCACACATCTGCCCCATGCTTCTATTCCCTGAGACTGACCCAGACGCCCTTGATATCCTGAACCCTCGCACTTACGCTGAGGCGACCTTGGGACCCTGGGCCTCTTAGTGGATAGCAGGGGTGAACGTAGTTGATGGCCGGTGGCTCTTCAAGGTGAAGCACCCTCCTGGAGAGCTGCCAGTGTTCAAGGCACGCTACGTCGCTCGAGGCTTCGCTCAGGGCAAGGGGGTTGACTTCTTTCAGACCTTCGCCCCGACCCCAAAGATGACCACTCTTATGGCACTACTAGATGTAGCAGCACAGTGTGAATACGAGCTGCACGCTCTCGACTTCTCAACAGCGTTTCATCAGGGCACTCTTCACGAGCAGGTCTGCCTGTATCGCTCGCCAGGCTTTACCGGCACCTTCGCCCCGGGGACCCAGTGGCTCCTCCAGTGCCCGATTTACGGCTTACGGTAGGTGCCTCGAGAGTGGCACGATAATCTTTGTGCTATATTAGCTGACATGCAGTTCTTCCCGTCCACTGCAGACAGGGACGCACTGGCCTCTGTGAAGGCCGAGTTGCTGAGGAGACACACCTGCACTGACCTAGGAGAGCTGCGCCGCTACCTTGGCCTGCAGATCTTTAGGGACAGAGCAGCGCACACCATCACTCTCACACAGTCACACTTGGTGCGTCAGGTCCTTCAGAGGTTCGGTCTTCAGTCCTCCTCTGTACAGCCCACACCACTGCCAGTAGATCACAAGCTCTCCGCTCCAGTCTCTGAGAGCCAGTAGAGCCTAGTGGTCTGTACATAGAGATGGTGGGTTGCCTCATGTACCTAATGACTTGCCCCTGTCCAGATCTCGCATACCCTCTCAGCATCCTGGCTCGCTTTGTGGCCAGAGGCAGACACCGACCACAGCACTAGTCGGTCGCTAAGAGGGTTTTGCGTTATCTAGCAAGTAC
The DNA here is from genome assembly GCA_027943415.1 of Closterium sp. NIES-67. NCBI lineage: Eukaryota > Viridiplantae > Streptophyta > Zygnematophyceae > Desmidiales > Closteriaceae > Closterium > Closterium sp. NIES-67. Next base: position 713,542 of record BQMB01000198.1, read on the forward strand.
ATCGGGCATGAGGCTAGTGCTTGAAGGACGCAAGCCAGTGGTCCTTACTGGGCACACAAACGCTTCATGGTCAGACGATGCTGAGACACTCAGGTCCTCCAATGGCTACTGCTTTAGCCTTGGTGAAGGTGCCATCTCGTAGAGGTCCACTTGCTCGTCGTCTATTGCCCATTCTAGCAGTGAGGCTGAGATATACGTTGGTGCCATGGTAGCACAGGAGATCTGCTGGCTGACTTCCTTGCTCACAGACTTAGGTGAGCAGCCTAGCTCTTCCCCGATCCTGTACGCTGACAAGAGGACCATGATGCTCCTGTGTCAGGAGCCTCGACTGGAGGGCAGAGCAAAGCACATCCAGCTGCGGTACTTCCTCCTGCCCGAGCTACAGCAGCGCCGCCAGGCCCGCGTAGTACACTTGGCCTCTGGTGCTAACATTGCTGATATCTTTACGAAGGCGCTTGTGCCTAAAAGGCATCAGCGGCACTGTGTACAGCTTGGTCTCGTTCCTGTAGCTTCTCACTTGCTAGGACCTTGATCGTGTACTACTCCTTATATTATCTTGACTGGCCTTGTGGCCCTTGTTTCAGTGGCTGGACTAGTAGTGCCGCCCTGAGTTGCTCTTGTTTCGTTTGTACTCATCCTGACAGGTCTTTGGACCCTTGCCTTAGAGGCTGGACTATCACAATCTCCCGGATATAGGCGCATCCCTTTATTTGGAAGTAGGCTTATGGAGTACAAGTGCGCCTATATCGTTATTTGATTAAAAGCACACCCATATTTTTTAAAATGTATTTCGTGTAGGCACATCGGATTTTTGTAAAACAATCAGTGATATGCAGATTTTTCATATCAAAGTCTTAGCCGTAATCCTCCTGGCGCCTCCCGAATCAGAAGCGCAATGTTCGCTTGTTGCCTTGGCTCTGATTGGCTGGAAATTTTATCCGTCGCATGGTGGATTTGCTGGCAGAAACTTCATCAGCCATTTTTTCACGTTTTGTCAACATGCCATCCAGCGGAAACAAATGTGCTAGAACACAAATGTCAAGAGCTACATTTTTATGTGCTCAAATTCGTTTTCTATAAAATCCCTTAGTTAAGCCCTGGGCTTATAAAAGATATTCGATTACAAGCGTATCCCACTTTTGCCAGGTATTTCCTATAAGCCCCTATGCGCCTCTATCATGGGGAGTACGGTAATGGTGCCACCCTGAGCTGCGTGTCTCTTGCCAGGCACTACTCCTCATGTAGTCTAGGGGGTGTGTCAAACATATATTGATATGTTATAGGCTAGATAGGTGCAGTCCTATAGAGAGTACAACCCGTTAGACAAAAATATCAAACATATAATGCATACGTCTTATAGGCTAGATAGGTGCATACTCTCAGAGGGTACAACCACTTAGACAAAACCAACCTGTTTGTCTCATTCTAGTCAATCTTTCTAACTTTGATATGGTATCACACTAGGTTAGGATCCCACCCACCCGTGCTTCCGCCCTCGTCCAAGCCCTAGTCCACGCCGCCCTTAGCTAGCCGCCCTTTCCTACCTGCCCGTCGTAGCCGCCAGACGCACGTCGCCTGCTGGCCGCCCGTGGCCTGTAGCCCGCTAGCCGCCCGCCGCTCGTAGCCCGCTAACTTCCGTCGCCCGTAGCCCACTGGGCACTGGCCGCCCGTAGCCTGCTCACCGCTGGTCGTCCGCCGCCCGCTCTAGCCGCCAGCCAGCCCATACATGCTAGCCGCCTGTCCCGTGCCCCGCTGGCCCCGCATTCGCCAGCCCCGCGCCAGCTGGCCCCGCTTTCGCCAGCCCCCCGCCCGCTAGCCCCACAGTCGCCAGCCCCGCGCCCGCTGGCTCCGCCTTCGCCAGCCCCGTGCCTCTACTGGCCCCGCATTCGCCGGCCCCATACTTGCCAGTCCCGCGCTTGCTAGCACCCACGCCTGCTGACCCCGCCCCCGTCAGCCCCGCGCCCGCCAGCCCCACACACGCTTGTCCCGCGCCCACCAGCCCCGCGCCTGCTGGCCCCACATCCGCCAGCCCAGCGCCTGCTGGCCACGTGCCCGCCAGCCCCGCGCCTGCTGGCCCTGCTCCCCCCAGCCCTACACCTGCTTGCTCTGCGCCTGCCAACCTCGCGCCTGCCGGTCCTGCGCCTTCTGCTCTCCGCCGGTCCCAGCCCGCCCCGGCTCTTCGGACTGCCGAGCTGCACTGCCCCGCCAGCCTTGGCTCCTCCCTTTGAGCCAGCGCTCCCACATGCAGCCTTCACCGCTCTCCACCACACTCCACCGCACTCCACCGCACTCCACCACCCTCCACCGCACTCCACCTCACTCCACCGCTCTGCACCGCTCTCCACCGCACTCCACCTTACCCCACCGCTCTCCGATGCTCTCCTCCGCCTTTTCTCCTCTCCTGTTCAGCACCTGTCAGCTGACTCCTCAACCGGAACAAGCGACGGGAGGGGAGCGACGTGAGACACACCGGACGGGGCAGGACGGGGAGGAAGAGAAGTAGAGGCAATCAGGGTGGTGGGACCAGGAACATGGGCGGGGCAACTGGGAGACCTCGGTGGGGAAAGCAGGTGTAGAAAGAGACAGACTCGTCAAAGGTAACGTCACGCGAGTGAAAGAAGCGGAGAGACGGCGGGTGGTAAAAGTGCCAGTCAGATGCGTCGAGGGGGAAACCAAGGAAAACACAAGTGACACTGCCGGCAGTGAGCTTGTCCGTGCCAGAGGCACGAACGTGAGCAAGGCAGCCCCAGACGTGGAATGCAGACGCGTCACCAGGGAACCCGGTCGAGAGGAGGGTCGACAAAACCTGCTGCCGCTCAGAGTGTGACCACATGTTAAGCTGATGAGCGGCGTAGCGAACAACGAACGGTTACAGAATAGGGGTTGCACCGGCATGGACCTTGGAGGTACGAGCCACCTCCATGACCAAACCAATGCATCACTCAGTGACCCCATTCTGTTGTGGGGAGTCCGGCAGGATGTACAACTGGGTGATGCCCTCTGCATGACAGAACTGGCCAAGCCGACCAGAGGCGAACTCGCCGCCACGGTCAGAGTGGAGACGCAGCACGGGAAGGCCGCGGTGGACTCGTGCAGCTATGACCCATGAGATAAGGGTGTCAGACACGTTGGCCTTTCACTCCAAGGGAAACATCGTGGTTTAGCGCGTGAATTCATCGACAAGCACTAGAAAGTAGCGCCCTCGATGCGGCCCAGGGACGGGGGCTGGGCCCCAAACGTCCAGGTGCAGGGTCTGGAGTGGTTTAGTGGTAGGGGGAAGCGAGGAGGAGTGAGGAGCATGGCGCAGCTGGCCCTCGACACAAGGCGTGCACGGTAGCGTAGGGGAGGGAGGAAGGGCAGGCTGCAACACGGGAAGACGGAAGACAAGACCGTGATGTGACATGTGACGCATACGTGGGTGGGCGAGGTGACCTAGGCGGTGGTGCCACACAAGTGACGGGTGAGTTAGCGACTGACATGAGCAAGCCGCAGCAACCTGGGTCAACGTAGACTCCTGGGGGGACGCCCTCACCGGGGGGGGGCACGGTGTCAAGCGCAAACAAGCCAGACACTGGGTCTGGGGGGGACGTGGTGAGGGGGGCACCTGTGGCGGCCTCGGTACAGACCGCATACCGCTCGTGTCCGGGGAACGTAGTGGTGACGCTAAGGTCCTGAAGACAGCCCACACCAACTAGGTTTCTGGAGAACAAGGGGATGTGCAGACCTGTAAGAGAGCCTGAGGGTACAGCCGGACAGGGAAGAGTGGTGGAGCTACAGGCAACTACCGGACCTGAGGAGGGGTCAGCAAGTGCAACAGCGGCAGGGACGGCAAGCGGCGTGAGCGCAGTGTGGTCGCGGAAGAAACAGGCAGACGCTCCAAAGTCGAGCGTGAAAGAAAGCAACGCAGTAGCGTCAGTCGACGGAGGGAGGGCCAGTGTGGAGCCTAGACTAAACAAGGCAGAGGGTCCTATGCCTGACGCAGCAAGAGAGTCTTGACTACACACAGATGACACACCTACGCTAATCATCACTGGGTAATAGGGTCCAATCATACTAGAGTCATCACCATACATGACAGACATAGCAGCTCTAATCTGATCCATGTCAAGCTCAAAGACAGGCACACGGTGGCGCGCCAGGGCGTACCAGTCAGGAGGATCCGACGTGGGACCGAAGCAGTGACGGAAGAGGTCATCCAGACGGTGGTAGTAGCGGTCGGCAATGTGGCCAGAACGGGAGCAGACGGTGCTCTGGCGGGGGCTGGTTTGAAGCTGGTACTGATAGGTGACCGCACTGGAGCCACCACCCAACACCGAGCTGCGCCCCCCACCACCACGACCACCCCCACCAGCACCGCCAGTCCACCACAGCGGCACGGGTCCCCACGACGACTGCTGTTGCTACCGCGCCTGCTGCTACTGAGTCGTCTGATGCTCTTGCTGCGGAGGCTATGGCTGCTGCTGCTCCGGGGCACCAGCACCGGTCCCCTCCTCGAAACCACCGTCCCCGCCCCCACCTCCTCCACCCTCACCACCACCAGCACCCTTCCCTCTGCCACGCCCCCGCTTGGAGTGGCGGCCCCTACCCAGACGCGGCTGCACTGAGGCCGCAGCGGCGGTCTAGGCAACAGCGGCGCTGACGTTAGAGTAAGTGCACTAAGAGGGAGCACAGCCCTGAAAGATAGGGACCCGCGCAGTTCGCTTTACAGGGCGATAGTGCACTGGCGGATCTCTATCGCGGACAAGGCGGTGACAAAGGTGGTGAGGGTGAGGTCACTGGGGTGCTGACTAATGAAGTGGTTGCAGGCAGTGGCTAGGCAGTGAGGAAGGTGCGTGGCAACGAGGTAAAGGGTAGCACAAAGCGGCGGTGGAAAGGCTGTAAGCTGGGCCTCAGTGCTAGCGGCGCGGTAGCTAGTCTCTAGTGCGCGGAGGTGAGTGGCAAGATCGGCGACAGTGGGGAAGGAAGCAAGATCAGGGAACAACATGGGGAGGATCAGGCGGCCAACAAAGGCTGAGGCGGGGGTGGAATAGCGCACGATGACTGCATCTAAGAATTCCTTGGCGTTCGCTACAGTGATAAAGCAGGGATGCTCAAACAGAGGAAGGGCATGACTAATAGCAAGCTTCGCAACTTTGTCATGCGACTCCCAGACAGCGCGAGCAAGCATAGCAGTGGAAAAGGCCTCACGCTCAGCAGAGGTGGGGGCATCAGGATGGGCAACTGGCACAGCGGGGAGGGGAAGCATGCCATCAACATGAACAGCCAGGGAGTGACCGTCCTGGCGCTGACCTGTAAGGTGATGGCGTAGGTCGATGAGCCATGCCTCGAATTTGATTGCCCGGCCCTCCGCGTCCAGGCAGAGCAGTGAGTCCGCCATCACCACGGCACTGGCCGGCTGCTAAGAGAGTTTTGCGTTATCTAGCAAGTACGTATGGCATGGGGCTAGTGCTAGGAGGGCACAGATCGGTGGTCCTTACAGGGCACACCAATGCTTCGTGGGCAGACGACGCTGAGACACTCAGGTCCTCCCAAGGTTATTGCTTTAGCCTTGGTGTAGGCGCCGTCTTGTGGCGGTCCACTCGTTCGTCATCGGTTGCCCATTCTAGCTGTGAGGCTGAGATCTACGCCGGTGCCATGGCGGCACAGGAGCTCCGCTGGCTGACTTTCTTTCTCACAGACTTAGGGGAGCAGCCTAGCTCTGCCCCGGTTCTGTACGTTGACAACAGGGCCATGATCCTCTTATGTCAGGAGCCTCGACTGGAGGGCAGAGCGAAGCACATCCAACTGCGGTACTTCCTCCTGCGCAAGCTGCAGCAGCGCCGCCAGACCCGCGTAGTACATTTGGCCTCAGGTGCCAACACATCTGATATCTTTACGAAGGCGCTTGCGCCTAAAGATCATCAGCGGCACTGTGTACAACTTGGTCTAGTTCCTGTATGTGAGAGTACGACCCCGTTACACCACTTGGCCTTTTCTTATTTCCTTCCCTTTTCATTTCTCGTTTTACCGCATCTCATTTGGTTTCCTATTTTCCATTTTCCATTATCCTTTGGTCTCTTCCTTTATTATAATTATATCACCGACCAGGCATGGAATGTACTAGAGACGTTATCCAGCGTAATCCTGCCGTAATCCCTTAAAGCCAATAGCCTCACGTGGCTATACGCAGGGTGATTCTATCTTCTAGAAGGGTCTATTCCCTTAGGATAAGATAAACCTGGTTACCTGATGTACTCTGGAAGTATAAAAGCGCCTTGTACTGATCGATAGTGGAACCTTTCCTCGACACATTCGATCCTGTGACACTTGGTAATCAGAGCTTTTCTCACTCGGCCGCGCTCAGCTAAGCAGCAGCAGCGGGGATCCTGCCTCGAAAAACCGCCGGGGGCGACCAATTCGACGCCGATTCTGGTAAGCACCAGCTCCGCGATTTTCGAATTACCCCCTCCGTGCGTGTTTTGAACAGGATGGCAACCTTCGACAACGCCGAGGTTACCCAGCAGCTCTTCGCGCGCATCGCAGCCCTTCAGGAGGAAATGCGAGCGGATCGCGAAGCGTGGCGAAACCAGTTCGAGCGAGTAACTCGACTCGCCGGAGCGCAGCACGAGACGACAACGGCGACGACGCAGCAGTCGCAGCAGTTTCTCGAGGCTCCGAAACCGCGCCCACCTGAGCCGTTCGATCCGAGCGATCGAAACTCCGACGCCCGCAGATGGATCGCCGGGATGGAGATCTACTTCGCAGCCGTCGGATGGAGCTCGCCAGTCTGGGACGGTCAACGTGTACGACTCGCGGCGACACTGATGCGAGGGCCGGCACTCGAGTGGATTGGCGGCAACAGTACTTTCATCCACGGTGAAGCCACGTGGCAGCAGTTCCGCGCCGACCTGCTGAAACGCTCCGAGCCGATAAATTCAGGTTTCCTTGCCCGCGAAAAAATTCATCGCCATCGACAGTTCGGGAGTGTAGCACAGTACACGCAGCAGATGGAAGAATTTTATAACCGCATTCCCGACCTGACCGAAGGGGAAAAAGTACAATCGTACCTCGCCGGGCTGAAGACCGAAGTCAAACGACAAGTCGCAGCGTCAAACTACGCGAGCTACAGTGACGTCGTTTCGGCAGCGGAGCGCTTCAACATGGTCAACGCCGGAACACGACGGACGCACGTCGGCAGTACGCGACAGGGCGACCGCTCGGCTCACCCCACGTTCGCCGACCCGATGGAAGTCGACAGATTCGAGGGGCGGCCACGTCCGAAAAACACCAACTACACGTGTGATTTTTGCGGGGTGCCGGGCCACCGAATCTTCGACTGCAACAAAATGAAGGCCGCACGCGCAGAGTATCGGGCACGCAACAGTGGCGGAAATCTTTCGGCCAATCAGAAGACAAAAAACGGGAGTCGCCAGTGATTGCGGATCTAGCTGGCGAAAATAAAAAGATCCGAAAGCGGCCGCGGGATTCCGGAAAAATCAACTTCGACGAAGCTGATTCGACGCGAGAAGGAGGAAATGATGGGGGAAAATCTCCACCCCACGACCAGTCTTCGCCAGGGAAAATCGCCGAGGAAAAATACGACTCCGCGAAAAAAGACTCTGCCGAGACAGGGAAACTCCTTGAAGACCCAAGAAATTATAAGAATTCGTTAAAGTTATCTTATAAAGATGCTTTAATGAAAACTTATGATGTTCGAGGGGCTAGAGCCTTGGAGAAAATTCGGGAGGGACTCCAAAAGAAGCAGACAGCTGTGGAGATTATACCGGTACCGGGCAACTTGGGGACCAAATTAAGGAGTGTGGAAAGAAGCCGACCTTTCCACGGAGTCAACGTCCTCTCCCGACACCAGCCCACAACGACTACCCGCTCCCCAGGGAAGACGTCGGTGGAGCTGAAGCAGCTCAAGAGGAAGCTGGGGGTCTACAAGAAGCTGCACAAACCCCGAACTCCTTCTACGGATGCATCCAGTTCTTCGGCATCAGTGACGCGCACAGTCGTCAAAGAAACTCCGGGCCCTGGAGAAGAGCCGTTCTCCAAGCAGCCTCGGCCAGCTGCCAGCTCAGGAGTAGACAGCAACACCAAGGTGTGTACGGAATATTGGGATGTACCCTATGACCCAATCAATGAAACTATCTTTGGGTACTCCGAGCAACGACTGCCCCTCGTGCTCGAGGTCATCTGCAAAGGACGACGCCTCCAAGCACTCGTGGACAGCGGAGCGTCACACACCGTCTGCGACAAGGCAATGATCGACCGACTCCGGGAAGAGTACAAGCCTTCAGGATTCTCTGCAACGATGGTGGACGGCAGCAAGTTACCAGTACACGGCGAAGCAGTGCTACATCTACAAATCGGACCACTGCGCTGGAGACCTGCACTCCCCATCACCAACATCAAAGGGCTTGACTTGATCTTCGGGCGAGACTTCCTGAAAAAAATCAACCCCGAGATCAACTGGGTGAACCGCACCGCAAGCATCTACAACAATGGACAGAGAGTACAGCTACCCAACTGGGACGATACAGGAGATATCCCAGTGGAGACACTCGCACGATTCGAGAAGGATGTGAAGCGGACCGACACCGGGTTCCTGGCGATAGCAACAGAGGTGGAGAATGACGGAGAGAAAGCCTCGGAAACTCCAGGAAAAATCAAGGAATTACTGAAGGAGTTCCAAGACATTCTTCCTGACGATCTTCCGAACGAGCTACCGCCATACCGAACGCATCAACACGAGATCGTGGAGGAACCGGGTTCGAAGCCGACCTTCCGAGCACCATACCGGCTCACCCCTACGGAGCTGACCGACATGAAGAAGCAGATCGAGTATCTCCTAGCCAAAGGACTCATCCGACCATCTACTTCGCCATACGGTGCCCCAGTACTCTTCACACCGAAACCGGACGGAAGCCTGCGCATGTGCATCGACTACCGAGCTCTTAACAAGCAGACCATCAAGAATAAATATCCGATACCGCGAATCGATGACCTGCTTGACCAGCTTCGGGGAGCTACGGTATTTTCCAAACTGGATCTGCGGTCCGGATACTGGCAGATACGGATGGCGGACAACTCTATCCACAAAACTGCTTTTCGAACTCGGTACGGATCGTACGAGTATTTGGTCATGCCGTTCGGACTCACCAATGCGCCGGCAACGTTCCAAGCCGAAATGAACCACATTCTACGACCACTTCTGGACGAATGCGTGGTGGTGTACCTGGACGACATACTCATCTACTCGCGCGACATGAAGCAGCACGTCGAACACCTGCGACGCGTCTTCGAAATTCTTCGACGAGAACGATTCTACGTCAAACTGTCCAAGAGCGAATTCGCCCTGGAGAAAGTCCAATTTCTAGGACACTTGGTGAGCGCTCAAGGAGTTCACGTCGACCCCAAGAAAGTCGAAGCCGTACGTACGTGGAAGACACCCGAGAACGTGAAGGAGTTGCAGCAGTTCCTAGGCTTCGCTAATTACTACAACAGGTTCGTGCCACAGTATGCGAAACTCGCGGCACCACTCACGAATCTGCTGAAGAAGAACACGCCCTACAAATGGGAGACGAAGCACCAGGAAGCCGTGGAGCAGCTGAAACAAGCACTAACGTCCGCACCGGTGCTCATCTTGCCAGATCCCGAACGCGACTACGTAATCGAAGCTGACGCCAGCGACCAGGCAGTGGGAGCAGTCTTAATGCAAGACCAGGGGAATGGACTGCAACCAATTGCCTACCTCAGCAAGAAACTGCACGGGGCAGAACTCAACTACCCGATACACGACAAAGAGGCTCTTGCTATCATCATCGCCTTCAAAGCGTGGAGATGCTATCTCGAAGGACGAAGAACGACCGTCTACACCGACCACTGCAGCCTGAAATATTTGAAGACACAACCCAACCTTTCCAGGCGGCAGGTCCGGTGGATCGACTTCCTCGAGACACACTTCCACTACGACATCGTGTACAAGCCCGGCCACAAGAACAAAGCAGACGCTCTCAGCCGGCCTGCACACGTTGCCGCGATTCAGGTCGAAGGGATGAATCCACTACTCAAGGGACTCTTCACCCACGGGTACGCCATCGACCCCGAAATTTCCTTGGCAGAAAAGCGACATCTGCTACAGTGGGACAGTGACATCGCGTACCGGAAAGGATCAACAAAAATCTGGGTACCCAATTACCCTCCTTTGCGCCAGTTACTACTCGAAGAATACCACGACGTCCTGTACGCCGGACACTTCGGTAGCAACAAGACGCTGACCGGTATCGCCAAACACTACTACTGGCCCCATATGGCAGACGACGTCCAGAAATTCGTCACCTCGTGTGATACATGTCAGCGGATGAAGAGCAGCAAGCAGAAAAAGGCGGGACTACTGCAGCCTCTTCCTGTCCCAGAACAACCATGGCAAGTGGTTAGCCTAGATTTCATCACCGGGTTACCACCTACCTCCAGCGGTCATCACGCCATCCTTGTCGTCATTGACAAGTTCTCCAAAATGGGACACTTCATCCCGACACACACGACGGCACGCACCGAGGAGACAGCACAGCTCTTCGTTCGTCACATCATCTCCCAGCATGGCATCCCAACCACACTCATTTCCGACCGAGACCCCAAGTTCACCAGCAGGTTCTGGAAGGAACTTATGTCTCTTCTCGGGACCAAACTCGCCATGTCATCCGCATACCATCCGCAGACAGACGGACAGACCGAGCGCCTCAACCAAATTGTTGAGCAACTCCTCCGAGCAGCCTGCAAGGACGACATCTCCAAATGGGACTTGCACCTGCCCGTACTCGAGTTTGCTTACAACAATGCTACACATGCCGCTACTGGACAGACGCCGTTCTTCCTCTGCTACGGACGCCACCCACTCACACCACAGAAACCGGCAACATCAGCAACAGTCCAACCTGCACACGACTTCATCACAACCATGCATCAACTTTGGGATCGGACCCATAAGCGCCTCCTTGACATTCAACAGCAACAGAAGCACCAGGCCGATCGTCATCGCAACGACCACACCATTTCCGTGGGAGACCAGGTGCTCCTCGACACCCGCAACCTGGACATCAGCCATCTCCCATCTAAACTTCGACCTCGCTTCTGCGGGCCTTTCCTCGTTGAAGCACAGGTCACTCCTATTACCTTCCGCTTACGCCTGCCAGCTACCTGGAAGATTCACAACGCCTTCCACGTCCAACTTCTGAAACCCTATCGGGACCCGAACACAATTTTCGTCGGACGCCAACCGCCGCCGCCACCGCCCGTCCTCGTCCAGAACGAACCCGAGTACGAGGTCGAGTCCGTGCTTGCACATCGTCGTCGTCGGAATGGCACCGTGGAGCTTCTCATCCGTTGGAAGGGTTATGATCCTTCTGAGGACAGCTGGGTACCTGAGTCCGACATGGGTAACGCCCGTCGTCCTCTGCATGACTACCTTGTCAAGCAGGGTGTTACTTCTACCACCCAGCTTTGAGGGGGGGAAGTGTGAGAGTACGACCCCGTTACACCACTTGGCCTTTTCTTATTTCCTTCCCTTTTCATTTCTCGTTTTACCGCATCTCATTTGGTTTCCTATTTTCCATTTTCCATTATCCTTTGGTCTCTTCCTTTATTATAATTATATCACCGACCAGGCATGGAATGTACTAGAGACGTTATCCAGCGTAATCCTGCCGTAATCCCTTAAAGCCAATAGCCTCACGTGGCTATACGCAGGGTGATTCTATCTTCTAGAAGGGTCTATTCCCTTAGGATAAGATAAACCTGGTTACCTGATGTACTCTGGAAGTATAAAAGCGCCTTGTACTGATCGATAGTGGAACCTTTCCTCGACACATTCGATCCTGTGACACTGTAGCTTCTCACTTGCTAGGACCTTGATTGTGTACTCTTTATATTCTTGAATGGCCTTGTGGCACTTGTCTGAGTGGCTAGACTAGTAGTGCGGCCCTGGCTTGCTCTTGTTTAGTTTGTACTCTCCTGACTGGTCTTCAGACCCTTGCCTCAGAGGTTGGACTAGTAGTGCCACCCTGAGCTGTGTGTCTCTTGCCAGGCAATGCCTTATCTAGCCTAGGGGGTGAGTCAAACATATAATGAATATGTCTTATAGGCTAGATAGGTGCGTACTCTTAGAGGGTACAACCACTTAGACAAAACCAATATGTCTGCCACTTTTATAAAAACTACATTGTACTTCTTATTCCATTCAATCTATTACTCTGAAAGGTTATGCATGCAATGCTGGGCCCAAAGAGTAGAGGGAGGGGTAAAACACCCACCCACCCACCATGACCAGTAGTATTATGCGGGTGTAACACTGGTTTTCAAGAGGCATCCATCCACCCACCCATGCTCCGTTGCTCAAATCGCCTTAAGTGATTACGGTAAAAAGTCATGCTCTTAAGTGGCATGGTGGTGGAATGACATCGAGAACACAACTCACATGTGCAGCGGAGCATTGGCAGTTTGTATGGAGGGTAAAGAAAGAGGAAGGCAGCAAAAACACATCCATTTTGCAACTAAAATCTCTATTATTATTTTGCTTGTATGGCTATTTATCCTGTACAGATCATGTGAAGTGTTTGGAGCTCGACACGTCATCAGTATGGAAGATGACAATAATAGCAACTGGGTGAACAATCAATGCACCACACATGGTACGGTACATCTGCATTATGTAACATGCTGGTTGTAACCGCAGCCATCAATCCTTCTTGGCAGCGGTCTTCACACACTTGCAACTAGGCCCCATTTGACACAGCATGACAGCAGAGCGACCTCTGAGTCGACTCGAGAGTCACCACTTTCTAGGCGGTCGTCTTGACGCGCTTGAAGCTAAGCTTTGCCTGACACAGCTGGCCAGCAGGGTCTGGGGCGAAGGGAAGTGCGCAGGAGGGTTTGAAAATAGGGCATGTGCAAGTGGGGCATCAAGAGCAGGGCGTGTGCAAGGAGGGAGTCAAGAGCAGCGCAGTGCAATGGGCAAATCGACTGAAAAGCAGAGTGTGAGGACCAAGCGTTGCAGCAGGCACAGTGATGAGGGCACGGTGACGAGGGCACGGTGATGAGGGCACGGTGATGAGGGCACAGTGATGAGGGCACGGTGATGAGGGCACGGTAATGAGGGCACGGTGATGAGGGCACGGTGATGAGGGCACGGTGATGAGGGCACGGTGATGAGGGCACGGTGATGAGGGCACGGTGATAAGGGCACGGTGATGAGTTCACGGTGATGAGGGCACGGGTGTAGGAAGAATGGAAGGGCGTGCACAGGGGTGCAAGACTGAGACAGCAACCGGGGAGCATGCTCATATGTCTAGGCGATTAGGCATATGGTAACACGTTGATATGCTGATATGCTTATGCGTGCCATGCAGGAATCTCGCCAATGCGTTTACGCTTCAGTGCCCTCTAGGGGACCCGGCTTGTGCATACCTGGAAGGCCTGAGCGTCTCTTGACAAGTGTGAGCTTAGCCTGGGGCAATGCCATGGTGCTGTTGTTGCTGCCGCTGCCAGGAGCATGTTGCTGTGGTACCACGTCAGCTGAACTGGTGTTCCGCTGCTGCTCTGCCATGTCAGTTGCAGAGGTATGGTGCTGCTGGTGGTGCTGCCGGTGCTGCCGGTGCTGCTGGGCCACGTCAGCAGCAGGATATGCGCATAGCTCTTGTGAGATATGAGGAACATAAAAAGAGGATGTAATTCTTGCATAACAATGGATGGAGCTAGTGCTGAATATGCGTGAGATACGATATAGTCCTCCTAGTGAGCCATACACTACCCACGGCATGGTACACAACAACCCATCGCACACTACCCAACACACCATGGACGCTCCACCACCCACGGAATGTGGCAAGTCTTACCGGTTGAGCGTGCCTGGCCGGCTGGAGTCTATCCTTTTCGGCTGTTCCACTGCCACCGACTCCTCTTCCTGCACCGTCTCCTCTCCCTGCTCTATCTCCACCATTGCATGATAGTGATTGGCGGAGTGGATCATTTGAAGCCTGGTGCGTGTAACTGTGCTGCTGCTGCTGCTGCTGTTGCTGTTGCTTATGCTGATGCTGCTGTTGGGGCTGCTGCTGCTGCCTGTGCTGGACTGGTGGTTGCTGCTGCTGCGGGTGCTGCTCATGTGGCTTGCTTTGCGACGCATTGATGTGAGACGACCCGAACACATCCGCACAATGGGCTTCCATGCACGCCACCACCTGACAGCATGAGCAAAACCATGTATGACAGGGCCAGGGACGGCTGGAACTGTGAAAGGGTTTTCCCTGCAATAGATTGCTGTGAGACGACTCGAACACATCCGCACAATGGGCTTCCATGCACATCACCACCTGACGGCATGGCCAGAGTTTGGGTTGAAGGGACATGAATTAGTGTATAACAGATCACTGTGTGATGATCCAAACACATCCGCGAAGTGGGCCTCCATACAAGCGACCACGTAACAGGAGCGAGGCAAGTGTGTAATGTATGGCTCGGCCAGGGGGACGGCTGGAACTGGAACGGGCTAGCCCTGCAACGAATGAAGTGCTGTGCCAAAATCAGAATGACAATAAAATGAAAGACAACACAATATATACGACACCTAGATTGATCCTAGACGTAAGATCGGAAGGTTCGGGAAAAGTGTCGAAGGGCCTCGATGTATCGAAGCGAGGTCCGGAAAGGCCCAGGAGGCTCGAACTGAAAGGTCTGGAACCCTATCGCTGGTTCGGGACTGTTCGAGTCGTACGCCTTGTAGCAAGCCTCAGTAAGGAATTACTAATTCCTTACAATTCCTAACTATTGTGGTTGCAGGTAAGGTTAATACTTTTTAGCGGAAGCCCTTGCAGACAATATCAGCCTGTGATGTCATCGATATTTGCTGACTCGCCCATCGTGCCATCACCAGCACGTGGTTCACTGATGAACACGTGGAGGCGGAGCGGATCGTGAGTCACGCCTGTCGCCTAAGCCGACGTCAACAAACACACCCTAATTTCCACAATTGGTTCTCAATGTCATGCTGGCTCAACACGCGCCAGCCGCCCTAACTACGCGTCGACAACACCGTTGGAGGCTACAGTATCTGAGAGGTCTCAAACATGCTGACCATTGCTGCTGCCACAGGGTCGCCTAGGGTACTAGCAAGAACTTTCGTAGCGTGGTTCCGAGGCTTGCACGCGCTAAATCCTCCGTCCGTGTCAGCCTCGGTACGGAGGAGAGCCAGTGCGGTCCGTCAGACCGCTTCCTTCCTTCCCCCTCCGAGCCGCCGCCTTCGGAGGCTGCTTTGCTTCCCCCCAAGCATCGCCAACCTGCTTCTTGAAGATTCTCTCATCGCCTTGAAGGCTGCTTTGGTTTCCGCAGCCATTATGTCCGTTTGGCTCCTCCACTAGAATTTCTCACTCCACTCGGCATTTCTTTGTTTTGCTTTCTCCCGAGGCTCCGCTCCACCACTACCACTTGCACAACTTGAAGTCCCGGCGTTACCACTACTACGAGCACAGCGCCCCCCAAGATTTGTCTCTCAAGGACTCTTCTCGTGGCCCACCGCAATGCCGCCGCCAAAGCCGGCGAGTGCGGCGATGCAGCGAGCATGGCTTGCACTCGCGGCGCTTTCGTTTGTCATCTTTGTCTCCTCGTGCCACGCACAACCGATCAATGCGTCTCAAGGTAGTACCGCCCTCCCTCCGCACAGCTCTTATCACCGCATCGGAACTGCCAGTTGGTATGGGGCAGAGTCTTTCTAACCGGCGTTCATGATGGATTTCATTCGCTGCTGCCAACCAGAAAGCTGTTAGATTCGTGCGTGCCGCGTAATAGTACTTGTAGTACATGTAAGGGGCAAAACGGGGGTTAACCAGAGCCTCGCACCTCTTGGTTAGCCCTTGAGAATCCGCCCGTGTTATACGTGCATGATGAACGTGTCAACGTGCAAGATTTGGAGCCAGCCTTTAAGAAGGCCACAGCTCGGACACATCATCACATTAACATGCCCTAATTATCCACAGTAGGCCCAGGCACACATCCCAGTACCTTCTGGTTCGTCCCTCTCTCTCCTCTGCCCTTCTGTCAGCTGTGTTTCTCAGCGACTGCCAGAAGGCATGGGGGAAGACAATGGAAGGGTGGACGCTGCGAGCCGACTGCGGCTCCGCAGATGGACTGTTCTGTGACGCTTCAGGCATGATCACTGCGATGTGAGTGTATGCCTTTTCTAGATGGATGAACTGCACGCCATGGCAACAAAGCCGGCTAGCTTCAAAAGTTTGCTGCCTGTTGATCTGCTCCATTCGCTCCCAGTCCTGGCCGAAAACAATGCATACTGTGGCTATCGCTTCCGGAAAGATCGAAAACTCTTCTTCTGATGGCTCGCTTCCTGACAGCATATCCCCTCTCACTGCAATGGCTGTAAGGAGCTCACATGAGATCACACGAGTCCATGTGCTCACACGAGTCCAAGTGCTCACATGAGGCCATGCGCTCACATGAGGCCATGCGCTCACATGAGGCCATGCGCTCACATGAGACCATGCGCTCACATGAGACCATGCATGATGGACGCCATTACTTGGTCCAGGCGGCCTCCTCTCTGCACCATGGTCGCAATGCCGTAAAAGCATGCTGTGTGTTAGCAGAGCTGCATGGCTGGTGTCCATAGCAGCCCCTGGGCTGGTGCTTCTCTTGGCTTGCCTTTGCCTATCAGCACAGTGTGCAGTGGCCGTTGCAGATGGACAGTTAGCATGGGGCTAGTGGGGCGTGGCAGGAGAAGGTTCAACTGCCAAAGCACAGCAGGTTGCCTGGGTGCTTGTGCGTGCCCGGCTGCTCGTGTATGCATGGCTGCCTAGTCGTGTGTGCCTGGCTGCCCGTGTGTGCCTGACCGCTCGTGTGTGCCTGCCTTCTCGTGTGTGCCTGGCTGCACGTGTATGCATGGCTGCTCGCTCGTGTGTGCCTGGCTGCTCGCTTGTGTGTGCATGGCTGCTCGCTCGCTCTGTGGGGTTTGGGGAGACGCTTCGAATGCGGGCTGGGGAAAAAAAGGGTTATCGGGAGAGGGGAAAAGGGGTGCTGATCACCTTAGGTGTGGCTTTATAGTGCATACGAACGGGGTGGGTATTATCCTCGTAACACATGGTTGAGCTAAAAGCTTCACTGTAGTCTACATTTCCGTCGTTACTCTGATTACTAGTCGGAGGGGTAGTGAAGGTTGACATGGATGTTGTAGAGCTTCTAACTAGGCATGAGATAGGTGAGCGAGAGAGATAGCTGCGTGAGGTGTGCTAGGGTTGGGGGATCCTACGTAAATGCTTTACGGCATTCCCTCTGGTGAGTAGAAGTCGTGGGGGGGGGGGGGGGGGATTGGGGGCCGAGGAGAGATGGGATCATGGGATGCGTTTGGAATGATGTTTGGGTTGGGGTTGGACATCGTAATTTTTGCCAGGGTCCGGTGGGGCATTTCACGATGTGCGACCAATCTGGGTCTGGGTCGATTCGAAACATCGCCAGGCTGCCCAGCTTATTCCGGGAGTATTTGCGTATTCCCTTTAAACGATAGCGTATATATGGGGCAACCCCCCAGGAGCATATCTGCCAACATTGCCGCTTGCTCGTGTGTGCATGGCTGCTTGCGTGTGCCTGGCTGCTCGTGTGTGCTTGGGTGCTCGTGAGTGCATGGCTGCCACACAATGTGACGCAGAACTCTAGCACGAGAGGTGCTGAAAGGTCAGCACGAGCAATGCTAGAGACGTAGAGTAAGCTGTGTCGGGCTCTAACTTGCGCTGTCAGTGCTGTGACGCGCAGATAGTGGGGCAGCTAGGACAGCTAGGGCAGCAAGGGCAGCTAGGGCAGCTAGGGCAGCTAGGGCAGCTAGTGCAGGTAGGGCAGCTAGGGCAGGCTAGTGGCAAAGCCGAGCTGCAGCAGCTGGTTAATCTTTTAAACTGTTGCATGCAGCAAACTGTTTGGTAAAATTTCTTGATTGGGATGGCGATAGTGTATCTCAAATACAATGGTGCCATCACACCTATCGGCCAACTTTATTCGTCTTCTGTCCCCTCTCGCTCCTGATAGATGCTGTCCTCTCTCCTCTCTTGATCTCTTGATTTATGCTTCCATCTTCCCCTCTCCTACACTAGTCCTCTCCCCTCTCCCTGTCGTTCAATGCGCGACAACCCGGATAATATGCGTTAGCACTCCACTTGAAGAACTGCTGTACCTATGCACTCTCTTAATTTCACTGTGTTTTTTGTTCGATAGAAGCACACCCACTTACAACGCACTCCCATGATCAATCTTTTGTGAGCAGACATCTGATAAATAGGAAGCTCACCGGGTCCATTCCAGCTGGAATTGGAAGCCTTGCTGCATTGGAGTACCTGTAAGCAGTGTGAGATGGGCTGGCACTGAAAGCACATGGTTGGCTTGAATAAGGTGGCTCTCAAGGAAGCGGAGGGTGCTGCTGCAGTTGTTTGGGGAGCATCATCTCGTTCTCTGCACTGAGCCATCTGTCAATCATATGCTATGCCATCGCAGTAATGCTTGCCCATCATCGTTGTGTCTCTCGGGCTATTCTCGCCCTGGCTCCAAAGCATGCTTGGATGATCCCTGAGAACTCTGTGCACTTGAATGACAGCTACACTTGACCGGTTTTTGAAAATTGCCACTTCTGATTAATATTTTAAATTAATGTCAGTGCAGTGTCTTTTTTATACAAACGCACGACTCGCTTTCCACCATCTGTGACCAACTATTTGAAAAACAATCAGCTTCCCAGGTTCAGCCACACGTAGTCCCACCCACCTTTCTCCCCCTCCTGCCACTGGCTGGAGCTGCTACCGCTTTCTGTTTTCTCTGTGCGCCAAACATTCCTTTCCTCCATGCTCGTCTCACCACCCTCTTGGGTCAGTTGTGTCCCTCCATGTACACTAGTCTCATACCACTTCCTCCAAACCACAACACACAGGGATCTCTCGTACAACTCTTTGACTGGCCCCATTCCCAACAGCATCACCTCGCTGAATCGGCTCTCCTCTTTGTACGAAGCTCACTCAATACATGTGCCAAGGATGTATCCCGATTGCCTATAGCATTGTTGTGTCTGTAGGTATGCATGAGCAAAGGAGTCGAGTTCATTGACTCGAGCAGCATTTGACCCGCCTCGTTGACTGGGCATTCTAGTCTAGTCCGAGTTTCCGCCCCCCGACTTGAATCGAGTTGAGTCGGTCAAGTCATGCACCAAAATAATGATCGTATGCTGAGTTTCGCCAAGTCAGAGAACTGACCCGACAAGTCAAACCCTACTCGTTGGAGTCGGCCACTTGACTCGTCGACGAACTTCGACACATCAGGATAACACGGCCATTGCTAGCTCCCTGGCTGTGCCAGCCAGCCAGTTCTGGTGGACCAGACCCTGAAAAAGGAAGTCAATTAGGCCTGCCCTCCAGCAAACAACTTGAGTCAGACTCGACTCGAGACGAGTCAGCCTGACTCGACCACAGTCAGACCCGACTCTGTCGAGTCTGACTCATGAAGAGTCAAGTCAGACTCGGCTCTACCATGGGCCGGGTCAGAGCCGACTTGAGCCGAGTCCGACTCGACTCGGCTCATGCTCATGCATATTTGTTGTGTAGGGTTCTCCTCACCCCAGTTCCAAGTTATGCCTCCTACACCTTGTAGCAGCCATGTCCTCTGCATGCTTCCACTTCACCTCTTTTCGTTGGTCTGTTGAACAAACCTAACCTGCCAGCGGTACTTGTTTGATCTTCTTGCATCGACGTCCTTCTTCCATGTTTTACTGTAACTTTTGCCCACGTTCCCCCCCTGTGACCAGAAGTTTATGTGATAATCAGCTCACGGGGTCCATTCCAGCTGGATTTGAAAACCTTACTTCTTTGCAGTACTTGTAAGTAAGCAGTGTGAGAAAGGCTGTTGCTGGAAGCGCATGTTCAGCATGAGTAGAGGAGCGTTCTACGAAGAGAAGGGTGCTGCAGTGTTTGCGGAGCATCGCCTCGTTCACTGCAGTTCCGAGTGTCACGTGCCTTTGCAATCACGTTTACCTATCTTCGTTGCGTCTTCAGGGCTCTCTTCACCCCAGCTCGTGGAAGGCTTGCTTGCATGAGCTCTAAGCCGTTGAATGGCACCTACGCCTTGTGGGCGCCATGCACTCTAGATGCTCGCACATTCCACCCTCTGCAAATGTCCGCACCATTCAGCCCTTCTTTCACCTCTAGTCATTCAGTGCTGGATGCAAGCGCACACAACTTGCTCTTCAGGAGACTAACCAAGCAATGGTCATGTCTTATTTCCACTCTTTGTGACCCAGACTTCTCGGGGCTAATCGGCTTACGGGTTCCATTCCAGCTGATTTTGCATATCTCCTTAGCTTGCTCTCACTGTAAGCCGTGTGGTAGCCTGCTGGTGAGGAACCACATTGTTGGAATTGCTGCGAGCTGCTGGGGGGGGTATTGGCAATGTTCTTGCATTGCTGTGCGGAGCGAGAAGCACCTCCCATTCGCTCCCATTCGCCTTCCTTGTGTGCATTCATCCGCGGCGGTCCCCTCCCCGCCTGTTGTCATAAACGCGTTTGGTGAATATACGCTAGCGTTTATACGCTAGAGTATATATGCTAAACGCTTGGACTCGGGCTTTCATACGCTAGGTATACGCTAGCCGGGGCAGGCTAAAATGTTTACCCAGGCAGGAAAAAAAACCCTACACCGACTTTCTGCGTGACTCCTACCTCACCAAAAAGCCTGAAGTATTTGTACACCTAGTGTGTACTATCAGGTTCGTATGTCGTCGACGATGTGGACGCAATAGTCTCGCGCGCCCGCATCACTAAAAGCGGTCGACGTTATCGTAGTGCGCGGCGATAACTTAATTAACAACGCGGCGGGTAGACTATGAGGCGGAGTTGCTAGGAGAATTGCGCTGACTACGCGACGGCATTCCTACTAGGGTTGACGCGAATGACGGAGAGAAGGGGGAGAGTGGAGAGAGGGGGATTTGTAAGTGAAGGTTGGGTTTTCTAGATGTAGGGGATTTGAGTGCGGTGAAGGGAAGGGAAATTGTTGGAACCCACTTCGACCTCCTTGGTTGGGTTTCGCGACTGGGCGAGTGTGTCGATGAATTCGCCATGTCAAGAAATCGCGGAAAAAAAAACTCCCTAATTTTTTGTCGGGCTGCCCCCAAAATTTTACCCGAGCGTATAGCGTATCTGCCTGCATTTAGCGTCTGCGTATACACACTAGCGTATATACGTTAGACGCTTCCCTAGAAAAGCGTTTATGGCAACAAAGCTCCCCGCCTGTCCCTTGTCCATGGTAGCATCATCCCAGCCACCATCTCACCCTTTTTCTCCCTCCTTCC
Source organism: Closterium sp. NIES-67 (assembly GCA_027943415.1). Taxonomy (NCBI): domain Eukaryota; kingdom Viridiplantae; phylum Streptophyta; class Zygnematophyceae; order Desmidiales; family Closteriaceae; genus Closterium; species Closterium sp. NIES-67. Next base: position 734,896 of record BQMB01000198.1, read on the forward strand.
CTCCTTCGGTCCCGCTTAGCCCCACCGTTCTTCCCCTCCTGCCATCGGTTGGAGCTGCTTGTGTGCGCTTGCTGTCCCTCCTGCAACGTTCACGTTTCTCGCCTTTCTTCTTCCGACCCACGCCACTCAGGAATCTCTCGTCCAACTCTTTGTCTGGCTCCATTTCCAACAGCATCTCCCAACTTGCTCTTCTCTCCTCTGCGTACGAAGCTCACTAGAATCGTCTTCTTGCTCGTTACACCATTTCACAGTTCATGACAGTCTCACATTCCCCGCTCGCACATTCCATCTGCTGCAATGCACATCCATAGCCTCTGAGTTCCGTAGCTTGGTGAGGGTAACCAATCAGTCCTTGTATAAGGGCATGTGCAAAGCAAGGGGCCGAACAGGTGGCTTAGCTCACTGAATCGGCTTGTCTAGGGCTGGACCCGAGCCTATTGTCCTGCTGCTCTGTCCCGAAAAGAGCCGGTCATGAGCCGAGGCCGGCTCGTGGGTCGACAGGCTCGGTGCGATACATGTTTCTTAGGACTTTCTTAGCACATCGAAGGCCCTGATGCCTCCTACGACCAGCCCATGAGCTACCTGCATCCTTTGCTTGGGTATATATCCCCCAAGGCCACTATGGCCAATAGAGTTAGGTGAAGGGCTGCCGCTTATAAGAGTCACGGAACGGATTTCAACCGTTGCAGGGTGGAAAAACTTTTGGTGGGACCACTACCAGTATCCTGAGCAAGGTTCAAAATTTCAGTTTCCAAAAAATACGGTCCGTAAATTACGACCATTTTTCCTGGCAGATTGGGGAAGAAACAGCGTAATCTAAATAGAGCATGTGGTTTTTTTTTTTTTTTTTTTTTTCCCGTGGGAGAATGGCTCCTATGCGGTTCCAACGTCAAGTGAATGCTTTATTATGCACCACGGCACCCTATATACGCCGGAAACAGGTCGCGAGGTGTGCGAAGTCACCGAAGTCAATGAAATTTGGAGTTGCTAGGCACTAGAGTTGACGTAGAGGAAGCTTGCTTATTTTCCAGCAACAGGAGTTTGAGTGAAAGGGTTGCGCGTGTGGCAGTCGTAGCAGAGCCGCCAGCCCTGGCTCCATCCTCGCAAAGGACGAGCCTCACCCGCAGCAAGCCGAGCCAGGAGTTATGCATGACCGTCTCAAGGTGGCGCAGGCTTATGCCAATGTCTTGGCCCATTCCACCTAAGATGGGACATCTCACGAATTTGGAAAAGCGATAAGCCGTTTGAAAGAGGCTGCTGCCGAGGATCCACATGGATAGTGCGTTGCTGTGGGAATAACAAGGGCCAGATCTTCGTTGGGGGGTCTTGGCAATGGCATTGCTGTCCGAAGGACCAGAAGCCAGGAAAAACCTTTTTCAGCTCCCACCTCCAATTCACCTTCCGCTTGCCTTTGTGTGCACACACTCGCTTGCCCCTCCTCGTGTTTCCCTTTACAATCTCAGCATCCTCCCAGCATCCTCCACGTCCCTCGTCTCCCTTCTTCCCTCCTGTGGCCCCACTGAGTGACTGAGCCCAACCTTTCCCCCAAACCTGCCATTGGCTGGAGCTGCTTCTATCTGCTCCAAGTCAGCCGCAGAACGTTCTCATCTGTGCGCTGAGAAGTCCTTCCCACATGCTCGCCTCACCACCCGCTTGCTCTCCCTCCTGCCATGCCCACTGTTCTCGTCCACTTTCTCCGACCCACAACACACAGGGATCTTTCGTCCAACTCTTTGACTGGCCCCATTCCCAGCAGCATCTCCTCACTTACTCAGCTTTCTTATATGTAGGAAGATGAACTAAAGTGATGTGCTCGTAGCATTAACTCGCTTGTGATGCTATTTCCCAAGTCATGGTGATTGTGTCTCTAGTGCTCTCCTCTCGCCACTTCCAAAGCATGCTTGGATGAGCTCTAAGCCACTTCACTTACACCCTGTATCAGCCACGTGCTCTGCAGATATCACCTCCCCTAAATGCCAGATCTATGCCTTTCGCCCACCAAAATGCCGATTTGTTTCATCCACGTAGCTCCGGTCACAGCCTGTTGATGGGCCACCTAGCCCGTGAGCTGCGCGCGGCCCGACGTATTTTTCCCTCACAGGCCGCGGGCCGGACCGGCCCATCTGAAGGGGGTTGGGCCAGCCCGTGATGGGCTGGGTTTCTGACAAGGGCAGCCCGAACCATCCCCGCCCGGGCCTACGCTCAACCCCCCTATCTACAGGCTTCACGTATCTAGAAGCTGCCACCTGCTTCGTTTTCATTGTCCTGTTTAATGCTTTTGCTGTTCCTCGTGGATGAGCGATCGCACATCAAGAGGCTAATAGAGCTGCAATCTCGCCCACGTTCCACCCCCTGTGGCCAGAAACTTTGCTGGTAATCAGCTCACGGGGTCCATTCCAGCTGGAATTGCAGCTCCCTTTGCATTGTATTACCTGTAAGCAGTGTGAGACAGGCTGTTGCTGGTAGCGCATGGTCGGCATGAGTAGAGGAGCTTTATACGAAGAGAAGGGTGCTGCAGTGTTTGCGGAGCAACACCTCAGTCTCTGCACGGAGCTGTCTGTGAGGATTTCACATGTGCCATTGCAATCACGCTTGTCCATCTTCGTCGCGACTTCAGGGATCTCTTCACCCCAGTTGCTTAGTTCCAAGTCTTGCTTGCATGAGCTCTGAGCCGTTGAATGGCACATACACCTTGTGGCAGACATGCACTCTAGATGCTCGCACATTCCACCCGCTGCAAATGTTCATCCTTTCATGATTTGCCAATCATTCCTGCTGGAAGGAAGAACACAACTTGCTCTTCAGGAGACTAACCAAGCAATGGTCATGTCTTATTTCCACTCTTTGTGACCCAGACTTCTTGGGGATAATCGGCTTACGGGTTCCATTCCAGCTGATTTTGCATATCTCCTTAGCTTGCTCTCACTGTAAGCCGTGTGTGGTAGACTGCTGGTGAGGAACCACATTGCTGTTCGACTCGACTGGGGTGCTATTGTAGGAATTGCTGCGAGCTGGTTTGGAGGGTATTGGCAATGTTCTAGCATTGCTGTGTGGAGCCAGGAAACAACTGACTCATCTCCCACCTCCCATTCGTCTTCCCTGCGTGCACCCATCCTCTTGCCCCTTCCCGTGATTCCCTTGTCCACCCCAGCATCCTCCCAGCAGACATGGGCAACATGCCGAGCCATGCTCGGCTCGACCCGGCTCGACTTGCCTCTTAAGCGAGTGGAGCCGGGGTTGTTTTTTTGCCGGCTCGCCCCGAGTCGAGCCGAGTCGAGCCGGTCGAGCCGTGTGGCTCGGCTCGGCTCGTCGGAAATTCTTGGGCGAGTCGAAGTCGAGCCGGCTCGATTTCGGCTCGACTGCCGAGTCGCGCGGATCGCCCCCCCCTCCTGGAAATCGAAAAACCATTTCTGGTTTTCGATTTCCAGCAACTCTAAGCGCTGCCTAAGCCCACCATGCTAGCCTAGCATGCCCAAAGCTAAGCCTGCAAACAAATAGCACTGGTTTCGGATTCGTATTCGGTATTCGACAAATATCAAATACAAATTGAATCTGACATCCTGAAGCTATTCGACAGTATTCGACTCTCAAATATTCGCAAGTTCTGAATATTCGACACTCAAATATTCGATATTCGGGAAAACATTCGTATTCGTGTGAGCCTACCATTCATCTCCCCGACTCCCCTTTCCTCTCAAAATCGGCAGCGTGGTATAAGCGAAATCGGTGAAATGTGAAGGTTGCGCAATTGACTAATTGCAGCCTCCATATAACCAATCAATCTTGGACATAAACGAAAACGGTATTTTTGCGCGTGACATGTTCCATAAATTACTTGGCAGAATCACAGCTACTTCGACAATATGCCAGGAGTGGAAGTGATTGGGGAGGGGGGTCATAGACTATCAAGGTTAGAGGGGCTATTTCTATCTCGGTCTTCTGTGGGAAGCCCTAGAAGACACCCGAGACCTGACCACCAATTCGTATTCGATTCCGCATTCGTCGCAAAAAGCGCGGATCTGGCATTTCGACCGCCGAAATGCGCGGATCTTGCGTTTTGACGGCTGACATGCGCTGATCTGGCATTTTGCCAGCCAAAATGCATGGATCTCGCGTTCCGACGGGCGACATGTGCGGATCTGGTATTTCACCCACCGAAATGCGCGGTTCTCGCATTTCGCCCGCCAAAATGTGCGGATCTGTTATGCGCGTGGATCCGCAAAAGAAAAACAAAAAAAGACTTGTCAAACAAAAAAAGGGCGTTTTTTCATAAATTTGTCGATAATTACGGCCGTATTAAAGGTCCCATATAATACGATTACCGTATTTTTGCACCTTGGTGGGAAGCCCTAGAAGACACCCGAAACCTGACCACCAATTCGTATTCGATTCCGCATTCGTCGCAAAACCGAATATTCGAACCGCATTTGTATTCGAATAGGAAGTGGTATTAGAACCGTATTTGTATTTGAATAGGAAGTGGTACTTGATCAAACGAGTGGAACTCCGCCTGCCTAGCTGCAACCATGCTTGGCCATCATCGTTGTGCCTCCGACGCTCAACTCACCTTTTGCTCATGCCTAGTTTTTTCTGCCACGCCCTCCTCGTGTGGCACACCCAACGGAACGTGGCTGCTGGAACCTCGACCGCCAGCCCCGCCTGCCGTCCGCCAGGCAGACCCTCGTCCTGCGCCCCCGGATGGATCCGCGTCCTTCCTGAACGCTGGATCCCCGACGGGGCACGGAAGCCAGGAGAGATCTCCTCCGACGATTATATCCCCCCCGTCTCCGCTGCTTCTGCCCCCTCCTCAACTACAGTTGGGGACGGCGCCAGTCGACGGGGTGGCACGAAGGGCCCATACACCCCCACACCAGACGCCGAACCGGGACGCCACGGAAACCCAACCCACTGATCCGGGGCGAGGGGCAGCGGAGGCTGTTGCCACTCGGGGAGCTTATCACTGGAGGTTGTCGGCGCGTCCAATGGGGGAGGCGCCACGGGAGGGCGCAGCTCGCGATACGCAGGCGGTGGGGGTCCAAGGAGCGCCGACGCCGGCTGGAAGCCCACTGGTGTATGCGCCGGAAACTGCGCCGGCGCATGCGGAGGGGCGAGGAGAGGTGGGAACGGATGATGCGGACACGGATGCAGCGCAACGGGCACGACGCCCCAGCCATCGGCTCGGTCGGAGCGAGCGCCTGAACGCCGCTCAGGATGCCCTCAAGCGTCCGGGCGTTGGTCGCCAGCTGGCGCTCGAGAGCCGCTGTCCGCGCGGCAAGGCCGGCGCAACGGCCACGACGCTGCCCAGCACGCCCGCCGCCCCCAGATGTCCCCCGGGGCTGCGCTGCAGGCGGACCTGGACGGCTGCAGGTGGGGAGCCGGCTGCTGCGGGGAGGAGTGACGCGACGGCTGCTGCAAGGACGGCGGGCGCTCGGTCTGCTGCGGGGGCGGGGCGCGGGACGGCGTCGACGGCGACGAATGGCGCGACGGCTGACACGGGGACGCAGGACGCGACGGCGGACGCGGGGAGGCAGGACGCGATGGACGTCGCGGGGATAAATAGCGCGAGCGCTGCCGGGGGGATGGCGGACGAGTCGGCGGGCGCAGCGACGGCGGTCGAGACAACTGGCGGTGAGGCGACAACGCCGCAGGGTCACCGCTACGCTCTTCGCGCACAGGCCCCGGGGCCCTTCCCCGCTCGTCGCGCCGACCAGGCGTCGCCGGCCTACTTCCCGTGCGGGACCGCATGGGATCTGGCGACTGCCACTGGCTACGGGGCGTGGGGATCCCCTGCTCCCACAGCCGAGCGGAGTGGGCGGACAGGATCCCCAGATCTTGAGGGCGCCTGCTATCCGCTGTGCTCGACAGATCGACGGATCGCTCCCGATGGCCGCGAAACCCCCCCTCGCCCTCCATCGAGCACACTCCGCTGCACTCCAGCGGGTACGGGTACACGTCTCGTGCCGACGTCCCAAACGCCGCGAGGAGGCCGGGGCCGGGGAGGAGGTCAGGGGAGAGGGCGCGGCAGGGGGGGGGGCAGTGAAAGACTTCCAGAGGGCAGCAGGACGGGCTTTAAGGGCCCGAGGGAGGGAGCATACAACTGACGAGGAGAGGAGAGATGCAACTTATAGAGAGGAAACACGTGACGATTCAAGCACAGAGGGATCCGAAGGGGACGATCGAGACGAAGCACTTCGTAGGCAAGAGTCACAACATGCACGAAATGCCCCGGCTTCTAGGGCTGAAAACAGGCCGAACGTGCGGAACCAGCAGGACAGTGCGGAGCAGCCCAGCCAATCCCAGCGACAATTTTCGCCAGCAGAGCTGGCCACCAACGAACAGCTTTTCGCGGGGGTGGCCAGCTGGGATATTGGGCTCCTGTGAGACAGTTCCCAGCCCCCTCTTTCTTGCAGCATCCCCCCCAAACTTCACCAGCTTTTCGCCCTCGTCCTGCTGACACCCCTTCTCCATCTCGCAGCCCAGCCTACCAGCTTGCCAGGCTGGCGCCTGTTACTTTTTGCACCTCGACTGACACTTCGCCTCAACTCGCCGAAGCACCCTTATTGGCCCACCGTGGAGAAAAGGTTGCAGCAGTTCCTGGCAGGCGATTGGCACGAGCTTTACCTGGCAGCGGTGGATGCCATTCACGACCCACCGGCGCCACGTCACATGGGGGACGCCCTCGGCAAAATATCCCGAGCCGAGGGGCTGGTCCGCCGTGGCAGCCTGAGGCGTGCCCTGCTGGCCTTGGATTCAACACCAGTCAGCGAGTCAACCCCTGAGGTCCTCGCGGCGTTGAAATCCAAGCACCCAGCCCCGCTGACTCAGTCTTTCGCGTGACCACACATTTACGAATCGGAGGCCCCCCCCTCCCTCACGCTCATGGATTTCACCAGGTTACTGAGTCACAACGAAAATGGGGTTGGCGCGGGCCCCTCGGGAATGTGCTTCGAGCACATCCGCGATTGCAGCCCTCGCCAAGGGCGCCGTCGCCAGCAAACTCCAGGACCTCATTACTCGACTGATGCGGGGCGACTCTACACCTGATGTAGCAGCACTCCTCACAGCCAGCCGCCTACTCGCTTTTCAAAAACCTGAAGGAGGTACGCGCCCAATAGCCGTGGGCGAATGCCTCCACCGCCTCGCCGCCAAAGCGGGCCTTATCTCGATGGCGGACCGGGCGCGCGACCATTTTCTGCCACTGCAGTTTGGCGTAGCGGTAAAGGCCGGCGGAGAGGCAATAATCCACAGGGCCCGCGCGTTCGCCACCGAACGACCCAACTCGCTCCTGCTGCAGATCGACCTCACCAATGCCTTTAAGAGGGTTGATCGCAGCGCCATCGTCGAGGGCCTTTATAACTCCACCCTCCGTCCTCTCCTACCCTTCGATACCGTATTCGTTTCTGCAGGCTTACCTAAGCCCCATTAATCTCACTCCATAAGTTCAGTCCGACATTCACTAGATTGTTTTAGGTTATTAGGGTTTAGGAAATTACGTTTTTATGGTACACCAGCAATGGCGATTTCTGTTTAGGACCTAGATTTTCTAGGTCCACCAAACACCCACTTTTTGCTTTAGTCAAGAACGTTAACCATCACACACAACACAACCCCTCTGTGGAGTCGAGCCGAGCCATGCTCAAGTCGAGCTGGCCCTTGGCTCGACCCTCAAACCCCGAGTCGAGCCAGCCATTTTCGGGCAGCCGGCTCGGGTCGAGTCGAGCCGGCTCGGCTCGACTTTTACTTGGCTCGTGGTCGAGTCGAGGCGAGCCGAGCCAGGCTCGGCATGCTGCCCATGTCTACCTCCCAGCCACCATCTGCGCCCCTTGTCTCCCACCTTCCCTCGTTCACCCCCACTTAGCCCCACCTTTCTCCTCTGTGCGCTAAGAAATGCTTTACACATGCCCGTCTCACCACCCCCTTTTGTTGCTTCTGTGCGTTTGCTCTCCCTCCTGCCACGCCCACTTCCTCTGACCCACAACACACAGGGATCTTTCGTCCAACTCTTTGAGTGGCTCCATTCCCAATGGGATCACCACGCTTTGGAGTCTGATCTTTCTGTAGGAAGCTCTCTCGAGTCACGTGCTGAACATTGCATCACGATAATATTTTCTCGCTTGTGATGCCATTTCCCAACCCTTGGTCGTTGTGTCTCTAGTGCTCTCCTCGCCGCACTTCCTAAGCATGCTTGGATGAGCTCTGACCAGGTGTATGGTGGACCTTGTTGTAGCGGCATGTGCTTTGCATGCTTAAATATTCTTATAATTCGGCACCTAATCTGTTTTAAATGTCTGGCTGGAAAAATCTGCCAGCTGTGATTCTGTATTATGTATGCTCTGGCTATTCCTCATAAATGCGCAAGAGCCTAACAGAGCTGTAACCTCGCCCACTCTCCACCCCCTGTGACCAGAAACTTAGCTGGTAATCAGCTCACGGGGCCCATTCCAGCTGGAATTGGAAACCTCGCTTCTTTGATGGATCTGTAAGCAATGTGAGGCAGGCTGTGCTTGAATCGTGTGTTTCGCATGAGTAGAGGAGCTTTCTAGGAAGGGAAGGGCGCCAAAGTTGTTTGGGGAGCATCGTCTTGTTCACTTCACCGAGAAGAAGCTCATGAGCTGCTTGTAAGAAGCGCACGTTATCAGCTCACGTTCTAGCATCAGCAGCACAGGGGTGGACAGCATGAACGCCAACAGGCCGAGCCCGACTCGATTGGTCAATGATTCCGAGCTGCTGATCCGGTCGTCACGCGGCTCGACTCGAAACGAGTGGAACTCCGCCTGCCTAGCTGCAATCATGCTTGGCCATCATCGTTATGCCTTCGACGCTCAACTCACCTTTTGCTCATGCCTAGCTTTGTAGAGCAATGAGACACCTTTTTCATCTCCCACCCCCCATTCGCCTTTCTTGTGTGCACCCATCCGCATTCCCCTCCCCGTTTTTCCCTTGTCAACCACAACATCCTCCCAGCCACCAGTCCCGCCATTTTCTCCCTCCTTCCCTCCTTCCCACGACGCTTATGCGTGCTTTCTATCCCTCCTGCAATAATCACTCTTGTGAATTTTATTTTCCGACTCATGCCACACAGGAATCTCTCGTCCAACTCTTTGTCTGGCTCCATTCCCAACACCATCAGCTCGCTCGCTCTTCTGTCCTCTGTGTACGAAGCTCACTAGAATCGTGTTCTTGCTGGTTACACCATTTCGCAATTCGTGGTCACATGTGCATTCACACTCTGCTCGCACATTCCATCCACTTCAACGCGCATCCGCTTTGTAGGTTGCAACCCTGCCAATGTGAGAATGGTTGCAACCTCATGTGTCGTGGCACACAATGCTTGGAGATTGAGTTTCATGGCCGTTGCTTCCATGAAGCCTTAGATGTCATGAGAACATGTTACGCTTGCTCAAAGGGGATTCCATAGCCGAAATCGCCGCCCTTCTCACCGCCAGTCGCCTCATCGCATTCCCCAAGCCCGGAGGCGGTACGCGACCTATCGCCATAGGCGAGTGCCTGCACCGCCTCGTGGCGAAGGCAGGCCTCCTCACCATGACGGCACAGGCGCTAACTCATTTCCTCCCGCTGTAGTCCGGGTTGGCAGTACGCGCGGGTGGCGAGGCCATCATCCACGGAGCCCGCGCATACACATCCGAATTTCCGTCCGCCCTCGTACTCCAGGTCGACGTGTCAAACGCCTTCAACAGCGTTGACAGAGCCGCGATAGTGGCAGGCCTCTTCAACTCGCCCCTCCGGCCGCTACTCCCCTTTGCCAAACTCTCCTACGAAGCGCCGTCGCGACTCTACCTAGACGCGGGATTCTGCAGCGAACCCCTCCTTAGTGCCCGGGGTGTTCGTCAAGGGGACCCCATGGGCCCCCTGCTTTTCGCGGCGGCTTTACACCCGGCACTCCAGGCAACAGCCTCGGCGTTTCCTAGCGTGCTCTGCCTCGCTTACGCCGACGACATCACGCTGCTTGGAGAACCGTCGGAATGCACGTCGGCATTCACACATCTCACGGAGGCCCTACGCCCCTTGGGCCTCGCGCACAACCCTTCCAAGTGCGCGGCGTGGTCAGCTTCCCAGCCCCCTAGCCCCATACTCCCCCCAGGCATCCCCTTCCGCACTGACGGCCTGCGCGTCCTCGGAAGCCACCTCGGCCCCAGTGAAGCCACAGCCGCTTTCCTTCGGGAGCAGCTGGCTGACATGGCCAGGCCGCTCCCTGACCTCGCGACAATGGACCCCCAGGCTGCGGGCCTTCTCCTCCACCGCTGCGTCTCAAGACGCGTGTCCTATCTCACCCGCACCACCCCCCTAGACTCGCTGCCGACCGAGGAAGGGTCCAACTGCGGACAGGAGCTCTTCCATACCCTCCTCCTCTCGTGCAAACTTCAACTCCCACGAGGTGAACAGGAGCGGTCGCGCACGTGGCACCAAGCCTCTCTGCCCCCCACCCTTGGCGGCCTCGGCCTAGCGGACCCCGCAGTGGAGGGCCCGCACGCCTTCCTCACCAGCGTCACACAGGCCCACCGGCTGCTGATATCCCTTCCTTCGGACCCGACAGGCCCACTTGCTGCAGCGGCTTGCTCCCTGGCCCCTCCCTTCATCGGACCCTCGCGTCTCCATACCTGGCTGGCGAAATGCGAGTCGGCCCTCCCAGCACTTCGCCAGCTCGCCTGCAGGCCGAGCGGGCCAAGCCCTCGGACGATCCTCTCCAGCACTGGTTGGCCCTGGAGGTACACGCAGCCCGCTTCGCCCGTCAACTGGCTGCGTCAAGGGAGATGGACCCCAACCCCCTCAGCGGCCACACCCAGCGGCTCCTCTCCCTCACTGGGTACGGCGCCGGCGACTGGCTTCTCGCCATCCCCCTATTCCCATCTCTTCGGCTGGCGCCGCCTCACTATGCCATCGCCCTGGCGTTTCGTATGGGCCTCCCTTTCCCGGCACCCAGGGTCTGTAACTGCGCCCAACAGGTCGCGATCATAGACCCCCGCCTACCAAACCACCTCCTCCGTTGTGGGACGGGACACGGTCGAACCGACACCCACAACGCCCTCCGAGATGAGTGCGTGCGCATGGGGCGAGACGCACAGCTCATAGTCACGAAAGAAACAGCGATCTACAACCCTGTCGACGGCAAGACAACCGACCTGGCCATACGTGACCGGGACTCGGGGGCGGTCTGGATCTGTGACGTCACCGTCACCGACCCAGTCAGCTCCCGGGACCCGCTAGTGCGCAAAGGCCGCGGTTACATGGCCCGAGAGCAAGCGGACAAGAAGATCGACGAATACCGCCACCGGGCAGCATACGTCGGTTTCTTCCCAATCGCCGTCGAGACGTATGGCTGCCCATGCGCCAAAGTGCCAACCTTCCTTAAACTCCTCGCACACACGGCCGCCCGCCGCCTTTTCAATGCCGACCCCAGCTCCTACCAGGCGGCTAAACTGCTCAGCCAGTTCCGCCAGCGCTGGTCCGTCACCCTCCAGCGGGGTCAAGCCCTCACCTACCTCGGGAAGGTGAATGAGGCTTCGCCACTTGAGGGGCCGCCCCTAGGTGCTCCTGAGGCGGGCATGTCCCTTGGGGACTGCTTCGCGGTCATTGAGCACCCAGGGGAATAGCCGGGGAATAGGGGCTAGACCAAGAATACCATGCATGCTTGTACCCACCTTATATGCCTAGCCTGTACCCTCGATCTCCCAGCAATGAAGGACCGTTCGAGAGAGAGACTTACGGCTGCCCTTGCGCCGAAGTGCCAACCTTCCTCAAACTCCTGGTGCACACGGCCGCCCGCCGCCTCTTCAACGCCGACCCCAGCTCCTACCAAGCGGCAATACTGCTAAGTCAGTTTTGCCAGCGGTGGTCCGTCACCCTCCAGCGGGGACAAGCCCTCACCTACACCCCAGTTGGCGACCAGACTGCCGACCTAGCAATCCGAGACCGAGACTCGGGTGCGGTATGGATCTGTGACGTCACCGTCACCGACCCAATCAGCAGCCGCGACCCCCTGGCGCGGAAAGGGAGGGGGTACATGGTGCGGGAGCAGGCAGACAAGAAGACGGACCACTATCGCAATCGCGCACCGTACGTCGGCTTCTTTCCCCTCGCTGTGGAGACCTACGGGTGCCCCTGTGCCGAGGTGCCCGCTTTTTTACAGCTCTTGGCCCACACTGGCGCCCGCCGCCTATTCAATGCGAACCCGACCTCATACCAAGCCGCCAAGCTGCTCAACCAATTTAGGCAGCGGTGGTCGGTCACCCTCCAGCGCGGGAAGGCTCTCTCATACCTCAGCAAGGTGAATGAAACCTCCCCGCTCGAGGGGCCCGCCCTTGGGGCACCGGACGAAGGGATGTCCCTTTGGGACTGTTTCGTCATTTTGGAGCCCATGGGGGATACCCACGTAGGCTAGGCTAGGTGGGGGAAGGAGGGAGGTCTCGGTTGCATACCTGTTCATGACCCTCCCCTTGTTTGCTTAGCTCTGTACTCAGGCTCTCAAAGAATACGAAGGACCGCTTGAGGGAGAAAGAGACCGCACAGGCTGCAACTGAGGGGGAACCGCCCCAACCGGAGCCGGCTGGTAGGGGAGGGACGGCGGAAGAATTTGAGGAGGGAATGGGGGCTGCAACTGGAGGGGGAGCTGCCGGGGAGGGTCCGGCTGCAGGGGCGACGGGAGCAACCCAGCGCCGGCCCGCTCGAGGATTCCCTCCAGCGTCGCGGCAGTACGCGCCAGCCGCCTCTCCAGTGCGCTCCCCCTCCGCCCCCGACGCGCGCCAGCACGCCCCGAGGGGCCGTTCGGCACACGATGCTGTGGCGGCTGGGGCCGAGAAGGTAGCACCGGAGGGGGGCGGGGGCTCACCGCACGGGATACCGCAGGCGGCGACATCACCGCAGGAGGACGTCGACGGATCTCTGCGCCCGCCACCACCGCCCACCCCTCCAGCTGAGGCGGCGTCGACGCACGCATCCGCTGGGGGGACGCTGGCGCGCTCGTGGACGGCACTGGGAGCCCACGCGCCCACCGCTGGTCCGCATGAGGGGGGGAGCTCGACCGACCTCGGGGGGGGACGTTTTCCCCCGAACTCTCACGGTCAACGGAGCGCGACCGGCTCGGTCGGCCATCCGACCCGCCGATGATCCCAGACCTGGCACGGCGAGACAGCGGGGCGAACGCCCGCCTACTCCACGCTCTGCAGCGCGGGGCAGCGGCTCGCGGGGAAGACGCGGCGGCAGGGGGCGCGGGTGCTCACCTAGTCCGATGGCTAACGGTGGACCACTGAATGGCTTCCATATGGCTGTGGGAAGGGCTTTAAGAGAAAACGCAGCCGAAAATAAGAATGCTGCTGAGGAGCGTGCGGATGCCACTTATAGGCAGGAGGCAAGGGAAGAGACTAGCACGGAGGATTCAGCTGAGGATGACGAACGCGATAGACCTGATCGAAGACAAAGGCAGGCAGGGCGGAACCAAAGGGAGCGGCAAGCGCCGCATAGGCAGAATCATGGGGACAGCGAGGCACAACCCAACCAACCTTTGCGCCAATTCTCGCCAGAAGACCTGGCGAACAATGAACCCCTTTTCACGAGGATCGCCAATTGGGACATCGGACTGCTCTGCAACAGTCGCCAGCCCCCCCTTTCCCATCGAATCCCCCACAAACTACGCCAGCTTTTTGCCCTAGCGCTCCTGACACCTCTGCTCCACATTGCAAAAAACCCATCCTGCCTCGCTGGCTGGCGCCTGTTACTCTTCACACCCAGGCTCACCCTTCGCCTCAATTCGCCACGCCACCCGGATTGGCCAGCGATCGAGCGAAGACTGCAGCAGTTTTTGGCCGGCGAATGGGAATCGCTGTACCTCGCAGCAGTTGACGCGATAAACAACCCACCTGTACCACGACACTCCGGCGACACCCTCGGCAAAATATCCTGCGCCGAGGGCCTCATCCGTCGTGGCAGCCTCAGGCGTGCCCTGCTGGCGCTGGACTCAACGCCGGTCAGCGAGTCAACGCCGGAGGTCCTCGCCGCGCTGACCTCCAAACACCCCCCCCTCTGACCGAGTCCCTTGACTGGCCCGCCCTCGACGAGTCCGAGCCCCTCCCCTCCATCTCGCTGGGCGATTTCCTTCGGTTACTCAGCCGCAGCGAAAACGGAGTCGGTGCTGGACCGTTGGGCATGTGTTTCGAACATCTTCACGACGCAGCCCTCGCGAACGCCTCAGCCGCCAGCAATCTGCACGGGGTAGCTCAAATCCTCGTAAAAGGATCCACCACCCCAGAGGTAGCTGGGCTCCTCACAGCTAGCCGCCTGCTAGCGTTCCCGAAGCCCGAGGGAGGCACGCGCCCAATCGCAGTGGGCGAATGCCTCCACCGCCTGGTGGCAAAAGCGGGCCTCGCCGCCATGAACGAGCCCGCCCAAAGCCACTTCCTCCCACTACAGTTCGGGGTGGCGGTAAGGGCTGGCGGCGAGGCAATAATCCATGGTGCGAGAGCCTTCGCCACGGAATTCCCGTCCGCCCTCCTGCTTCAACTCGACCTTTCTAACGCTTTCAACAGCGTCGACCGCGGGGCCATCATCGCGGGACTTTACAATTCCCCGCTCCGCCCCCTCCTCCCCTTTGTGTGCCTATCCTATGGCGCCCCCTCCACTCTCGTCCTGGACGCGGGCTTTGACAGCCAGCCCCTCCTCAGCGCCGTGGCGTCAGGCAAGGGGACCCCATGGGACCCCTGCTCTTCGCCGCAGCCATGCATCCCGCCCTGCGAGAGACCTCCCAAGCGTTCCCCGGCGTCCTCTGCCTGGCATACGCCGACGACATAACCTTGATGGGGGAGCCGGCCGCATGCACAGCTGCATTCGCCCACCTCACCCACGCGCTACTCCCCCTGGGCCTGACCCACAACCCGGCTAAGTGCGCAGCGTGGTCCGCGGCCCACCCCCCCCCCCCCCAACCCCCTCCCCCACGGGATCCCCTTCTGCGCCTCAGGGCTGCGGATCCTGGGCAGCCATATCGGTCCACCAGATGCAGCAGCCAGTTTCCTGCGCGAGCAACCAGCCGCGATGGCCCACTGCCCACCCTGGCAGCAATGGACCCCCAGTCCGCCAGCCTCCTCCTCCACCGCTGCTTCTCTCGTCGAGTCTCCTACCTGACTCGCACGATGCCGCTGAACTTGCTACCAGCACAGGAGTGGTCCCAGTGGGGGCAGCAACTCTACCACACCCTCCTGAGGGCTTGCAACCTCCAGCTCCCACGGGGGGAACAGGAGATGGCGCGCACCTGGCAGCAAGCCTCGCTCCCCCCCTCCCTCGGAGGGCTCGGGCTGACGGACCCCACAGTAGAAGGACCTCATGCCCTCCTTACCAGCGTCGCCCACGCCCAACGGCTCCTGGCCTCCCTCGCCTCGGACCCCTCTGCCCCCCTCGGGACAGTGGCTCGCTCCCTCACACCACCCTACGCCAGCCCTACCCCCCTCCACACCTGGCTAGCCGAGTGCAAAGCGGCACTACCGGCCCCCGCCCTGGAACTCCTGCGCGCCGAGCCCACGGAACCCTCAGATGCACCGCTCCAGCACCGCCTCGCCCTGGAGGTCCATGCTGCCCGGTTCGCCGAGCAGCTGGAGGCGACCAAGAGAGTGGCAGCCAGCACCTGGGTTGCGTGAGCTGGTATGGGCGTGGGGCTGTCAGCACCTGGGTCTAAGCACGAGGAGTGTGAGAGACCAAGAGTGGTGGGCTGCATTGGGGCTCTAGCCCGAATAACTACAGTGACTCCCCTGTGCAGTTGGGTTTCCAATTCGCCGCTGTTACTGTGAGCCTTTATAATTTGGGGCCTTCGTACTTTGTTCTAATTGTTACCTCGTTTAGTAGAAATAAACGCTCCTAGTGTACATGGTGAAGAGCCTCAGTTTGGAGCTTAGCCTTCAAGGAATAATGTAAGTCATGCACCGCATCTTGCCTCAGGGCGTGAGGGTTGTCACGCGTTGTTGGCGTTCTTTTCCTAAAGAGTTACAACTGTGCTCATGCACATGATTAGGCTGCCAGGGTCAGGTCCCTCTATAACGACTCCAAGTTTCGGGTCTCTCTCAACTGTTCGCACGCCTTTATCGCACCCCGCAACCCTGCACATACAACGCCACGGATATAACAGCATAGGATGCCATTTGTTGCTCGAATACGAATAGCTCTCGAATACTTGACTATTCGGAGGAAGAATATTCGTCCCTATCGAGTACTCGTGCGTCCGAATAGTAGCGAAAATAGGCAGCTCTCGTTCTCGATTCGAATTTGCGAATTCGTCGAATATCGAATACTTCGCGAGTATTGATTTTTTCGTTTACACCCTTAAGGGCAGGTAGGGTAGGTACCTCTCTTAAGTGGCATCTTTGTATAAGAAAATCCAGCTGCAACCGAGAAATTAAAGCTCTTGTTTCTAAGTGGGCCCCTTCCAGACTCATTTGCGATTCTGTCGAAGCTTGCCTTCTTATGCAAGCATCGAGTTCTCGGTAAAGCCGTGTCACTCTTTGGCTGTTGCAGTCTCGCTACTCAGCAACTTCTGTGGCGTGGTTTCCTTTGCGGTTTTGTGTGCCCACATTTCTTTATTTCGAACGCGGTGCACTCCATCCATAAGATGCATACGATAGTCTCTAGGCCTTGTCCTTCCTGAATGTTGATTTTTCTGCAGGGGAATTCATGACACGAACCTCAAAGGAACGCTGCCATCTTTTTTGGGTTTTTTAACCTGTCTCAATTCACTGTACGTGATGCACCAGCCACCCACTGCATAGACTTCTGCGTGATGGCCCACGCATGGCATGCAAGTATGCATGGTGAAGGGTGTATAATTTGCTTGCTAGGAATGTGAAACATCTGATGCACATCACATTGAACAAAGGTCCGTGCCAAAAAGCGCTAAGGAACCTCTTGGAGGTAGGGCTGCCTTAGGCTACGATCAAATAGCAGTGAAAAATGAAACCGGTCTAAGATGTTGCATGCCAATGAGAATGGAATATGTGGATAATGCCTGGAATATGTTGCATTCCACCTTTCCCTATCTCGTTTCTACTGCAGCAACATGAGCGGAACAAACCTCACGTGCCCACCTGACTACAACGCATGTGGCCCAACACAGTCGCCTAAGACAGCCTTTTGCCACACGTGTTCTTCCTTTTGCAGCACTTGCGGAAAAGCGCCAGGCAAGCAGATGAAACAGACGTGCACTAGAGCGAATCAAGGTTGTTGCAACAACCTTCCATTGCGCAGCGTATGACACCTATGTGACCACGTACGCATTTCCAGCAGAGAGTATAGTGTATGTATACGCTTGTGTTCATACGCAACCCACTATATACTCGATGGATTGTTTTCCGGGCTGTCCCCAGGAAAATAAAAAATTCCGAGACTGAAATTTGGCGAGTCCTATTGGATTGTCGCGAAATTGTGAATGTCAACATTTTCACCACTTTCCGACTTCCAACCGAATTTCCCTTCCCCCTCCCCCCCCCCCCCCCCCTCTCCTCCCTTTCACTCCCCCCCCACCCCCCACCACACCACCCCCCAGTTGCACTCAACCTGATTGCACGTAGAAAACCCAACCTTCCCCCTTCATTTTCTTTGCCTGAGTGCACCGCCTGTGTGACTGCTTGGCTGAATGCAATCGGTTGTGCTCTTCGTGGTAAGTTCTATGCACTGATCCTCTGCAACTTCCTCACTCAACTTGTGGCTGTAATCCCCACTCCATTGTTTTACACTTTAGCAGTAACAACCACAAACAGCTCCAGAACCACCACCAACAGCAGCAGCAGCAGCAGCAGCAGTGATTTGTCTTCACCAGCAGCATCTGGAGGTGGAGGAGGTGTTTCGGTGGGGGTCATCATCGGCATTGCTGTTGCTGCTGTGGTCATTCTCCTGCTTCTGGGTGCCATGCTGGTATACTTCACGCGCAAGAGGCAGCAGAAGCCAAAAGGTGGGCAGATGAAGAGGCTGCTAAAGTTTTGCTCATTCTGGAGTTTAGACTCTTTTTATGCAGTTCTTTTCACCCCCCTCCCCAATCCCCTTCCCACCGGCAGGTCTGAGTGCCAGTCTAGCTGCTTCACACTGCACCGAGTTCTCTCTGGCTGAAGTCCTCAAAGCCACCAATGACTGGTCGGAAGAGAATCAGCTTGGCTCGGGTGCCTTTGGTGATGTATATAAGGGCGTGCCTCCCCGCGATGGCACCACAACATGGGCTGTGAAGCGAGCCAGATGGATGAATGCCGACTTCCAAAGGGAGGTGGGCATGGGCCACGCATGCTAGGCATGTTGAATAGTAGAACTGTGGGCTTCTGCATTGTCGGGAGTTACAGGTTCCATTCCCTTTAAGAATCCTGATTCCATTTGACTCACAAGTGCTCTTCTCTAGGATGGACCCCTCGCGTCCTACCGACAGATGGCGCTTCGTCTCCAGCTTCCAACTGTATAATTCACTCCTTGTTCCGTTCCTCTGTGCTCCCTTTTTCTCCCTTCAGGTCCAGCAGATGGCCGACAAGAACCATCCCAACATTGTGCGCTTGCTTGGGTTTGCTGTTGGAGGAGACATGCAGACGCGGCCAGAGCAAGTCTTGATCTACGAGTTTGTGCCCAATGGTGACCTCCAGCATTGGATCGATCCAAGTACGTGTGATGCAAAAGCTCCATTTTTTGTCATTTCCTAACATTGTGTGCTTGAAACGTCTCAATAGTGCATGATTTGCTTGGCTTACGCATCAAAGACACTCATGTGGATGTTGCAGAGGCAGCCTACCCTCTTAGTTTCAAGCAGCGGCTGGACATCCTCATTGGTGCTGCATGTGGCGTTGAGTACCTCCACAGCTTTGACATCGTGCATCGCGACATCAAACCCGCCAACATTCTCATTGAAGATGACATGCAGGCAAGCTCAGACAGAAAAAGAAAAAAACATCCTTGTGCCCAAAGATCTGTATGAGAGTCCTTTTTAATATGACATAGTATAAAAGGCTGATTGTTCAACGAAGGAATAAGAAAGGGCTCTGTCACCATGGGCTTTGTGAGAGGGAGCGCAGCACATGGATGATGAATCACTATTGAGGGTGGGGTGTGCTTGGATGATGCAATGCTGAATGGTTGTTTATTACAAACAACTAGTTGAACAATGGAACAATGTCATTCCATTTTGTAGGCCACGTGGTATGCAAAACACCTTATGAACTTCGTCTCAGCTTTCGCCTTGTCATTACCTTTGTCTCTGCTTTTTCTACAACAACCTTACCACCCACCAGCCTAAGATTGCAGACTTCGGGCTAGTGAGGGTGGGAGAGGGAACCACAGTGGGCACTACTCGAGTCATGGGAACACCGGGCTACGTGGATCCAGTCTACTCCAGGACGTCTAAGGCAACCACCACCAGCGATGTCTACAGGTGACCTAAGGGGTTTCTACAATGTTTGCACTGAAGGAAAATGCTAAACGGATTGGTGTTTAGGTTGCTGTGTTGTAAATCTGGTCACATTTCAAAGCTCACTAGTTAAGGATGCCATCATCTTTTCATCTTCATATGCTTTTACTCACGTCAAAACTCAATGTCCTTCTCACATCTGCATTTTTTAAACCTCAACATCCCTCACCCCTGGCAGCTTCGGTGTGCTCATGCTTGTGGTGCTCACCGGACGCCCTGCACTCTTTGATTCCGATGGCGAAAGCAGGGCTATTATACCATGGGTACGTACAATGATCAGGTGAGGGGACACTGGCGAGGGTGCATTTACTACGTGATCATCCCCATTCAGACAAAAAGAGGTAAGGCCTCTCGTGCTCAAACGGTAAGGACGAGTGGCAGCACACACTGGCACTTCAGCACTCTTTTCCCAACCTCCCGCATTTCCTCAGGTGGAAGAGTGCCTCTCCTCCGGCACAGCAGCGAGTCTCAGGGACCCCAAGATGGAGGCCCCTGAAGATGCTGTGCTGCGCGTGGCTCGGCTGGCAGTCAGCTGCACCGTGGAGCGCACTGCGAGCCGCCCGAGCATGGCTCACATTGCCAACGAGCTGCAGGCTGTCAGGGAGGAGGTGGTGGGAAAGGACGAGCTGAGTGCTGCGATTAAGGTGGATGCTGAGGTCCAAGAGATGAAGGATGCTCTTGAAGGTGGGGGAAGTCTTGATGCGCAGCTCGAGTTGATTGGGGATAGCTTTTCCACCGAAAACCCAGTCTGAATTTGTGAAGAGGGGTACTGCAAATAGACTTCACTTGTAGAGTTCACACTGGATTCCATTCCATTGCCAAGTTTTTGGCTCTTGATTGATGTCATGGTTTGAATGTTCATGTGGGTTTGTCAGCAGCTGTCAAACTAGCAAGGAAAAAGTGGACTAGGTAGAAAGTGGGGAGGGGAGATACAAGTAGAGTGTTATGATCCCCTCTGAGAGCTGGTCTAGCTAGGCTGTAGATAACAAACATGTCTACCCTAGCAAGATATATGTATATAGTAATATATGTTTGTTAACACACCCCACAGCCTAGATAGAGGCCGTGTAACGAAACCACGGAAGCACTACTAGTCTGACCACTGAGACAGGAGGCCACAAGGCCAGTCAGCAAGTGAAACAAGGCATGCTGGTAGCACAGCAACTACAAGCACGTATAGTATATACAAGGAGTAGAGCTGCTACTAAGACTAGACCAAGCTGAGTACAGAACCGCTGATGGTCACGATGTGGTAGAGGTAGAGCCTTGGTAAAGATATGAGGGGTGTTGGCCTCTGAGGCCAACTATTCTACACGAGCCTGGCCGCGCAGCCGCCTTCCACGCAAGCATGGACGAGTCGTGTGGGGTGCATAATATTCGTCCGTCACAGGTGGCCGCGTATCGTTGCATGCACAACGTGGCCAAGGGCTTTCACTCCTAAAGAGTACAGGTGGGAAGCAGGTCGATACCCTTGGTAGCTTTTGCAATCTTGTCCCACACGTGTTCTTCTCGTCAGTAAAGCACGCAGCGTGTGCACAGCCATGGGTATTTAACCGTACTCATGCAACTCAAGCCAGACACACAGCGGCCTATTCTGACATACTCTCCCAATTACTTGGGCTCGACAGACACATTGGTGCAAGACACACTGGTGCAAGGCACGCATAGGCCCAATGCCTTTCACCAGTGTGTCTCCCAATCACTAATCACTATCACTTACCGTAATAATTACAGGATGCTTAATGTTGGAGAGAACCACCTCCGATTCCACATTGATTCCCTCGAGGGTGGCGACAGCCTCCGACATGGACACGGGCATGTATCCCATGCGTGTCGTGTTTTGTGTTGGTGTGGGATTTGCGGCCCTCCTCGACGGTCACGTGCGGTCCAGCCATGCAATGAGCTGCGGGTGCTTGATCTTGATGAAATGCGGAAGGTTGCACAGTGCGCACCCCATGACCTCGCCATAGCGTGAATAGAAGGTCCTGGCCAGTCGAGCCAGCTTCCACACTGCTCGATTGTCGTCTACCGCCAGTGGGTCAATGTCCAGGCGAACGACCCGGGGGGAATACTCCGGGGGCCTACCCCATTCGTATACCAGCGGGCAGCGGTCCCGAGTCTGAACGAGGCCGTGCTCATCTCATGCCATCCAAGATCGAGCTTGCATATCAGGATTGTCACCTCCGCCATTGTGCTCGCGAGTGGCTCGAACAAGTTTGCCAAACTCTCGGGGCGGAGGTGATCCATGTGCTGAACCCACGAGTCGGGAATGCAGCCCGTGCGCCAGAAGCTCCTCTGAATTGTTGCTTCGTGCATGAACACCCATGCGTGGTGAATCCAGCGTATCGTGGTAGGGTCATCGATCCCGCGGAAGCGAAGCCCCTCCATCCATCCTGGCTGTCCCTCGTCCTTGGTGATGTGACGCAGCCACCAGATGCGGTACTACGCTTTAGACACAGGCTCGAGGCCATGCAGCATTGGGTTCCCCAAAGAGGGGGCCGCTCTCTTCACATTAACGATGCGCGTGTGCGTGAGGGCTTCGACGTCAAAGCTGCAAAGGGTGTATGCCCCTGAATCCGAAGTCGTCAGGCGGTGTCGCTCATCATCGTTCACCAGGACAATGGTGGGGGTATCCTCAGTGAACTTCGCCATGTTGAAGCCCTCTATGTAGCGAGTGAATAACAGTACGGCAGATGGACACGGAAAGAGAAAAGTGCATATGGGCATGGCACAGGCGGTACATGGAATGTTTGATATACTGGAAAGTACTCACCTCTGGTGTGATGTATCCATCCGAGGTGCACCTCAGATAGCTATGGTCGCGCACCAGAAAATTGTCGGGGAGACTAAGCGGATGGATGTCGTGGACGATTATGAGGGGCTTGCTCTTCATGTGTCCATCAGCGCTGAACATCATGCAGGCGTACGCCTTGTGTGCCCATGGGTTGTTGTCGTTATTGCAGCTGAATTTGGAGTAGTTGTCCCATATGGGCATGAGGTCGAAAACCAAAGTAGTTTCGAGGAACCCCGCATGTCTCGAACAGCTCTCTCAAGTTTGCCATTCTACACCATATCTATGCAAAAATGAGCGGTTGTGTCGTGTTAAACATGCTGAGAAGTGCAAGCTGCCAGGTCCCACAATGGAGAAGCCAATCTGGACGCCACACAATGCGCCCCTCCCAATGACGTCACACTCGAGTGACGTGTGCGTAGGGGTACAGGTCGGAGCAAGTGTATTTGCGACACCATTTGAGGGTATGGGACGAATCCCCTACCAGCGGCGTAGACCCACGTCATTCGTTTGTGGCTGTGTTATCCACTTCGAGCACATGCAGTTTTACATGTCAACGTCAGATGGCGCAACAACCTGCCTGCGTGTTCAAGAAATATCCCTGTCAAGCCACCAGTCAGGCGTCATGTCATAAGTCCGCCTCGCCCAAGTTTGGATTTTCATTGTTCACCCACCCCCCGTCCTGTCCATCGACGCCTATGACGATACCACCTGGCAGTATGGTGACGAGCCACCAACTGCGTATGACGACGCCCGGGCAGGACTGGTGTGGTACACTCGTCTGACTGGCGATGCGCCGCCGCTCTCCACGTATGTCATGTTGCGCGACTACCCGCACGTCGCCATTGTTTTGATGCGGGCTGCGTACTCGCGCTTCGATCGTGCGCGCATGTCCGTCACTCCCGGAATGCTGGAAGACGTGGCTGGGCACCTTGCGCCCCGTGTCGACGGGCCTGCGTACATGCGAGTCGAGGCCGCAGGGAGGTCTCTGACATCCCTATTTGGTCTGCTGGGGAGGTGGGATCTGCCGGTAGTTGTACGCGCCTGTATGAATGCCCTCCACATCGACAGGCTTGAGAGGCCATTCCTTAGGCGCATTGTCAACAACTTTGTGCGCGTAGCGAGCAGGGACTACCGGCGCGTAAACTACGATGTGTCCACGTATGACAACCTAGTCTCTGGCAACGCGACTCCCTCGCAGCCTGACGTCTGGAAATACCTGATGGACTTCGCCCACAGCGAGGGATGGGTGGTAAGTCGCTCTCATGTCTTCACATCTCTAATGCCGCATTTCCGACTGACTCACATGCCCTTTTTTGCATGGCCCGCACACGTCCAGGCTGGTCTATATGACAGGGCGGCATCGCATGACGTTAAAGTCGTCTAAGTTTGCGAGCGCCTGCCAAGGAGCACGGGCGATGTACATGCATATTCAGCCGATGCCGAGGGCGAGGATTGCATGCACGTCAGGAACCTCGCGCATGCGCTAGGCATGTTAGCATGGTGGGAAACTGCTCCCAAAGACATGAAGACTTGGTGTGCATCCGATGGCGAGCACACCTGCCCGTTCCGATGGGAGACCCCCGCAACACGCTTGGCAAGGCCATTGTACAGGCTTGTGCGGCAGGAGTACAAGCCATTTTCGAGTAGCAACTTTGAATATGACACATCTATAAACCCATTGCCGCTTCTGCGACGTACCTTGGATGACGCATTTCACGCATGTACTTCTCTTGTCTATACGCAATCTGGCATCTGGCCCATGGAATATCTGTGCAACAGGTGTTTATCGAGTTTGCTAAGTGTACACCAACTTATGCAGCATATCGAGGGGGCAGATCCGCGATGCCCTTGCTGAAGCGATCTGGGGGGTTCGAGGTGTGCTTATGTGACATGTGGTGGGGTGGTATGTCCGACGTTAATACCCAGCAGGAGCATGCAATCTGCCAATGGCTGCAGCTTCTGGATGGGTTCAATAATGGGACACGTGGCCATGCCGTCGTGGCAGTGGGCGCACCAGACACGATTGGCAGCGCATCATGACTTGCGGAGTTGGCGTGGAAATTTATATGCTTTCTCTGCGCACCAAAATGGGCTTCTCATTCAAGTTCGGCATAGCACTGCCATGATGGGCACATGTATTAGCGCCACGTGGACAATTTTGCCAAAGACGAGGTGTCCATACCGTCTCTCTGGCCCCATCCCACATTGCCATTCGAAACATCTTCGCGAGCCTTTCCGCCATCTCACAACACAACCGTGACTGCCAGAGATATACAAATACCTAAACTACTCACGCCCAGACACTCTTGTAGATCAAGTGCAGCACCTCTTTGTTTTCTCACTAATCTAGTCCACGCCATGACAAGCGCATTGGAAGGTCCCCGAAATCGTGCGATGATCACTATGCTGCGTAAGGAGGAGGCTTGGAAAACCAGCCTTCATCAAGACAATGGGAAAGATACCTCCGTGCACCAGCTGGCGACAGAGTGTAGCAAGCATCCGGCAGACGACGATGAGGCCATCAAGGCGCCACCGGAGTTAGCCACCAAAACGCGCCGCAAATCCAACTGGGGCACGTGCATCAAGACCCCGCCTTCTGACACTGAACCAGAGGACGTGGTTGCGGACATGAAGCAGCAGGGGAGCTTTGCATGGTTCGGAAAAATATCGTTGTACAACACCGCTGGTGTCGGGGTCCACATCTCCGGCCGAGACATGGAGTGCCTGCTCGATGGGGAGAAAACGTCGGAGCCGGTCATCGATTTTCACAACGCGTGAGTTGCCTTGTATATCTATTATTACCCGTGCTCGGCACGGAATTCTTCTCACGCACTTACTATGGAAGAGTTCCCGCGCTGGCATGTGCAGTGTTCTATGCATCCGATACCCGAGGCTGGCCAACGCGAAGACGTGGATGGCACATGATAGCAAGGCTTTCGGCTACGCGGTGGACTTCGCGGGCGTGATATCTGCAGGCACTTGTCCTGACGCGCTCACGGTCGATTATCTCGCTATTCTGGTCTACACGGGGCGAGCACTCACCTCCTGACGGTCTTCGGCTCGACACACATTGGACTATTGCTCGGCATATGGATGTCGTTACGGCCTAATGCCCTCCAATGTGTTTGTGACCCCCACCAAGAAGTGCCCACTTCTCCCTCGTGGTTGTGGTGAACCCTTTAGCGATTGTTTACGGCATCATCGGGGGCGACAAATTAGCCAGTATGGAGCTCGTGTTGTTCGACAGTGACGGCCTTCACGTGTCGGATGGGAAAGTGTTTGACAGCATCAAAACATAAGCGCGGCCTACCTCTGGTGTTATGATTTATCGCCCTCAAACCGCCGACGACGCTTGTCAAAATTGTGACACTTGTCAGTGCGAAATTATTACTCCCGGACAAAAGGCGCATTCAAAACGCTTTCCACGTCATCCTCCTTTGTCCCTACGTCGCCAGCACGTCAGCAGTAGCGTGACCAGCAGCCGTCTCCAGTGCCCACTCGATGGTTGAACTGACACTCGAGCCCTTTCGCCTTCTGAATCATCGCATCCACCTCGACACCATAGGACGCCACGTGGATTTCCTCATCCATTGGACTGACCGTACAAGCAAAAGCGACACATGGGTCACTTCCGACTCGCTTCAGGAATACTCGGTGCTCAAATCGTATTTGACCCAGAAAGGCATTCCCGATACCGACCAACTTCCTTAGAAGGGAGGGAAGTGTAAGGAATTTTATTCCTTACCGGGTTGTACTACATCGCGTACACCCGAACTCTTGGAAGACCAGGCTTGGTCCGATTCTGACTCAACCCCAAGCCTGGCTTGCGCCGCCTCCAGCCCTTTCGACCGCGCCTATTACCCAACCTAGCCTTCTGGGGTCCTCGCCTTGCTAGGGCTCTCGCTATATGTTGCTATATCGTACTCATCATTATTAATCCGCGCACTCTCAGTTATTATTCATAACATCTGGTATCAGAGCTACTTTCCTGGTTAACCCCGCTTTCTCGTTTGCCTGCTTGCTGGCGGCTGCTGGCAACTAGCGGCGGCTGCTGGCGGGTGCTGGCAGCGAGCTGGCGGCAAGCTGGCGGCTAGCGACAAGCTGGCGGCTGCTGGCGGCTAGTGGTGGCTGCTGGCAGTGGCTAGTAGCGAGCTGGCGGCGTGCTGGCAGCGAGCTGGCAGCTTGCTTGCCGCGGCTGGCTAGCGAGCTAGCGGCGCGCTCGCTGCTGGTGCCGCTGGCAACGAGCTGGCTGGCGGCGAGTTGGCAGCTAGCGACGAGCTGGTGGCTGCTGGCAGCTAGCGGCGGCTGCGGGCGGCTGCTAGAGGCAAGCTGACGGCGTGCTCGTGGCTAGCGGTGAGCTGGCGGCTTGCTGTCGCTGTTGGCTGGCGAGCCAGCGGCGCGCTCGCTGCTGGTGCTGCGGGCGGCGTGTTGGCTGGCGCTGGTGGCAGTGAGCTAGCTAGTGCTGCTGGCGGCTGGCGGGGAGGGGCTGCTAGCGGCGAGCTGGCTGGCACTGCTGGCGGCTGGCCAGCTTGCAGGTGCTGCTGGCAGCGAGCTGGCAGGCACCGCAAGCGGCTAGCTGGCTGGCGCTGCTGGCGGCTAGCCGGCTAGTGCTGCTGGCATCTAGCTAACAGGTGCTGCTGGCTGCAAGCTGGCAGGCACTGCTGGCGGCCAGCTGGCTGGTACTGTAACGTCTGCGGACGGAATTACCCTAGAGTGTAGAAACGCATTCCGCTGCGCCTCTGGGTAACCTCGTTTTGACCCAGTGGGTAGCGTGGCGTTATACTGGTACTAGAGCTTAGGGTTCGAATCCCGGCTGGACACATTTTCCGCGCACAGCTGAGGTTGTGGCAAGAACTCGAATGTGTGAAATACAGCTGCGGTTGTATCCAGTCGCGAACCCAGCGAATGATCCTGGTAACCGCTGTGCATCACCAGCGAAGTCGCTGACTTGGACCACCAGCGAAACTCGAGGTCCTTGCAGGGCCGACTCCCTGAACCCAACGAGGACGTTGGCACCAGGGGGGGACGAGTGTAACGTCTGCGGACGGAATTACCCCAGAGTGTAGAAACGCATTCCGCTGCGCCTCTGGGTACCTCGTTTTGACCCAATGGGTAGCGAGGCGTTATATGTGCTGCTGGCAGCTAGCCGGCTAGCACTGCTGGCGGTGAGCAGGCATGTGCTGCCGGCGACGAGGTGGCAGGCACTACCAGCGGCTAGTTGGCTGGCGCAGCTAGCGGCGAGCTGGCTGGCGATGCTAGCGGCTAGCTGACTGGCGCTGTTGGCGACGAGCCAGTTGGCTATCACGCTGGTAGGCTCACGACGAGCTGGTGGCAGCCAGCAGGAGTGAATCGACGAGGGAAGGGCGGGCGGGCAGGATGGCGCAGCTAGCGCTGGCAAGGTAGCTGGCTGGCGGACGTGCTAGCTGACTAGCAAGCTGGCTAGTCGGCTTACGCGCTGGCTGGATGGCTGCGTACAAAAAGGAGGGGGAAGCTGGGGGGGGGAGGGGCGAGGGAAGGGGGGGAGGGGGAGGGGGGGGGGGTCCTACGAAGCGCTAAATTCTGCGAGCTACAGAATCACGCGAAAAAATCAGACGGGCTGCAGTAATGGCGGAAGTGTGGCGCTAGGAAGATTTTCTTATCTAGCTCTATACCAAGTGGAATTAGCGAGGGAAAAGGTGGACTAGAAAGTGGGTAGGGGGGGATACAAGTAGAGAGTTATCCCCTCTAAGAGCTGATCTAGCTAGGCTATAGATAACAAACAAAGATGCTATGAATAATAACTGAGAGTGCGCGGATTAATAATGCGAGTACAATATAGCACTATATAGAGAGAGCCCTAGCTAGGCAAGGACCCCGGAGGGCTAGGTTGGGTACAGGCGTGGTCGAAAGGTCCAGAGGCGGTGCGAGCCAGACTCGGGATTACGTCGGAATTGGACCGAGCCTGGTCTTCCGAGAGTTCGAGTGTACGCAATGCGGTACAACCTTGTAAGGAAGGAAATGGCTGTACCGGGTTGTAACAAGGTTCCTTACAAGAAAATGGCTGTATTGGAGTAGTAACTGTGCTGACCTGTTTAAAAGTGGAGAATGGCATAGCGAGTAACTGTGCGGACCTATACTCGGTTAGCTTTCTGGAGCAGAGTGAATACACCCCTGCTAGGGTTTGTTGGTGCTTTTTGTTTCTGCTCGTCCTTCCCCCTTGCTCTTTCGTTCGTGCCTTGTTCTTGCTCATAGAGGTAGTCCCTCCCTACTCACGCCTAGAACTTGCTCCCACCCACCGTAGTCCTTGCTCACACTTAGTTCCTTGCTCATACCTGGTCCTAGCTCGAAACTGGCGCATTTCGCGCTGGCGCGTCTCGCGCTGGCGCGTTTCGCGCTGGTCCATATCGCGCTGGCGCCTGGCGTGCTGGCGCGTTACGCGCTGGCGCCATGTGCGCAGGCGCCTTGCGCGCTGGCGCCATGCGCGCAGGCGCGTTTCGCCCTGGCGCCGTGCGCGCAGGCGCGTATCGCGCTGGCACCGTGGACGCTGACGCGTTTCGCGCAGGCGCGGTGCGCGCAGACGCCTTGCACGCCAGCGTGGTCCGCGCTGGTGCGGTGCGCGTTGACGCCTCGCGCGCTGACGCCATGTCTTTGGGGTCATGGCGCAGTGCAAGTCGTCGTGAAATGAAGTGTACGTGCGACAACACTGCAGGTAAGCTCTAGTCCCCTCCGTCCCTCCCCCTTTTGCCGTCCCCCTTCCGTTCCCCCCCCTTTGTCGTCCCCCCTCCGTTCCCCCTCTTTTTGTCATCCCCCCTCCGTTCCCCCACCTTTGTCCTCCCTCCTCGTTCCTCCCCCTTTGCCGTCCCCCCTCCGTTCCTCCCCCTTTGCCGTCGCCCCTCTGTTCCCCCGCTTTGCCGTCCCCCCTCCGTTCCTCCCCCTTTGCCGTCCCCCCACCGTTCCTCCCCCTTTGCTGTCGCCCCTCCGTTCTCCCCCTTTGTCGTCCCCCCTCCATTCCCCCAACCTTTGCCGTCCCCCCTCCGTTCCCCCCCTTTGCCGTCCCCCCTCGTTCCTCCCCCTTTGCCGTCCCCCCTCCGTTCCTCCCCCTTTACCGTCGCCCCTCCGTTCCCCCCCCTTTGTCGTCCCCCTCCGTTCTCCCCCCTTTGCCGTCCCCCCTCCGTCCCTCCCCCACTGCTGTCCCCCCTCCATTCCCCCCCTTTGTCGTCCCCCCTCCGTTCCCCCCCCTTTGCCGTCCACCCTCCGTTCCTCCCCCTTTGCCGTCACCCTCCGTTCCCCCCCCTTTGTCATCCCCCCTCCGTTCCTCCCCCTTTGCCGTCCCGCCTCGGTCCCTCCCCCTTTGCCGTCCCCCCTCTGTTCCTCCCCCTTTTCCGTCCCCCCTCCGTCCCTCCCCCTTTGTCGTCCCCCCTCCATCCCCCCCCCCTTTGCCGTCCCCCCTCCGTTCCCCACCCTTTGCCGTCCCCCCTCCGTTCCTACCCCTTTGCCGTCCCCCCTCCGTTCCTCCCCCTTTGCCGTCCCCCCTCCGTTCCTCCCCCTTTGCCGTCCCCCCTCCGTTCCCCCCCCTTTGTCGTCCCCCCTCCGTTCCTCCCCCTTTGCCGTCCCCCCTACGTTCCTCCCCTTTTGCCGTCCCCCCTCCGTTCCCCCCCCTTTGTCGTCCCCCCTCAATCCCTCCCCCTTGGCCGTCCCCCCTCCGTTCCTCCCCTTTTGCCGTCCCCCCTCCGTTCCCCCCCCTTTGTCGTCCCCCCTCCGTCCCTCCCCCTTGGCCGTCCCCCCTCCGTTCCTCCCCCCTTTGCTGTCCCCCCTCCGTTCCTCCCCCTTTTCTGTCCCCCCTCCATTCCTCCACCTTTGCTGTCCCCACTCCGTTCCTCCCCCTTTGCTGTCCCCCCTCCGTTCCTCCCCCTTTGCTGTCCCACCTCCGTTCTTCCCCCTTTGCTGTCCCCCCTCCATTCCTCCCCCTTTGCTGTCCCCCCTCCGTTCCTCCCCCTTTGCCTCTGTACATACTCCCCCTGTTCTTACTCCCCCTGTTCTTACTCCCCCTGTTCTTACTCCCTCTGTCCTTACTCCCTCTGTTCTTCCTCCCTCTGTTCTGCCTCCCACTATTCTTACTCCCTCTGTTCTTCCTCCCACTGTTCTTACTCCCTTTGTTCTTACTCCCTCTGTTCTTACTCCCTCTGTTCTTACTCCCTCTGTTCTAACTCCCTCTTGTCTTCCTCCCTCTGTTCTTCCTCCCTCTGTTCTTACTCCCTCTGTTCTTACTCCCTCTGTTATTACTCCCTCTGTTCTTACTCCCTCTTGTCTTCCTCCCTCTGTTCTTACTCCCTCTGTTCTTACTCCCTCTGTTATCACTCCCTCTGTTCTTCCTCCCTCTGTTCTTCCTCCCTCTGTTCTTACTCCCTCTGTTCTTACTCCCTCTGTTCTTACTCCCTCTGTTCTTCCTCCCTCTGTTCTTACTCCCTCTGTTCTTACTCCCTCTGTTATTACTCCCTCTGTTCTTACTCCCTCTTGTCTTCCTCCCTCTGTTCTTACTCCTTCTGGTCTTCCTCCTTCTGTTCTTACTCCCTCTGTTATTACTCCCCCTGTTCTCACTCCCTCATTTCTTCCTCCCCCTGTTCTTACTACCTCTTTTCTTCCTCCCTCTGTTTTTACTCCCTCTGTTCTTACTCCCTCTATTCTTACTACCTCTGTTCTCACTCTCTCTGTTCTTACTCCCTCTGTTCTTCCTCCCTCTGTTCTTTCTCCCTCTGTTCTTAGTCCCTCTGTTTTTACTCCCTCTGGTCTTACTCCCTCTGTTCTTACTCCCTATGTTCTTCCTCCCTCTGTTCTTCCTCCCTCTGTTCTTACTACCTCTATTCTCAGTCCCTCTCTTCTTACTCCCTCTGTACTTCCTCCCTCTGTTCTTCCTCCCTCTATTCTTCCTCCCTCTGTTCTTCCTCCCTCTGTTCTTCCTCCCTCTGTTCTTCCTGTTGGTGCAACCCTATGGCTTGCACTCAGCTTGTCGTCCTTGTTTGTGTGTGTGCATGCATGGCATGGAATGAATTGTGAGTCTATGTCATTGCTATCCAGTGCTTGTGTGTGTGTGTTTGAATGGTGTATCACAATGTGGTTTGTGTCGGTCAAGACATTAGCGAGTTTCTACAACTCGCATGTCAAGTCGTCGTTTGTGTGTCGCATGTGTTTTTTCTATTTTGTCGAGTGTGAAGTGTCCATCGTGTCGCAGGTGTGTGCAGCAAGCCCCCATCAACTCAAGAAGAATTTATCTTGCAGATCCAAGAACAAGAGCTCAAGATTTCAAGCCCAAGGGACGCGGATAAATATTAAATAGTGAAAATAGTAACGTTACTTCGTGTAGTGTTACATTTCACTTGGTGTAGCCCCTTGGAGGGTTGGTTTCGAGACTCTTCATGGTTGGGGACTCTGTGGTGGTGTACCACCAACCTGGACCTCGGCTCTTGGGGTATGTAGAGGCTGGGAACCATCTCCCTCTCGAACTCTTCTTGCTAAGTTTGTACTCCTAAGACTATAGTGGCTGCTTTACCTCCTGCCAGTCAAACCGCCATAGCGTCGTCAAATCTTCATGGAATTTCATGATTCAACTTGCTGCTGATAGACGACAGCAACGCACTCCAGATCCAACTGACAAATCACCGTTTGATTCAGTGACCAGATCGTTATCAATATTTGAAGCCGTCTGACGGAAATCCGAGTGTGCTCTCTATCTCTCATTATAGGCACATCTAAGCCTATTGTGGTTTATAACACTTCCTCCCTCTGTTCTTACTCCCTCTGTTTTTCCTCCCTTTGTTCTTACTCCCTCTGTTCTTCCTCCCTCTTTTCTTCCTCCCTCTGTTCTTACTCTCTCTGTTCTAACTCCGTCTGTTATTACTCCCTCTGTTCTTACTACCTCTTTTCTTCCTCCCTCTATTCTTACTCCCCCTGCTCTTACTCCCTCTGTTCTTACTCCCTCTGTTCTTACTCCCTCTGTTCTTCCTCCCTCTGTTCTTCCTCCCTCTGTTCTTCCTCCCGCTGTTCTTCCTCCCTCTGTTCTTCCTCCCTCCGCTAGTTCTCCCTCTGTTCTTCCTTCCTCTGTTCTTCCTCCCTCTGTTCTTCCTCCCTCTGTTCTTACTACCTCTATTCTCACTCCCTCTGTTCTTACTCCTTCTGTTCTTCCTCCCTCTGTTCTTTCTCCCTCTGTTCTTAGTCCCTCTGTTTTTACTCCCTCTGGTCTTACTCCCTCTGTTCTTACTCCCTCTGTTCTTCCTCCCTCTGTTCTTCCCCCCTCTGTTCTTACTACCTCTATTCTCACTCCCTCTGTTCTTACTCCCTCTTTTCTTCCTCCCTCTGTTCTTACTCCCTCTGTTCTTACTCCCTCTGTTCTTCCTCCCTCTGTTCTTCCTCCCTCTGTTCGTCCTCCCTCTGTTCTTACTCCCTCTGTTCTTACTTCCTCTGTTCTAACTCCCTCTGTTATTACTCCCTCTGTTCTTACTCCCTCTTTTCTTCCTCCCTCTGTTCTTACTCCCTCTGTTCTTACTCCCTCTATTCTTCCTCCCTCTGTTCTTACTCCCTCTGTTCTTACTCCCTCTGTTCTTCCTCCCTCGATTCTTCCTCCCTCTGTTCTTCCTCTCTCTGTTCTTACTCCCTCTGTTCTTACTCCCTCTTTTCTTCCTCCCTCTGTTGTGACTCCCTCTGTTCTTACTCCCACTTTTCTTCCTCCCTCTGTTCTTCCTCCCTCTGTTCTTCCTCCCTCTGTTCTAACTCCCTCTGTTCTTACTTCCTCTGTTCTAACTCCCTCTGTTATTACTCCCTCTGTTCTTACTCCCTCTGTTCTAACTCCCTCTGTTATTACTCCCTCTGTTCTTCCTCCCTCTTTTCTTCCTCCCTCTGTTCTTACTCTCTCTGTTATTACTCCCTCTGTTCTTACTACCTCGTTTCTTCCTCCCTCTGTTCTTACTCCCTTTGTTCTTACTCCTTCTGTTCTTCCTCCCTCTGTTCTTCCTCCCTCTGTTCTTCCTCCCTCTGTTCTTCCTCCCTTTGTTCTTCCTCCCTCTGTTCTTACTTCCTCTGTTCATACTCCCTCTTTTCTTTCTCCCTCTGTTCTTACTCTCTCTGTTCTAACTCCGTCTGTTATTACTCCCTCTGTTCTTACTACCTCTTTTCTTCCTCCCTCTGTTTTTACTCCCTCTGTTCTTACTCCCCCTGTTCTTACTTCCTCTGTTCTTCCTCCCTCTGTTCTTCCTCCCTCTGTTCTTCCTCCCTCTGTTCTTCCTCCCTCCGCTAGTTCTCCCTCTGTTCTTCCTTCCTCTGTTCTTCCTCCCTCTGTTCTTCCTCCCTCTGTTCTTACTACCTCTGTTCTCACTCCCTCTGTTCTTACTCCCTCTGTTCTTCCTCCCTCTGTTCTTTCTCCCTCTGTTCTTAGTCCCTCTGTTCTTCCTCCCTCTGTTCTTCCTCCCTCTGTTCTTCCTCCCTCTGTTCTTACTCCCTCTGTTTTTACTCCATCTGGTCTTACTCCCTCTGTCCTTACTTCCTCTGTTCTTCCTCCCTCTGTTCTTCCTCCCTCTGTTCTTACTTCCTCTGTTCTCACTCCCTCTGTTCTTACTCCCTCTGTTCTTTCTCCCTCTGTTCTTTCTCCCTCTGTTCTTACGCCCTCTTTTCTTCCTCCCTCTGTTTTTACTCCCTCTGTTCTTACTCCCTCTATTCTTACTACCTCTGTTCTCACTCTCTCTGTTCTTACTCCCTCTGTTCTTCCTCCCTCTGTTCTTTCTCCCTCTGTTAGTAGTCCCTCTGTTTTTACTCCCTCTGGTCTTACTCCCTCTGTTCTTACTCCCTCTGTTCTTCCTCCCTCTGTTCTTCCTCCCTCTGTTCTTACTACCTCTATTCTCAGTCCCTCTCTTCTTACTCCCTCTGTTCTTCCTCCCTCTGTTCTTCCTCCCTCTGTTCTTCCTCCCTCTGTTCTTCCTCCCTCTGTTCTTCCTGTTGGTGCAACCCTATGGCTTGCACTCAGCTTGTCGTCCTTGTTTGTGTGTGTGCATGCATGGCATGGAATGAATTGTGAGTCTATGTCATTGCTATCCAGTGCTTGTGTGTGTGTGTTTGAATGGTGTATCACAATGTGGTTTGTGTCGGTCAAGACATTAGCGAGTTTCTACAACTCGCATGTCAAGTCGTCGTTTGTGTGTCGCATGTGTTTTTTCTATTTTGTCGAGTGTGAAGTGTCCATCGTGTCGCAGGTGTGTGCAGCAAGCCCCCATCAACTCAAGAAGAATTTATCTTGCAGATCCAAGAACAAGAGCTCAAGATTTCAAGCCCAAGGGACGCGGATAAATATTAAATAGTGAAAATAGTAACGTTACTTCGTGTAGTGTTACATTTCACTTGGTGTAGCCCCTTGGAGGGTTGGTTTCGAGACTCTTCATGGTTGGGGACTCTGTGATGGTGTACCACCAACCTGGACCTCGGCTCTTGGGGTATGTAGAGGCTGGGAACCATCTCTCTCTCGAACTCTTCTTGCTAAGTTTGTACTCCTAAGACTATAGTGGCTGCTTTACCTCCTGCCAGTCAAACCGCCATAGCGTCGTCAAATCTTCATGGAATTTCATGATTCAACTTGCTGCTGATAGACGACAGCAACGCACTCCAGATCCAACTTACAAATCACCGTTTCATTCAGTGACCAGATCGTTATCAATATTTGAAGCCGTCTGACGGAAATCCGAGTGTGCTCTCTATCTCTCATTATAGGCACATCTGAGCCTATTGTGGTTTATAACAAGTGGTATCAGATCCCCTT
This sequence comes from Closterium sp. NIES-67, assembly GCA_027943415.1. Lineage (NCBI taxonomy): Eukaryota > Viridiplantae > Streptophyta > Zygnematophyceae > Desmidiales > Closteriaceae > Closterium > Closterium sp. NIES-67. Next base: position 769,894 of record BQMB01000198.1, read on the forward strand.
GGAGCCTTTTCGACCATGCCTAGACCTGAGGAAGGGGGTGGCAGAGGTGCTGGAGGCAGAGAAGACGCCCAAGCACAAGATCAACACCAAGATCCACCCGTTGCTCCGGTGCAACCTAGCCTTGGACCCTCTAGGGATGAGCCTAGAGTGTTTGGCCTTGACAAGTTCAAGGGTGACAACTTTGCTGAGTGGTCCTTCAAGATGGAGAACATCTTCGACCACTATGATCTGCTGGAGGTGATGGAAGGAACGGAGAAGCGCCCCGAGAACGACCCGGAGAAGAGCCCGTGGGTGCGGAAGAGCGCACAAGGCTACCTTCTACTTGGGCAAGCGTTGGGGAGCAGCCAAACCTGTCACATCAAGTCTTTTCAGCGTGAACCAACAAAGGGACCAAAGGCATGGGCTGCTCCGTCTCTCACTCGAGATCTGAAGATGTGAATCATCAACCTAAATCGAGATCTGCCCCGTCTCTCACTCGAAGATGTGAAGCGGGAAATCTTACAAGAAGATTTCCGCCGTCGCGAATTGGCGGGTCCCGATGGTGCCGGAGTTGCAAGCATGGGCCGTGGGCACGGCTGTGGAAGGGGCAGAGGGCGAGGAGGCAGATTTGGCAGCAGCAACTTCAATGGAGGTCGTGGTAATGGAGGATATGGCAGCAACAACAATGGCTACGGGCGTGGGCGCGGTCGATTTGAAGGCGAATGCCACTTTTGCCACAAGACCGGCCACATGTGGAGAGATTGCTTCAAACTACCTGATGGCTGGACCCCTTCTCAAGGCCAAGAGGGAAGAGGAGCAAGGGGAGGAAGAGGCAGAGGTCGTGGAGGCCGTGGTGGCCGTGGAGGCGAAGCGGCAAGCATGAAAGGTGGAGACTACGACAAGGACTCGAGTGAAGATCGATACCCGGGCCAATTCTTCTTTGTCTCCACACAAGCGGCAGCTGCAGCAGGAGGTGTGGATGGATTTGAGGAGCCAGCAACTGTGGGAAAGGTCACCCTTCACTCTCTGGACTTTTGGGTGATCGATAGCGGCGCCACCTAAAGCATGACACCTCGTGCGGACTTGCTCACCGAACTCGAACCGTCGCCGGTCAAGCATGTTACATCGGCTTTGGGGCAGCGAGCAGAGGTGAAAGGCATGGGCAAGGCCATGTTCAAGGGTGCTGATGGGAAGATGGTGGGCCTCAAGAACGTGCTTTGGGTGCCCAACCTTGCAGCCAACCTGATCTCTGTTCGGCGTTTGCAAAAGGCCGGCATGGACACATCTTCCAAGGGCTCCAAAACATATACCGCGAGGCTTGGTGAGCGGAAGCTTTGGAACCTTCATGAGGACACGGACATCTACAATAAGATGTGGCAAATCCCAGTGGTCCCCATGCCTAAGGGGAGGCAAGTGGCAGCAAGCGTCAGCACCAAGAGTGAAGCGGTTGGTGGCGGTGATCACGGAAAACAAAGTGACACCAAGAGTGACTCGAAGGAGTGCAACCATGGAGAGACCAGCAAGGTGTGTGAACCCAAGGAGAGTGGTGCAGCAGCCAAAGGTGGTGGAAATGAGGAGCAGAAGCCTAAGATCAGCAAAGCAGCAGCGGCGAAGGAGAAAGGAGAGAGCTTGTGGGGCACGATTGCAAGTGCCGCTTTCTCCAACCCGACTTCCGCTACGGGAGAGTGTGATTGGCTGACCTTGCATCGGTGAATGGGGCATGTGGCATTGCCCATTTTGCAGCAGATAGTTAAGCAAGAGATGGTCAGTGGGATACGTGTCAAGGGGGAGCCCAATGAGGTGCTTGGCTGTCCAACGTGCATGCAAGCCAAGTTCACCCGCTACCCGTTCCATAGCTCGGAGACAACGGCGAAGGCACCACTTGATGAGGTGGTGATGGATGTGGTGGGCCCCTTGAAGCTTGGAGCTGCTGGAGCAGAGTACTTCCTCACCATTGTGGACGTCTACACTCGCATGACTTGGGTGTACGTGCTGCCGAAGAAGAGTGACGTAGCTGAAACGGTGAAGACCGATTGGTTGCCGATGGTGGAGCGGCAACAAGACCGACTTGTGAAGGCGATTCGCACTGACCGTGGGGGAGAGTTCCTGAGCAAGGACATCTCAACTTGGCTGAAGAAGCAGGGCATAAGGCACTCTCTTACCATGCCCTACTCTCCTGCAATGAACGGCATCGCCGAGCGTGCGAATCGGACACTCACGGAGACGGCTCGGGGACTTCTCATTGAAGCCGGTCTTCCCAATTACTTTTGGCCGGATGCGGTGCGGCATGCTTGTGTGGCCAAGAACAGAGCCTTGACTCATGTGGGAGAAGACAAATGGGTGCCCTATGTGGAGTGGATTGGAAGGAAGCCGAAGGTGGATATGCTTCGGGTGTTCGGGTGCATGTGCATGGCACTTGTGCCTAAGAAACTTCGGCACAACAAGCTTGATGCCAAGGCAACATGGGCCATGCACCTGGGCATGGCTCAAAACAGCAAGGGATGGCTTCTTTGGGACCCATTTACCAAGAAGTTCCTGGTGAGCAGAGATTGCAAGTTCATGGAGAACTTACCGTACAAGGAGTGGAAGGCGGAGAACCAAGCGAAGATTGGTGTGCGGCTTGGAGAGGTGAAGAGTACCGGCTTGGAGCATGTGGAGCTGCCCTTGGAGCTGAGTAGCAGCAGCAGTATCACAAGGCAATCTCCTCAAATGAATGGGGGAGAAGAGGAGGAGGAGGTGCAGCAAGGTGATGAGCGTGCACCGTCACTTCCGCCTCGTGCTACAAGTGCTCGTGGGAACCGACCAGATTTGGAGCAACGCCATGAGAGCATCCAAGTCCCTGCAGCAGAAGAGGAAGGAAGGGGAAGAAGGAAGACTCAGTCCCCCAAAAGGTTGAGCTACGAACGGCTTGGAGGATCAGCCAACTCAACCTTGACCGGTTCGGCCCTCATGCTAGGCGATGATGCGGAAGATGAAAGCGAGGAGTGCGCTTTTGCTTTCTTCTCTCCGGTGGAGATCCCGGGGGAGCCTACAAATCCCAAGGAGGCTTGGGAGGGCCCCAATGGGAAGGAGTGGAAGAAGGCCTCAGATGAAGAAATGGGGAGCATCATCGAGAACAACACGTTTGACTTGGTGAACCTACCTCCGGGGCGTAAGGCGATTTCTTCCAAGTGGCTCTTCAAGCGCAAGACCGACGCCGACGGCAACATTGAGCGCTACAAGAGCAGACTTGTAGCCAAGGGGTATCAGCAGCAAGAGAAGAAGGATTACAATGAAGTGTATGCCCCTGTGGTGAAGGGTACAACCCTTCGAACCCTCTTCGCCGCGGCGGCCATCAAAGGATGGGTGGTGAAGCAAATGGATATAGTAACGGCCTTCCTCAACGGCGTTTTGGAGGAAGAGACCTACATGGAGTAGCCAGAGGGGTACAATGATGGGAGTGGCAGAGTGTGGAAGCTGAAGAAAGCACTCTATGGCCTCAAGCAAGCCCCTAGGCAATGGTACATCAAGCTGCGGGAAGTCTTGGAGGCGATCGGCTTCACTCCCTCAACGGCCGATCAATCCTTGTTCATGCTTGGCGAGGGGGAGCAGAGGAGCTTCATGGTGGTTTATGTGGATGACATCCTCATATTCTCACCCTCCTCTGACCTTGTGAAGGAGGTGATGCTAAAGCTTCAAGACAAGTTCAAGTGCAAGACCCTTGGTGACGTCAACTACTACCTTGGGCTTCACATTGAGCGAGATGTGGAGAAGCGGTGGATGCGAGTGCATCAAAAGAAGTACTTGGAGGCCTTGGCTGCAAACTTTGGGAAGATTGAAGGTCATGTGGCTACTCCTCTTCCCTCAGGGTTCAAGTGTGTGAAAGGACCAGCGGAGGAAAGTGTTGGTGAAGAGGAGAGGCGCCGTTTTCACTCCTTGGTGGGCAGCCTCATGTATGCGGCCGTTCACACAAGGCCGGATGCAGCCTTTGCTACCGGGCAGCTGGCTAGGGTTGTCCAATGCCCTAATGAAGAGCAAGTAGCTGCTGGAGAGAGGGTGGCCAAGTACCTTGGCCAAACAGCAACTGTTGGACTGCAATACTCCGCGGCGGCACAAAGGCGTCAAAAGGGTGCGAATGGAATCGAACCCGGGAGGCTCTTTCTCACCGCCTTCTCTGATGCATCTTGGGCATCAGAACCAGAGGACATGACAAGTGTGGGAGGCTTCATTTGCTGTGTTGGTGGAGGCCCAACAGCTTGGGAGAGCAAGAAGCAAGTGGACCAAGCATTGAGCTCGGTGGAGTCCGAGTACATGGCACTCTTCCGTGCCATAAGAGAGGTTGTGTGGCAGCGGCGTTTGCTAGCTGAATTGGGGGAGGAGCAGCAAGGACCTACCCCACTCTACTGTGATAGCCAGGGTGCTATTGCATTGGCTAAGAACCCCGTTCTTCATGGCCTTACCAAGCACATGAAGGTGAAGTGGCATTGGGTGAGGAGCATGGTAACCGCGGGTGAAGTGGAGTTGCACTACGTGAAGACGACGGCGCAGCCAGCTGATATGATGACCAAGAGGCTGGTTGAGCAGCAGCATTGGAAGTGTTGCAAGCTTGCTGGGATGGCTCTGAACTAAGGGGAGCAGATTCTAAGGCCAACAATCCGAGGGGGAGTTTGTTGGTGCAACCCTATGGCTTGCACTCAGCTTGTCGTCCTTGTTTGTGTGTGTGCATGCATGGCATGGAATGAATTGTGAGTCTATGTCATTGCTATCCAGTGCTTGTGTGTGTGTGTTTGAATGGTGTATCACAATGTGGTTTGTGTCGGTCAAGACATTAGCGAGTTTCTACAACTCGCATGTCAAGTCGTCGTTTGTGTGTCGCATGTGTTTTTTCTATTTTGTCGAGTGTGAAGTGTCCATCGTGTCGCAGGTGTGTGCAGCAAGCCCCCATCAACTCAAGAAGAATTTATCTTGCAGATCCAAGAACAAGAGCTCAAGATTTCAAGCCCAATGGACGCGGATAAATATTAAATAGTGAAAATAGTAACGTTACTTCGTGTAGTGTTACATTTCACTTGGTGTAGCCCCTTGGAGGGTTGGTTTCGAGACTCTTCATGGTTGGGGACTCTGTGGTGGTGTACCACCAACCTGAACCTCGGCTCTTGGGGTATGTAGAGGCTGGGAACCATCTCCCTCTCGAACTCTTCTTGCTAAGTTTGTACTCCTAAGACTATAGTGGCTGCTTTACCTCCTGCCAGTCAAACCGCCATAGCGTCGTCAAATCTTCATGGAATTTCATGATTCAACTTGCTGCTGATAGACGACAGCAACGCACTCCAGATCCAACTTACAAATCACCGTTTGATTCAGTGACCAGATCATTATCAATATTTGAAGCCGTCTGACGGAAATCCGACTGTGCTCTCTATCTCTCATTATAGGCACATCTAAGCCTATTGTGGTTTATAACACTTCCTCCCTCTGTTCTTACTCCCTCTGTTTTTCCTCCCTTTGTTCTTACTCCCTCTGTTCTTCCTCCCTCTTTTCTTCCTCCCTCTGTTCTTACTATCTCTGTTCTAACTCCGTCTGTTATTACTCCCTCTGTTCTTACTACCTCTTTTCTTCCTCCCTCTATTCTTACTCCCCCTGCTCTTACTCCCTCTGTTCTTACTCCCTCTGTTCTTACTCCCTCTGTTCTTCCTCCCTCTGTTCTTCCTCCCTCTGTTCTTCCTCCCGCTGTTCTTCCTCCCTCTGTTCTTCCTCCCTCCGCTAGTTCTCCCTCTGTTCTTCCTTCCTCTGTTCTTCCTCCCTCTGTTCTTCCTCCCTCTGTTCTTACTACCTCTGTTCTCACTCCCTCTGTTCTTACTCCTTCTGTTCTTCCTCCCTCTGTTCTTTCTCCCTCTGTTCTTAGTCCCTCTGTTCTTCCTCCCTCTGTTCTTCCTCCCTCTGTTCTTCCTCCCTCTGTTCTTACTCCCTCTGTTTTTACTCCATCTGGTCTTACTCCCTCTGTCCTTACTTCCTCTGTTCTTCCTCCCTCTGTTCTTCCTCCCTCTGTTCTTACTTCCTCTGTTCTCACTCCCTCTGTTCTTACTCCCTCTGTTCTTTCTCCCTCTGTTCTTGCTCCCTCTGTTCTTACTCCCTCTGTTCTTCCTCCCTCTGTTCTTCCTCCCTGTGTTCTTACTCCCTCTGTTCTCAATCCCTCTGTTCTTACTCCCTCTGTTCTTACTCCCTCTGTTCTTCTTCCCTCTGTTCTTCCTCCCTGTGTTCTTCCTCCCTCTGTTCTTCCTGCCTCTGTTCCTCCCTCTGTTCTTCGTCCTTGTGTTCTTACTCCCCCTGTTCTTACTCCCCCTGTTCTTATTCCCTCAGTTCTTACTCCCTCTGTTCTTACTCCCTCTGTTCTTACTGCCTCTGTTCTTACTCCCTCTGTTCTTCCTCCCTCTGTTCTGCCTCCCTCTGTTCTTACTCCCTCTTTTCTTACTCCCTCGGTGCTTCCTCCCTCTGTTCCTCCTCGCTCAGTGTGTTTCTCCTCCCTCTGTTCTTCCTGCCTCTGTTCTTTCTCTGTTTTTCCTCCTTCTGTTCTTATTTTTTTGTTCTTACTGGTGTCGTGCGAGCTGGCGCCGTGCGCTCTGGCGCCTTGCGTGCCAGCCCGTTTTGCGCTGGCGCCTTGCGTGCCAGCCCGTTTTGCGCTGGCGCCGTGCGCGCTCGCGCTTTTAGCACAAGCTCCGTGCGCGTTTTGGTGCCTTTCGTGCTGGCGCCTTTGTCGTCCCCTCCATTCCCCCCCCTTTGTGGTCCCCCATCCGTCCCTCCCCCTTTGTCGCCCCCCCCCCCCCCATTCCCCCCCCTTTGTTGTCCCCCCTCCCTTCCTCTCCCTTTGCCATCCACCCTCCGTCCCTCCCCCTTTGTCGTCCCCCTCCGTTCCCCCCCCCCTTTGTTGTCCCCCCTCGTTCCTCCCCCTTTGCCGTCCCCTCCCTCCGTCCCTCTCCCTTTGTCGTCCCCCCTCCGTTCCTCCCCCTTACTCGTCCCCCCTCCGTTCCTCCCCCTTTGCCGTCCCCCGTCCGTTCCTTCCCCCTCCTTCCCCCCCCCTTTTGCCGCCCCACTCCCTTCCTCCCCTTTGCTGTCCCCCCTCTGTTCTTCCCCCTTTGTCGTCCCCCATCCGTCCCTCCCCTTTGCCGTCCCCCCTGTGTTCCCCCCCTTTGTCGTCCCGTGTCCGTTCTTCCCCTGTCGTCCCCTTCCTTCCCTCCCCCTTTGTCGTCCCCCCTAGCTTCCTCCCCCTTTGCCACCCCCCTCCGTTCCCCCCTCCTTTGTCGTCCCCCCTCCGTTCCCCCCCTTTGCTGTCCCCCCTCCCTTCCTCCCCGTTCGCCATCTCCCCTCCGTTCCTCCCGTTTTGTCGTCCCCCATCCGTCCCTCCCCCTTTGTCGTCCGCCCTCTGTTCCTCCCCTTTGTCGTCCCCCTCCGTTCCTCAAACTTTGCCGTCCCCCTTCCCTTCTTCCTCCATTTGTCTTTCCACCTCCGTTCTTCCCCTCATTGTCTCCCTCATTCCTGTTTATCCCCCTTCTGTCTTCCCCCTCCATTCCCCCCTCCGTCCTTCCATCCTCCATTCTCCCGCCCTCTGCTCTCCCCCCCTCTGCCGTTCCCTTTCCATTCTTCCTCACCAACGCTCTCCCACCCCCCCCCTTTCCTTTACCCCTTGCGTTCTTCTTACCTAATCCCCCCTCTGTTTTATTGCCTTTGCAATCTGTATTCTTACAAGCCCAAGTGTAGCCCATTCTCAGGTATACATTACTCTCCCTCTCGCTGTTTTTTTGTTCTTCCTCCATCCATTCTTCCCCTGTCTGTTTGCCTCTGTTCTTCCCCTCCATTCTTTCCCGCTCCTATCTTCCCGCCTCCATTCCCCCCTCAGCTCTTTTTAACCATTCTTCCTCACGTTCTTCCAACCTGTGGTCTTCCCTCTCCATTCTTACTCCGCCTATTCCCTTTGTGTGACCCTCTCCCTCCCTGTGCTGCTCTCCCTTGCTCCTTCTTCTCCTTTCTGTATTTGATTTTCCCCTACACTTGTTTCTACCCTGCGTTTGCTTCTCATTTCAGTGGTTGCTTCTCTGTTGCACTTGCTGCTCCCTTCTCCTTGTCCGTCTTTCTTGCCTTCGTCTCCGCTGTAATGTTTTTTTCCCTCGCATCCCCACCTATTCGCTTTAGTTTCTCTCTGGCTGCTACTGTCTCAAGCTCTTCCCTCTTATTTTCTCCTCTTATTATCCTCTCCAGTCATATTATCACGTTCAAGTTTGTCACACTCCAAGAACATTCCAAGTCATCGAAATTCAAGCCATCACGTTCCAAGACTTCTCATTCCAAATCCAGTCAAAGCATTTATTCATGGATATTTGAAGTTGACATGGTAATATTTTCGTGCTACCCATTATATCTTCGTATTTGACTTGCGTGCATTTGCATTGTTGTTTTGTGATTTTTTATGCCGCGTTGCTTGTGTATGTGCGTTTGCATGGTACCATTATTGACAACGTGCGTACCAGTTTATTGGCTTGTGTTTTGCACGGTGTTGCGTTGCGTTGTGCTTGCAGGGGAAGGATGCTGACTATGCCTAGTGCATCACACAATTTGCGATTGTCGTTGCCGGTTTGGGGAATTGCTTCTCATTCCGTGCATGTCAATCTCTATTGTAGCACGAAAGCATTGATGCATTTCTTCCTTTGCAGTCACTATTGCACTGTTTTTGTTTGTTAGCAAGTGTTGTACATCGTTGTGTATTGTGTGTGTGTGCAGGGAAACGATGCTGATTATGCCGAGTGCATCATACAACGTGCGATTGTCGTTGCCCATAACGGGCATGTCAATCTATAATGTAGCACGAACGCATTGATGCTTTCGTTTACTGCATTCTCGATCTTTTGTTGTGTTGTATTGTTGTCGTATCGAGCCAAGCCGTTACATGAGTGTGTGGGTAAGATGCGTTCTGTATACATGCTTTGAAAATGGTGGTGGTGATGTTGTGGTTCAGTCATTCTCCGCCATAATTATCGACGGCGAATGATTCGAGCCTCTCTCATCATTCATAGAAAGCTTAGAAAATCGTTACAAAACTCTATGTTGCTCAATTATTATGTCGTCTCCATTATCGACCACATAATAATTGCGAAAAACATAGATTTTTTTATCCAAGCTAGAAAGGTATTTTGAGACGCTAAGTTTCTGATTTACTCTAGAAGAAATCAACAAACAAACGGATACGTAGAGATTCTCTATCAGAGAACGTTAACATTCAGATTATAGACAATCAATTTTACATGGAAAAAAAAACCAGTGTTTTTAGAGTAAGCGACGCATTAAACCTGGAAAAAATATGTAGTGCGGGTGATTAGGCCGACTAAACCAAGTCGTCCGAAATCGGTCCACCGACCGATTATAAAGGGTTGCTACACAACCCAAAATTTCTTACACGTTCTATAGGACTAGTCTTGCTATAACCCCTAATGAAGGATGAGAACAGTTATTGAACATACTAGATTCAGTACAAATTTTGATTGTCGAGTCCGAGGCCTTATCGCGTACGAACCACCACCCCCAACCCAACCCCTTGTGGTTCAAGAATCGCCTTGTGTGTTCCCCTCCCTCACCCGCCTGCCTGACATGTCCGTCTGGCAGCCGCAGCACCCAGTGCCTCCTCCTAGACTCCTATCCGACTCCCCCTCCCCTTAGACTTCTTGCCGTCCTTCTCCCATGCTGTACAAAGGAGCATCCCTCCCTAAGAACAACCAAGCGGCTCCGCCTGTCGACGAGTAGGTTTCTTGGTCGTCTCATCCCCACCGCTTCCGTTTCGGCCCAATTCCCAGTTTCCGCCACTCGCTCTCCGACTCAATCGCGTCCTCTAGTAGCGGAACACGGGGCATCGTCGTCGTCCCGTCATGCCCAGGTGCGCCTTGAATTGCGATGTCTCATCCTCATGTGGCACATCCCAACATTCTTGAATCGTCTCGGCTCGACTTTCTCAATTTCGCGCCTTCCCCCCGTTCCGCGGGAATCACGATTCCGCCTCCTGCTTCCGCCTCTCTGCGTACTGATTGTTCCCCACCTCCGCAGCCCCGTTGTTCCGTTGACTCAAGTTTTCACACACCCCGCGACGTCGCGCCCCCAGGTAGTTCCGCCACCGCCTCTCCGTACTTCTGCTTCCGCCAGCCCCTGCAGCTGCTGCGCCGCCGCTCCCCGCGCCCACCGTCTTCTCGCGCTACCTCTCTTCCCGCCGCTCCCGCCTGGATCGCAATCTTCGCCACATTCTTCGCGAATTCGCCGCATGACCACCGATTGCGCTGCTTATTAGAAACGAGCGTCGCAGCTCTCACCATGACTCGCGACGACGGCGACGACGGCGACAATTGCAGAGACGTCGCCATGCTCGAGTCGCACAGCGCGTGGCGAAACATGATGGCGACGGTGAGGCATTCCCCTCATGACAGCCCCTGGCGCGACATCAAAGGCTGGATCGACGCCGCAACGCGGCATCACGCGCCAGCAGTGCCGCCTGAAACCGTGGCCGCTGCGGCATCGTGGCGACGGCAGGGGGAGAAGCCCTCAGGCTCGCTCTCGCTCGCCCTGCTCGGCCTTCCCTTCCTCCTCCTCCTCCTCGTCCTCTGCTCGCTCTTCCTCTTCTCCCTCAACCAAGCCGGCTCCTTCGGCTGGGATAGATATAGCTTGGCCGCGGACGGTTATGCTGACTACAGCGGCAGCAGCAGCAGCGGCGGAAACGGCAACGCCAACAGCAGCAGCACCACCACCATCAGCACGAGCGGCGGGTACCGCCGCTCCCCGTTCCGCTCGCACCTGCACCACGCCGTCACTCTCAAATGGCGGCCGGCGCGGGACGTGAGCGGCGGCATGAGCGGCAGCGGTGGCATGGGCGGCAGGGGTGGCATGGGCGGCAGCGGTGGCATGGGCGGCAGCGGTGGCATGGGCGGCAGCGGTGGCATGGGCGGCAGTGGGTGGGAGGCACCACAGGTCGGGCCTATCGGCGCTGGTCGCACCGACATAGGCATCAATTCTGTAGCAGGCGGAGGGGCAGCGGGCGGAGGGGCAGCAGGCGGTAGTGCTGGTGGTGATGGTGATGCCGTTGATGCTGCTGCCAGCAGTGAGACAGGCGACAGTGGTCTGACTGCTGAATCAAGGCCAAGTGAAGAGGCGAGTGATGTCCCCCTCTCCTCCCACTCAACCCCTCAAGATAACAGCCTAGGGCGAGGGCAGCTCACCCCTCCTGCTGCGGGCTCTGCAGTCCCGGTGTTGCAAGGGCTCGCTCTGGCGTCGCTGCCGCCTCCCTCTGATGTACCATCGCCCGCAGCACCCTCGGTATCAGCAGGAGCGGCATCGTCAGCAGCATTGGCATCATTCGCAGCGGCAGTACCTTCAGAACCACTCGCATCACAATCCCCGAACTCCACAGCGCCACCAGTCTCCCTATCTCCCCCCTCCCTTTCACCACCGTCCCTACCAGCCCCCGAAGCATCATTGCCAGCAGAAGCAGCAGTGGCAACATCAGCAGCACAAGTAACTTCAACATCGTCATTAACAGCACCACCCATAACGTCATCAGTACCTTCCCAATGCACATCCCCCTCCTCCCCATCCTCTCCCTCCACCCCCATGGGCTCCCTCTACATACCCATGGCTACCATCCCTGGATGGAAAGACCCTCCCACTCCATATGATGCCCCCTTGGCCAATGCCAGCCTGGCGGCGGACGTGGCGGCTGTCGTGGTGTCTGACGCGGCGGCTGATCTGGTGGCTGACGTGGCGAAGAGCGGGGGCATTCCCAGCGAGCCCCTGCTGGGGTCTGCTTGGAGCCCTGGCGGCAGGAAGTATCTCCTGGTGCTCTGCTCCACCGGCGGGGTGAGTCGCTCGCACTGGTTCATTTGAGGTTGGGGTCTTGGGAAAGGGGATGTTTGGGGGGAAGGTGGGTGAAGGTTGGGGGGAAGGGGGTGGGGGGGGGGAGGAGGGGGGGGAAGAGGGGGGAAAGGAGGGTGGAGAAGAGAGCGAATGAAAACATGTCAGGGCATTTCCGTGAGCTTTTTCTTTCATTGCAACCCTCACCCCCTTCCCCCCCCCCCCCCCCTTCCCCCCCCGCCCTCCCACCGCCCCTTTCCCGCACGTACACACGCTTATCCAACCTCCGCTTGTGTTTGCGAGTTCGTATTGTTGGCATCGGATACACGGTTCCACGGCTGGTGTCCCTTGATTCTGCTAATGGGCCACCGTGCGCTTTCTTTCTTCGGCTGTTCATCCCCTCCGTTCATCCCCTCCGTCTATCCCCTCCGTCTATCCCCTCCGTCTATCCCCTCCGTTCATCCCCTCCGTTCATCCCCTCCGTTCATCCCCTCCGTTCATCCCCTCCGTTCATCCCCTCCGTTCATCCCCTCCGTTCATCCCTCCGTTCATCCCCTCCGTTCATCCCCTCCGTTCATCCCCTCCGTTCATCCCCTCCGTTCATCCCCTCCGTCTATCCCCTCCGTCTATCCCCTCCGTCTTTCCCCTCCGTTCATCCCCTCCGTTCATCCCCTCCGTTCATCCCCTCCGTTCATCCCCTCCGTTCATCCCCTCCGTTCATCCCCTCCTTTCATCCCCTCCGTTCATCCCTCCGTTCATCCCCTCCGTTCATCCCCTCCGTTCATCCCCTCCGTTCATCCCCTCCGTTCATCCCCTCCGTTCATCCCCTCCGTCTATCCCCTCCGTCTATCCCTCCGTCTATCCCCTCCGTTCATCCCCTCCGTTCATCCCCTCCGTTCATCCCCTCCGTTCATCCCCTCCGTTCATCCCCTCCGTTCATCCCTCCTTTCATCCCCTCCGTTCATCCCCTCCGTTCATCCCTCCCTTCATCCCCTCCGTTCATCCCCTCCGTTCATCCCCTCCGTTCATCCCCTCCGTTCATCCCCTCCGTTCATCCCCTCCGTTCATCCCCTCCGTTCATCCCCTCCGTTCATCCCCTCCGTTCATCCCCCCCCTCCGTTCATCCCCTCCGTTCATCCCCCCTCCGTTCATCCCCTCCGTCTATCCCCTCCGTCTATCCCCTCCGTTCATCCCCTCCGTTCATCCCCTCCGTTCATCCCCTCCGTTCATCCCCTCCGTTCATCCCCTCCTTCATCCCCTCCGTTCTCATCCCTCCGTTCATCCCCTCCGTTCATCCCCTCCGTTCATTCCCCTCCGTTCATCCCTCCGTTTCATCCCTCCTTTCATCCCCTCCGTTCATCCCCTCCGTTCATCCCCTCCGTCCTATCCCCTCCGTCTATCCCCTCCGTCATCCCCTCCGTTCATCCCCTCCGTTCATCCCCCTCCGTTCATCCCTCCGTTTCATCCCCTCCGTTCATCCCCTCCGTTCATCCCCCTCCTTTCATCCCCTCCGTTCATCCCCTCCGTTCATCCCCTCCGTTCATTCCCCTCCGTTCATCCCCTCCCCTCCGTTCATCCCCTCCTTCATCCCCTCCGTTCATCCCCTCCGTCTATCCCCTCCGTTCATGTCCCCTCCGTTCATCCCCTCCGTTCATCCCCTCCGTTCATCCCCTCCGTTCATCCCCTCCGTCATCCCCTCCGTTCATCCCCTCCGTTCATCCCCTCCGTTCATCCCCTCCGTTCATCCCCTCCGTTCATCCCCTCCGTTCATCCCCTCCGTTATCCCCTCCGTTCATCCCCTCCGTTCATCCCCTCCGTTCATCCCCTCCGTTCATCCCCTCCGTTCATCCCCTCCGTTCATCCCTCCGTTCATCCCTCCGTTCATCCCCTCCGTTCATCCCCTCCGTTCATCCCCTCCGTTCATCCCCTCCTCCGTTCATCCCTCCGTTCATCCCCTCCGTTCATCCCCTCCGTTCATCCCCTCCGTTATCCCTCCGTTCATCCCCTCCGTTCATCCCCTCCGTTCATCCCCTCCGTTCATCCCCTCCGTATCCTCCGTTCATCCCTCCTTCATCCCTCCGTTCATCCCTCCGTTCATCCCTCCGTCATCCCCTCCGTCTATCCCCTCCGTCTATCCCCTCCGTTCATCCCCTCCGTTCATCCCTCCGTTCATCCCCTCCGTTCATCCCTCCGTTCATCCCCTCCTTTCATCCCCTCCGTTCATTCCTGCCCTTCCACCGCCCCTCCCCTGCTCACTGCACCTTCAGTTGCACCTCCCCTCCATCCCTACCTCCCCCCACCCCCCCTTCCCTCTCTCCCCCTCCCCCCCACCCCCCGTCCCTCCCCCCAGATGTCCAACCACCTCTTCTGTCTGCGCGAGTTTGCTCTGCTGGCAGGAGCGCTCAACAGAACGCTCGTTGTGCCCATGGGGCGAGATGAGGTGAGGGCATGGGGCGAGATGAGGTGAGGGCATGGGGCGAGATGAGGTGAGGGCATGGGGCGAGATGAGGGGAGGGCATGGGGCGAGATGAGGGGAGGGAGGGCAATGGGGGGGGCGAGATGAGGGGAGGGCAGGGCAGATAGGTGAGGGGGGGCGAGATGAGGTGAGGGCATGGGGCGAGATGAGGGGAGGACATGTGCTCCGTGCAAGAAACATTCTTGTTTTCACATTCATTCTTCCATACCCCTTTCACTCCACCCCCCAACCCCCCCCCCTCCCCATTATCATCCCGCTCCTCATGCCAACTCCTAGCCCCCACCCATCCCCCATCCCCCTCCCCTCCCCCCCACGTTCGCCCTCGCTAACCATTTCTCAAGGACAGGTTTTCCTTCTCTCTTTCTCTCCACACATCAGCTCAGCATGCCCCTCTCCCTCGCCGTGGATGTGGAGCTGCCCTTGAGCCATGCTTTCATTTGTCCTGGCTTTCACGGTTCACCGCACCCCACCCATCCGCCCGTCATCCCTTCCCCCCTCCATCAGCTCAGCATGCCGCTTTCTCTTGCTGTCAACCTGCCCTTGAGCCATTCTTTGCATTCTCCTGACTTTCACCCCCACCCAACCCAACCACCCTTCCCCCTCCCGTCCACCAGCTCAGCATGCCCCTGTCCCTCGTGTTCGACCTGCCCTTCCTGCGTGCCTGCTACGGCCCCAAGACGGCCCTCACTCTCGACGAGTACAAGCAATATGTGAGAGACCCACGCCATGTTATGCCATATCCAATTGCTGCCTGCCTAGCTTGCATGCACCCGGACGTTTTTCGTGCCTGCTATGGCTTGACGAGTACAAGCAATAAATAGGTGAGACCAGAGTGCTGTGCCATGTGGTGTTGTTAGATGTGGGGTGATGTGATGTGATGTGATGTGATGTGATGTGAGGCGATGTCATGTCATCTCATGCCACTTCATCGTCTCGTGTCGTGTCACACTGTTTCATACCATGCCTTACTGCTGCAGTGCAGAGCTAGTTGTCCGCACAGCACCATGAGGGGGGTGCGGTGCAGGCGGGTATGGGGCTAACTCAAGCTGGTCCATCCATCCTTATTCCCGGGACAGGTGCACGGGACCACCCACCTGTCCCGTGCACGTGGGCAAGGGCAAGCTGCAGCCTGCAGGCCACCCACGTGCTGTGCCTTGCCTCGCCAAAGGCTATCAGCCTGTCACATCGTGCCTGACTCTTGTGTGCCTACCCCACCCTCCTGCTACGCTGCCTGTCCCTGCCCCTACCACGCACCTGCCCCTTGCAGGTGGGCAAGGGCAGTCTGGAGGTGACCCACGTGGTGTGCCTTGTGCGGGGATGCCACATCGAGCCAGACGCTGGTGAGATGCTCAAGGGGACGGGATGGGATGGGAGGAAAGGGGTGGGGAAGGAAGGTGGGGTGGGATGGGGAGGGGATGTGGATGTGTGGGTTGGGGGGGCATGTGGGGGGAGGGAAGAAGGGGAAGGGGGCGAAGAGAGGATCAGGGTGAAAGAGGAGGAGGGTAGGGTGTGGTGCGGGTGACCCAGGTGGTGTGTGTGCAGGTGGGTGACCCGGGTGGTGTGACTGGGCCCCCCTCACCGCGCCCCCTCACCTCACCTCCCCCTCCCCCCTCTTCCCCTTTATCAAAAGCATCTGGCAGCCACTTACACAGCGAACAAGGGCCGCATTAAAGTGACGTTGTGACATTGCCTGCTCTCTTTCCCCCCCTCCCCCTCCCCTCCTGCTACCCTCACTCTCCCCTTCCCGCTCCTGCTCTCTCCCCCCCTTCACCCCTCCTTTCCACCATTATTAGCCGCACGTAGCAACCACTTCACAGCCAGAAAGTGTCGCATTGAAGTGAAGAATGTGACATTGCCTGCTCACTTCCCTCCTCTCCCCCCCCCCTCCCCCTGCCCCTACTGTCCACCTTTATCAGCCGCACTCAGCGGCCAGTTCATACAGCCAAGCCAACAAGGACTGCATCAAAGTGACAAATGCAACATTGCCTCCCTTCTCCCCCCCCCCCCCTCTCCTCCCCCTGCCGCCCTCCCTCCCCCTCTCCCCCCTTTTTCTTCATCAGCAGCTTTTATGCAGTCAATTTACTGTCTGTCAATTTACTGTCTGTCCAATTTACTGTCTGGTCAATTTACTGGTCTGTCAATTTACTGTCTGTCAATTTACTGGTCTGTCAATTTACTGTCTGTCAATTTACTGTCTGTCTGTCCAATTTACTGTCTGTCAATTTTACTGTCTGTCAATTTACTGTCTGTCAATTTACTGTCTGTCAATTTATCTGTCTGTCAATTTACTGTCTGTCAATTTACTGTCTGTCAATTTACTGTCTGTCAATTTACTGTCTGTCAATTTACTGTCTGTCAATTATGCTAATACTGTCTGTCAATTTACTGTCTGTCAATTTTACTGTCTGTCAATTTACTGTCTTGTCAATTTACTGTCTGTCAATTTACTGTCTGTCAATTTACTGTCTGTCAATTTACTGTCTGTCAATTTACTGTCTGTCAATTTACTGTCTGTCAATTTTGTATCTGTCTGTCAATTTACTGTCTGTCAATTTACTGTCTGTCAATTTACTGTCTGTCAATTTACTGTCTGTCAATTTACTGTCTGTCAATTTACTGTCTGTCAATTTACTGTCTGTCAATTTACTGTCTGTCAATTTACTGTCTGTCAATTTACTGTCTGTCAACAAGGGCCGCGTCAAACGTACAGTTCCTGATCTCGCTCCCCCACCCTTCCCCCACCCTTCCCCACCCTTCCCCCACCCTTCCCCCACCCTTCCCCCACCCTTCCCCCCCCTTCCCTCCCCCACCCCGGCCTCACTTAGTGGCCAATTCACAGCCAACAAGGGCCGCATTGATGTGACAAACGTGACATTGCCTGATTTTCCCCCCTCCCCTTCCCTCTCCCCCTCCCCTTCCCTCTCCCCCTCCCCCTCCCCCTCCCCCTCCCCGCCGCCCTTCCCCCCCCCCCTCTCTCCACCATTATCAGCGGCACTCAGCACCCAATTCACTGCCAACAAGGGCCGCATCAACCTGAAGAACGTGACAGTGCCTGCTGTCGGGCAGTGGACGTGGTCTGGCCTGCCGGAAAAACACACTCTTCATGGTGAGGGGTGGGGTGGGGCGGAAAGGGGTGGCTTGCATGTATGTACTTCAGTTCCCTCGTTGACCATACCATTCCATACCAGACCATACCATCACATACCATTCCATACCATGCGACCACTCCGCACACACACCTTGCCCAACCCCACCCCTTTCACCCCCACCCCTGCCGACTATGCCCCTGCCACCATGCCCCTACAACCATGCCCCTACCACCATGCATGGCAGGCTTCCTCAAACCCCAGCGTGGCGTGGTAATGGAGTGCTCATGATGGGCGGATTCTGATGCGCTTTGGCATGCAGACCGCAAATGCGCCATTTCCCGTGCCAACCATCCCGGGCCAACCATCCTGTGCCAACCATCCCGTGCCGACCATCCCGTGCCAACCATCCCTGGCAGATTTTCTCAAAGTTTACAGCGGAGTGGGCAATGGAGTCCTCATGATGGGCGAGTTCAAGAAGGTACGTCCCATCCCCGTCCCACCCCCTCCCACCCATCCCACCCCCTCCCACTCCGTCGCATCCCGTATCATCCCGCACCATCACGTCCCATCACGACCTGAACAGCGTGACCTCCAGTTCCTGCTGTTGCCATGCCTTCTCCTTCCACGCCCCTCCCTCTGTGCCCTTCCCCCCCCTCTCCTCCCCCCCACCCTCCCACCACAACCTATCACCGACTCTGTCCTCTTCTACATGCTCTTGATCTCCCGTTGCTACTGCCTTCGTACCCTCTCTCTCCAACTTATCTACCCATCCACATCCCGTGTCCTCCCCCCCCACCCAGCAACCCATCACTGACTCTGTCTTCTTCCTCGTGTTCTCCGCCATGGACCTGCCATTCCTGCCGCGACTATGCCCTCTCCCCCAATATATCTCCCCTCCATCCCTTGGCTCTCCGCTGCTCCCAGCAACCCATCTTCGATTCCATCTTCTTCCCCATGGACCTGCCGTTCCTGCTGCACCCGTGCCGTCTCCTTCCATGCCACCTCCCTCTGTGCCCTCTCCTCCCTCTCCTCCCTCTCCTCCCTCTCCTCCCACTCCTCCCTCTCCTCCCTCTCCTCCCACTCCTCCCTCTCCTCCCTCTCCTCCCACTCCTCCCTCTCCTCCCTCTCCTCCCTCTCCTCCCTCTCCTCCCTCTCCTCCCTCTCCTCCCTCTCCTCCCTCTCCTCCCTCTCCTCCCTCTCCTCCCTCTCCTCCCTCTCCTCCCTCTCCTCCCTCTCCTCCCTCTCCTCCCTCTCCTCCCTCTCCTCCCTCTCCTCCCTCTCCTCCCTCTCCTCCCTCTCCTCCCTCTCCTCCCTCTCCTCCCTCTCCTCCCTCTCCTCCCTCTCCTCCCTCTCCTCCCTCTCCTCCCTCTCCTCCCTCTCCTCCCTCTCCTCCCTCTCCTCCCTCCCCTCCCCTCCCCACCGTTCCTTCCCCTCCCAGCAACCCATCACCGACTCTATCTTCTTCCGCATGCTCTCCCCCATGGACCTCCTCCCGTTCCTGCTGCACCCATGCCTGCTTTCTCTCCATGCCTCCCGCCTGCCTTCTTTTCCCTACCCCCCAAACCCCCTTCCCGCCTCCCCCCTCCCTCCCCGCCCCCCCTCTGTAGCAACCCATAACCGATTCCGTCTTCTTCCGCATGCTCTCCCCCATGGACCTCCCGTTCCTGCTTCCCCCGTGCATTCTCATCCCATGCCCCCTCCCTCCCCCTGTACCCTCACCCCCCTCTCTCCCCTCCCCCCTCCTCCCCCCCCCCCAGCAACCCATCACGGACTCCGTATTCTTCCACATGCTTTCCCCCATGGACCTGCCGTTCCTGCTGCCGCCAGCACTGGGCAAGCAGAGGGGGAGGGCCAAACTTGGGAAGATGGTGGTGCCGCGGGAAACGTGCCTTGCGTCCCCCGCCATCCGGGTAGGGTGCCATCCTTGTAGGGTGCCATCCAGGTAGGGTGCCATCCGGGTAAGGTGCCATCTGGGTAAGGTGCCATCCGGGCAGGGTGCCATCCGGGCAGGGTGCCATCCGGGTAGGGTGCCATCCGGGTGAGAGGCTCCTATTCGTGTGAGCCGAGCCCATCCCTACTATCTCACGTACCGAATCCCTCTTGCAAGCCTTTCCCCTCCCCACCCCCTCTTCTCCTGCTCTTGACAGCCCCCTCAACAGCTTATTCCCTCTCTCCCCTCTCCTCTCCCCTCTCCTCTCCCCTCTCTTCTCTCTTCCCCCTCTCTCGCCGTTTCCTCAACAAGCAAGACCTTTTCCTTCCCGCTCCCCATCTGCGTCCCCTCTCTCTCTCTCCCCCCTCCTCTTCTCCCCCCAGCCCCCTCAGCCGCTGGTAGCAGCAGCGTGGCACATAGTGCAGAGCTATCTGCTCAGCGGGCGATTCCTGGCAGTGCACTTCAGACGGGGCGACTTCAAGGACTACTGCCAGAAGAAGGTGCGGTGTGTCATTGTGATCCTGCGTGTGCCTGGGTGGCCCATCGTCCTGGGTGGCACATCGTCCTGGCAGTGGACTTCAAGTACTACTGCCAAAAGAAGGTGAGCGTTGGGTAGCAGAAGGAGGTGAGGGTGGGGGTAGAAGAAGGGTGGACTGGTCGAAAAGTAGTGTAGTGTACATACGTGGATGTGCTTCCAGTGCTCCCAGCGCACCTTGGATCGGCGTTATCCTACCAACTGCGATGATGTGATCCTACCAAAGGTCTTTCCTCTCCTCCCCGTCTCACAGGCAGCACTATGCATCCGTGCTTCCTGCTGCCATGGCTGCTCGTGTGTGGATGGTGTGTCAGAGAGTAGATCTGCGTGTGCGAGGTGTTCTTCTCAGTACGTTTGCGATGGGTCGCCATTTGAGGCGCTTAAGAGATTCGACATACGCGTGCTGCGCGCTGCGTGCTGCATGCATGGTGTTTTCAGCACACCCTCCCTCTCATCCACAGTTTCCTCTCTTCTTGCTTCCCACCCCACCGCACCCATGGGACGGCTGCTTCCTCTTGGTGGCACAGGAATCGCAGCGTGTGCGTGCGTGCGGCTGCTGTGCCCGCCGGTGTGTCCAAAGTGTTGTCATTCTCACGAGCCCCTCCCTTTTTTCAACATCCCTTCCCCTCTTGGCCCGCCCTGCAGCACCCATCGGACGGCTGCTTCCTCCCGGTAGCGCAGGCATCGCAGTGCGTGCGCACTGCCGCCATCACTGCGGGGGTGTCCCTCGTGTTCCTCGCCACTAACGCCCAGACGCACGAGGTCCAGGAGATGAGAGCGGTGCTCGAGGGGCAACTGCAGGGTCAACTGCAGGGGCATGGTGATGAGGCACAACCGCAAGGACCAAGCAAGGCGCCTCGTGTGGAGCAACAAGCGCAGCACGAGCAGCCATCCAGTGTTGAATCGCAACCGTTGGATCTGCAACCCCAGCCATCGGATGTGCGATCCCAGCCGTCCATGCCGGTCATTGCGCGCCGCATGCTGCATCATGATGTAGACAGTTCCAACACTCCTTCTGCAGACAAACTTTTAGATCCCACCGTCAACAGCAGCAGCACTGCTACTGGCAGCAGCAGTGCAGTGCAGCTTGTGACTCTATCGCATCTGCTCTCTAAAGAGGACAACAGCACCTGGCTTCAGTCGCTTACGAAGAACGTGAGTTGGCAAGGCGAGCAGAGCCCTGCTGTGGGTTTCTGGCCTAGGGCTTGTGAGGATGATTGTCTCACTTTTTTATGCCGAATCTGTGTAATCTGTGGTCTGAGTTAAGTCCCGCGGAGTAGCATGCTTGGCGCTGTGCTCTTCTCTGTGCTCTGCTCTGTTACCGCTGTCTTTGTGGCGATCTACTATGAGCTTTTCTCTGCCACTCTGCCCTTCCTCTGGTGCTCCAGTCTGTGCCGTGTTGGTTCCTCGCCTTGCTGCATCATTGGGATGTCTCCATGCATACATACCCTCCCCCTCAAGCACCCACCCGCCCAACCCCCCACCCACCGGCCCAACCCCCCAACTCTCCAGGGCATCGACCTCAAGGCCATTCCTCAAGCTGCAGCCACGCTGGAGAATCTGCTCTGTGTGCTGGCAGCAGGGCTTCTGGGCACCCACTTCCTCATTCCTTCTTCCTTGTCCTGATGATTCTCGCCCTCGTTTCATTATAATCTCTTTCCATCGCCCCCCCCCCCCCCTCCCCTCTCTCCCACCTCCCTCTCCCCCCCTCCCTCCGGCAGGGCATCGACCTCAAGACCACCCCTCAGGCAGTAGCCACCCTGGAGAAGCTGCTCTGTGCGCTGGCAATGGGGTTTCTGGGCACGCCCCACTCCACGTTCACCAAGGATATCGTGCGGCTGAGACACGGGTTCCGCACGGCAAGGTGTGGCGACGACTATGTGTGCAGTGCTGGGCCTGAATGAGGAGAGGCCATCTTTTTTATACACCCCCCACTCCACGCTCACAAAAGATGTCGTGCGGCTGAGGCATGGGTTTTGCGGCTGAGGATGGTTATGTATGCAGTGCTGGGCCCAGAGAGTAAAGGGGTAACGGTCCTCACACTCCACCTTGACCAGTGGCACAGTGTGGGTGAAACATGGGTTCTCACGAGGCTTCCATCCACCCATGCTCCACTGCTCAAATCGGCTTCGGTGATAAAGCTGTGCTCTCAAGAGACATGGTGGTTGTTTTCACATGTGGAGCGGAGCATTGGCGGTTTGTATGGAGGGTGAAGAAAGAGAGGCAGCTAAACACATCCATTTTGCATCTAAACACTCTGTTACATTATTATTATTCTGTGGCTATTTGTCCTGTACATATCATGTGAAGTGTTTGGAGCTCGACGACACGTCATTTCTGAGGCAGTACTAGCTCTGGGCATACAATCAACGCACCAGAGCATGCTACATCTGCATTATGTAACATGCTGCCACACATTCTGACACTTGTTTGTAACCCCAGCTGTCGGCGTTGGTCCTTCGTGGCAGCAGTCTTGACGCGCTTGAAGCTAGGACCCATTTGACACAGCGTGCCAGCAGGGCGACCTCTGAGTCGACTCGAACCTCGAAAGCCACCACCTTCTAGGCGGTCGTCTTGACGCGCTTGAAGCTAAGCTTTGCCTGACACAGCTGGCCAGCAGGGCCTGGGGCCAAGGGAAGTGTGCAGGAGGGTTTGAAAACAGGGCATGTGCAAGGGGGGCGTCAAGAGCAGGGCGTGTGCAAGGAGCAGGTCAAGAGCAGCACAGTGCAACGGGCAAATCGACTGAAAAGCAGAGTGTGAGGCCCAAGTGTTGAAGCAGGCACGGTGGTGAGGGCACGGTGATGAGCGCACGGCGGTGAGGGCATGGTGATGAGGGCATGGTGGTGAGGGCATGGTGGTGAGGGCATGGTGGTGAGGGCATGGTGATGAGGGCATGGTGGTGAGGGCATGGTGGTGAGGGCATGGTGATGAGGGCATGGTGGTGAGGGCATGGTGATGAGGGCATGGTGATGAGGGCATGGTGATGAGGGCATGGTGGTGAGGGCATGGTGATGAGGGCATGGTGGTGAGGGCATGGTGATGAGGGCATGGTGGTGAGGGCACGGTGGTGAGGGCACAGTTGTGGGAAGAACGGAAGGGCGTGCACAGGGGTGCAAGATTGAGACAGCAATGGGGGACCATGCTCATATGTCTAGGCGATTAGGCATACTGTGACACGCTGATATGCTGATATGCCTATGTGTGCTAAGCAGGAATCTTGCCAGTGCGTTTACGCTTCAGTGCCCTCTAGGGGACCTGGCTCGTGCATACCTGGGAGGCCTAAGCGTCTCTTGACAAGTGTGAGCTTAGCTTGGGGCAATGCCATGGTGCTTCTGTTGCTGCTGCTGCCAGGACCGTGTTGCTGTGGTGCCACATGTGATGAACTAGTGTTCTGGTGCTGGTCTGCCACGTCAGCTGCAGAGGTGTGCTGCTGCTGCTGCTGGTGCTGCCGGTGCTGCTGGTGCTGCCGGTGCTGCTGGGCCACGTCAGCAGCAGGAAAAGAGAAACATGAAAAGAGGATGAAATGCTTGCATAACAAAGGATGGAGCTAGTGCCAAATATGCCTGAGATGTAATATCGTCCTCCTAGTGAGCCATACGCAACCCACGGCATGGTACACAACAACCCATCGCACACTATCCAACAGACCATGCATCCACCCATGGAATGTGGCAAGTCTCACCGACTGAGCGTCCCTGGCCGATTGGAGTCTATCCTTTTCGGCCGTTCCACTGCCACCGTCTCCTCTCCCTGCTCCATCTCCACCATTGGATGATAGTGATTGGCAGCGAGGATCAATTGAAGCCTGCTGCGTGTAACTGTGCTGCTGCTGTTGCTGTTGCTGGTGCATATGCTGATGCTGCTGTTGGCGTTGATGCTGCTGCTGCTGCCTGTGCTGGACTGGTGGCTGCTGCCGTTGTGGGTGCTGCTCCTGTGGCTTGCTTTGCGATGCATTGCTGTGAGACGACCCGAACACATCCGCACAATGGGCTTCCATGCACGCCACCACCTGACAGCATGAACAAAAGTATGTATGACAGGGCCAGGGACGGCTGGAACTGTGAAAGGGTTTTCCCTGCAATAGGTTGCTGTGAGACGACCCGAACACATCCGCACAATGGGCTTCCATGCACACCACCACCTGACGGCATGGCCAGAGTTGGATTGGGTTGAAGTGACATGAATTAGTGTGTAAGAAATCACTGTGTGATGATCCAAACACATCAGCGAAGTGGGCCTCCATGCAAACGACCACCTGACAGCAGGGAGGCAAGTATGTAGTGTATGGCTCGGCCAGGGGGATGGCTGGAACTGGAACGGGCCAGCCCTGCAACGAATGAACAGCTGTGCCAAAACCAGAAAACATCCCAGCAGTGGGCTTCTATGTCAGATGTATAAATGCTCAGGGGGCTTTTACAGGGATCCACGTACCTGCTGAAACTCGTCCTTGCCCACCCGTGACACCTCGAGCAGCTTGTCTATGTCCACCTTCAGCTGCCCACGGACATGGGGAAAGTTTTATGCGTACATGGATGGACACTAAGTTGCGACTTTTAAGGCGCCTTAAAAACCGCTTGCTTGTCTACAACCACCTTCAGCTGCGCATGGCAACATTTGTAAAATATGCACATGTGAACAACCGGTTGTGATTTTTTATGCGCCTCAAAAGTCGCCTCAACGATCGCTTCCAGCAGCTTGTCCATATCCACCTTCAGCATCAGCTGCACACGAGGAAATGTGTACCCATACATGTGGGCACACAGTCGTTGAGATGAGGATATCGAGACACACACAGCAAGGAAGTGGAGATGGAACGAAGGAGGCACCAGGCAAAGAATCGAGCACTAAGCCATCCCCTATTTGCTGCTCCATCCATCCCATACCTTGCTGCGTGTGGCTGTGAGCATGGGCGCACCTGCGATGCATGCTGCTCAAGTATAGAAACCCCTCAACACCGACTCTACAGCGTCACGCAATACCTTGCTGCGCCATGCCATACCTTGCTGCGCCATGCCATACCTTGCTGCGCCATGCCATACCTTGCTGCGCCATGCCGTACCTTGCTGCGCCATCCCATACCTTGCTGCGCCATCCCCTACCTTGTTGCGTGTGGCGGTGAGCATGAGCGCAGCTGCCATATATGCTGGCCGCGAGAAGTCAGTGCTGCCCCGCCGCGCCTCCGGCAGGGAGTGAGTGAAGCGAGAGGTGAACCTGAGGGGCGAGGGAGGGGGGTGGGGGGAGGGGGGTGGGAGGGCGCAGAGAGAGGAGGTGGTGCAGTGCAGAGAGAGAAGAGTGGGGGGTGCACCGAGAAGAGAAGAGGAGTTTATACTTCCTGTCAAGGTGGTGGCGGCGCTCGCCCAAGAGTCAACAATGCAAGATCACAGAGAACCAGGGGTAGTGGTGGGTGGGACGCTGGGGTTATGTGAGAATGAAAAGGAGAGAAAACAGAAACGGTGGTCCCAAAACCTCAAGGCCACTGTGTCCAAAACAGCAGTACGTTCTTGCCAGGGCAATACTTCACATTCACACTCTGCCAACATCCCCCAGTTCCCTTTCTCTCCCCCCAGTCGCCTCACATGTGCAGGTTGCGTTGAGTGGACTCCAGCACTCGCATGCAGCCGAACTGAAGGGCCAACTGGGGCAGGCTCAACTGCGACCTGCACAGGCAGGCACAGCGCACAGCGCACCGAGACAAGAGCATGACCATTGGCTGGAGTCATGACGCTGCAGCAGGCAGGCTGTACACCCCCCCCACAGGTCCTGGCCCAGCTTCTGCATGCGGCCATTGCAGGCTTGACGAGAATCTAGAGGAGCACATGACGCCCAGAGGGGACGCACCTGACGCCCAGAGGGGACGCACCTGACGCCCAGAGGGGACGCACCTGACGCCCAGAGGGGACGCACCTGACGCCCAGAGGGCATTGGCTGGAGTCCTGGCGCTGCAGTGGGCAGCAGCGCTGGCGAAGGGTTGTAACCCCCCTCACCCCCTCCTTCTCCCCCCATCCACAGGTCCAGGCCTCGCTTCTGCATAAGGCCATTGCAGGCTTGACGTGAATCCAGAGGCGCACCTGACGCTCAGAGGGGCCGCACCTGACGCCCAGAAGGGGACGCACCTGACGCCAAGGGCGTTCTGAATGGCCGCTCGAGCCCGGGCATACGCTGGGGGCGACATGCCGCTGAGCTTGGCTGCCTTGCGTGGGTCCACTGCAGTGTCGCCCAGCCTGCCAGTGCAGTGTGATCCAGGACATACCAGTGAGAACCAGTGCGAGTGGGAGGGTGGAGTGGGAAGGGGAAGGGGGTGGGGCGGGGGTGGAACATGCTGCTCAGCTTGGCTATCTTGCGTGCGTCCACTGCTGGTTCGCCCAGCCTGCTGTTGTATCATGCCACGCAGTGACATCACGTAATGACGGTTGGATGTGCACGTTCACGTGGCGTCGAGTGTGGGAGTCCGCGTAAGGATGATCGGATGTGGGTGGGGAGGAGAATGGATAGGGAGGAGGGGAGGGGGCGATGTTGGCAAAAGCGAGCGAGTGGGAGAGAGTGGGGGAGAGTGAGACGGAAGAGAGTCAGAGAGAGACGGGGGGGGGGGAGAAGGGGGAAGGGCTTGGTAGGGCCATCCTATGGTGCGTACAGGTGGCAGGCGATGTCGAAGGATATGACCGCCTTGGCTACGTCGCCCTGCGCAGGGAAGAAGCGACCACGGAGAATTGCGAAGATAGGGAGAGGGGATTTCGGTTTACTTAAAAAGAACCTAGTAGTGACAAGGGAGAAGTGCGATTACAGCAGGGGCTTTTCACTCTCGATAGTCACCTACTGACAACGGAGAATTGCGATTACGGGAGGGGGGGTATTTGTAGTCGACTCAAAATGCACCTAGTGACAGCAGAGAAGTGAGATTACAGGAGGACAAGGCGCAGACGGAGGGAGTTTTGACACGAGAACGATGTTGCAATGCGGACGGTGTCCTGCGACAGCAGTCACTTTGCCATGTGGCAGAAGGCCCATGGTCCCTTCGCGAAAGTCGCAAGAGCCGAGGACATGATAGAGTCTGAGGACATGAGCGTCAGCTGAGGATGAGCGCCTCCGAATGGTCGCCAGGAAGACGCGTTCTAAAATTATTCCTGATGGAACCACAGCGCGTAAGCAGGACAGTTTCATGCGATCGCAACCACTGCCAGGTTTTCTGACGCCAGAAGCATGCCCTTAACTAGCCTCCGTCCACGCGCTCTAGTGACAAGTGCGACTTTGTGTCCGCTGGCGCGTTAGGGAACCAGCTGACATCACAAAGAGCCGCATTTCGCAGTGTAACCTCCTGCCGCCGCCGCTCGCGTCTAGTTCTGTGCAAGTGACATTTGCGTGGAGAAACGGACGACATTGCGCGCTACCTACCACGCCGAAAGTGCCCGGCTCGAACTTCAAGTTGCAAATTCTTTGCAGCTCCTCGGCTCGCTTGACTGTCGGGCCCTTCTTCTTGACCTTGCGGCTGTTTTTGGACGCATCGAAGAGGAGGGCATCAGTGAAATTGTCAGACGGCCCTACTGACTGCGACAGCAGCCTGAATTGGACCTGGGTCATATCCATTGCAGTAGCGGGATGGGCTTTCAATAATTCACTGTGAAGAAGCTGTCAGATACAAGCAGGCACTGCATTTGCTGAAAGTAGCAGAAGGCTCGGCTGGTATTGTGACTTCGTATTCGAGAGTTCAAATCTGATTATGTTTTGGTCACCTTCGTCATAAAAACCTGACCGTCTAGGAAACCTGCAAAAATCATGTTACGATTTCATATTCTTAGGCATTCGTTCTTTATTTATTCAGAACTAAGCACATTTGAGTATATGGATTGTCCTTTATGGTCACGTTTGAGTATATGGATTGTCCTTTTGCAAAGTGATGGGAACTCTAAAACCATAAAAGGGGATAACGTTTCAGGTTTAAGATACCCCAAAGAATCAATGAAATTATTTTCTAATGTAATTTTAGCTTTTTTTCTATGATCAGATGGATAATAGAGAGGAAAATCACAGATTCAGCTGCTATGATACATGTTGCTAAAAAGCGTAACGATTTCGGAAGTTTCGCGAGCTACGGAACATGTAAGTAATTGCGAAGTTCTCCATATCGGCTTCGGTTAATGTTGCGTGGCTTGTCTGTGGCCCTTCAGGGCGGGTCCAAACAGTCCGCAATCTATTAGTTTGTTAAAAGTAACCCATTTCTAGCGTGTAACTTGGGATGCCCGACACCTTTGAGGATACGTGAACCCCAAAGTGAGCTGAAGAAAGATAGGTGCACAATTCGGGGGAAAGGGGACGTGTGTGGTGCAAGAGGACTTCGCCAAGCTTGGCGAAGAGAAGGCGGCCTCGTGTGAAACACGTCACGCCCGCGCCTCCATGTGATGGTTTCCGCTCTGCGAAACAAACCAAATTTCGCCGGCGGCGGCGTTTGGGTCACAGAGTTTTAGAGGCATTTCGAAACGTTTTCTCCACCCCATCAATTTGCTTCCCGCCTCTTTTTTTGGAGGCCAGCGGGGACGCGTTTCGGGGGAAATGCGTATTCGGACTCGATTTCAGTTTTTGTTCCCGAGTTCGTAAAATCGTGCCCAAAATCCCCAACTTAACTGTTTGGACCCGCCCTCAGACCGCTTTGGTCAAATAAAGGTTCATCGTCGTGATCAGCAGTTCTAGGAGTTGTTAGACCAAAGGCTCGTCGGCTCGCTGTTCCCGACAGCACTTTTCAATGGCAAACCTAGCTGAGCTTCGCCATCCAGTAGTTCAACCAGAAAGAAATGAGCGCATCAGAAAATCCAGCACATTCCTGCTGCTTTTCATCGCATTCTCTGCAGGAAGCCTAGCTGGATTCATGAACTTATCTCATTCACGAAACGATGAACCGCCGAAGCACGGCGTACCGACCAGAAGAACAGCATTCCACTTTCAACCAGAAGGGAACTGGATGAATGGTCAGTAAATATCAGTTCCTAAAATTCCCTTCCGTATAATCAGTGGCTAAATGGTTCTTGATGATGTCGTCGCTGACAGAAATTTCCCGCTTTTCTTTGCAGATCCAAATGGTGAGCGCTGCATTTATCTGGATCTGTTGCATAATTTCAGTCTCTTACAAATGTGCTCATTCAGGGCCGATGTATTACAAGGGACATTATCATTTATTCTACCAGTACAATCCTTTTGGAGCAGTTTGGGGTAACATAAGCTGGGGCCACGCAGTCTCAAGCAACCTGATCCAGGTATGAAACAGGTCTCTGTAGGTTAAAGTTTTTATTGTGTATCAACGACTGTCAATTTTCCGCTGGCAGTGGACCCACTTGCCTGTGGCCATTAGTCCCGACCAGTGGTATGACGTAAAGGGTGCATGGTCGGGCTCTGCTGTGGTTTTTGACGACGGTACTCCTGCTATCCTATACACTGGAAGTAGTGACGACAATGTACAGCTGCAAAACCTGGCTCTTCCTGAAAACGCATCTGATCCTCATCTGACGAATTGGGTTAAAAGCCCGTATAATCCTATAGCACGACCGCCTCCTGGAGTGAGTAAGTTTGATTTCAGAGACCCATCAGCGTGGAAAGGGAGTGACGGAGTCTGGAGAATGATTGTTGGATCAAGACAAAATGGGACCGACTGTGTATTGATGTACAAGAGCAAGGATTTCACTAACTGGTCTGAGGTTCCCCAAGTAGTTACTACGGCGCCAGGACGAGCTGGAATGTGGGAGGTAAGCGATTCTTGCTCTCTCAGTATGATGCGACGTTTTACGTCTCTTGATGCGTTATTTGTCAATGCAGTGTCCAGACTTATATCCTGTTTCTACAAACGGGGAAGCTGGTCTGGATACGTGCTTCACGAATGAAGATTGCCATCACGTTTTGAAGGCATCGTTTGATGACAGCTTTCTCGATTACTATGCCATTGGAACCTACAGCCAGGCAAATGAAACTTGGGCACCATTGGATTCGCGCATCGATGTCGAAAATGGGCTGCGATATGACTATGGGAAGTTCTACGCATCGAAGACCTTCTTTGACCCCTCTACACGCCGTCGTATCCTTTGGGGATGGGTGAATGAGTCTGACTCGCAGTACGATGACATATCTAAAGGGTGGGCTTCAGTCCAAGCTATTCCACGTGTTGTCAGTTTGGACAGGTCAACAGGAATGCAACTGGTGATGGAGCCAGTAGAGGAATTGAAGCTTTTGCGAGGAAGTCACTTGCATGATGCTGACATTACATTGAAGAAGGGTACGAAGAAGCTTATCGAAGATTTTTCAAGCATGCAGGTAATGTCAAATTTGAAGGCTTTCAAGATCATGCAAGCTGTGGTAAACTGACTCAACTTTTTCTGCTAGCAGGTGGATATGGAAGTTGTGTTCACCATTCCCAAAAAAATTACATTCAACCAGTACCGTCCCCTTCAAAGTGACTGTGGTTGGGACGAAATTTATGCATCAAGAGTTGTTGGGCGCTTTGGGGCCCATGTCCTTGCTTCAACAAAACTAGAAGAGCGGACATCCATTTTCTTTGAGCTTGCGATTGGACCTCTCGGACGATGGCAAGTTCGTTTGTGCAGTGACCAGAGAAGGTACGAAAAAACATTTTCAGCACCGTTTTGGCAAGTTCTGACTTTGTTATGGCGCATTCAGGTCATCACTGGCAGAAACAGCTGAGAAGAGTATATATGGGAGTCAACTCTTGTTGCAAGAATCCGAGGATAGGCTGCTGCTTAAAATACTGGTGAGTAAGCAATATTGAGATCAGTCCTCTTGGCCAAACTTGACATGACAACCTTGTGATTTCAGGTTGACAACTCAATTGTAGAGTCTTTTGCTCAAGGAGGAAAGTCGGTCCTTACAGCAAGAGCTTACCCAACCCAGCAATCAAGCAGAATTTATTTATTCAATAGTGGATCAACACCTATAGAAGTGAAGTCTCTAGATGTTTGGGAGATGATGTCTGCCAACAGTGGCATGGACCTGTAGGCCTGGTGCCATGAGGTTGGTCAGGTTTTACAGATATGGTATTTCATGGTACAATATTTTTACTGTGTGGATATCATGGAGGGCAGGGTATCATCAAGCAAGTACATCTCTTTGAGATTATCAAGTGGCTTGGGGTAATTCCATGGTTCTGCTGTTGCTGCTGCTGCCAGGACCGCGCTGCTGTGGTGACACGACAGCTGAACTAGTGTTCCACTGCTGCTCTGCCACGTCAGCTGCAGAGGTGTGGTGATGCTGCTGGTGCTGCTGGTGCCGCTGGGCCATGTCAGCAGCAGGATATGTGCATAGATCCTGTGAGATACGGTATGAGGAACATTAAAAGTGGATGTAAAGCTTCCATAACAATGGATGGAGCTAGTGCGAAATAAAATAAGCCTGTGAGATACAAAAGGGTCCTCTTAGTGAGGCATACTCTCTACCCAAGGCATGGTACACAACAACCCATCGCACACTATCCGACACACCTAAGAAATGTGGCAAGTCCCACCGATTGAGCGTGCCTGGCCGGCTGGATTCTATCCTTTTCTGCCTCTCCACAGTAACCGCTCGCTCTCCCAGCACCATCTGCACCAATAAATAGTGATTGGCGGAGTCAATCATTCGAAGCCCCGTGCGTGTAACTGTGCGGCGGCTACTGTTGCTCATGCTTTTGCTGATGCTGTTGTTGGCATTGATGATGATGCTGCTGCTGCTGCTGCCGTTGCTGCCTGTGCTGGACTTGTGGTTGCTGCAGTTGCGGGAGCTGCTCCTGTGGCTGGTTCGGTGGCAGCCTGGACTGTGACGCATTGCTGTGGGACGATCCGAACACATCAGCGCAGTGGGCTTCCATGCACGGCACCACCTGACGGCACGGGGGCAAGAACAGATGACAGGAACAGGGATGGCTTGGACTGGAGTTGGCTTGCCCTGAGAAGAATTTCTGTGTGACAATCCAACAACATCAGCACAGTGGGCTTCCATGAACGCCACCACCTGATAGCAGGGAGGCAAGAACAGATGCCAGGACCACGGATGCATTCCACTAAAATTGGCTTGCCCTGCAATGAGTTGCTGTGGGACGGCGCGAGCAGATCCCTGCAGTGGGCATCCATGCGTGCAAGTTGCCACCACTTGAAAGCGGGTACACTCCGTTGCGCCCATCATGCTCTGCAGTGTATTGCACACCCAATCCTAAAAATAGTACGACGGCAGAATGGGTGCTCTAGTCGCATGTCAAACCGCCGACCTCGATGGGTGCTCTAGTCGCAATCCTACGTCTCGAGAAGGAAGTCCCTGATGGTTTCTAAGAGAGCCCTGCACAAAGACCTGCATCCGCCTACCTCCTGTAATCAAATGCACTTACCTGCTGAAACTCGTCCTCGCCCACTCGTGAAGCTTCCAGCAGCTTGTCGACATCCATTTTCAGGTGCACTTGCACATGGGTATCAATGCGTCCGTACATGCGTGGACACACAGTTGCGAAAAGAAACCCGCTTCCAGCAGTTTGTGAAAAAACACCTTCAGCTGCACATGGGCATACGCATGCGTACACGAGTGGATACACGGCTGAGAGGAGGTAGAGATACGCACAGCATGAACGTGATAATGGAAGGAAGTACAGGCAAAGATCGAGCATTATGCCATCACATACCTTGCTGCATGTGCCAGTGAACATGAAAGCAGCTGCCATGTTTGCTGCTCGAGTTGTGA
Source organism: Closterium sp. NIES-67 (assembly GCA_027943415.1). Classification (NCBI taxonomy): domain Eukaryota; kingdom Viridiplantae; phylum Streptophyta; class Zygnematophyceae; order Desmidiales; family Closteriaceae; genus Closterium; species Closterium sp. NIES-67. The sequence continues at coordinate 802,455 of BQMB01000198.1, forward strand.
GGCCCCTCACCACCTACCTTGCTGAGCCATCCATCCCATACCTTGCTGCGTGTGGCCGTGAGCATGAGTGCAGCTGCCACGTATGCTGGCCGCGAGAAGTCAGTGCTTCCTCGCCGCACCTCGGGCAGGGAGTGAGTGAAGCGGGAGGTGAACCTGAGGGGCGAGGGAGGGGGGGGAGGAGAGGGGGGGGGGGGGGGCAGAGAGAGGAGGTGGTGCAGAAAGTGAAGAGTGGGGGGCGCAGAGAGAAGGGTAAGGCAGAGAAAATAGGGGGAGGCAGAGAGAAGAAAAGAGAAGTTCAACCTTTCTAGTCAAGTTGGTTGGTGGCGCTCGCCCACGCGTCAACAATGCAAGATTATCGCTGTGGGTGGGACGGCGGGGTTATGTGAGGATGAAAAGGAGAGAAAACGCCAACGGTGGTCCCTTAACCTCAAGGCAACTGTGTCCAGAACAGTTGTGCTTCATTACATTTTCTTGCCAACGCAATACTTCACTTTCACACTCTCCCGAAATCCCTCAGTTCCCTCCCCATCCCTCAGTCCCCTCCCCTCCCCTATTCTCGCCTCACATGTGCAAGTTGCGTTGAGTGGAATCCAGCACTCGCATGAAGCCGAACTGAAGCGCCAACTGGGGGAGGCTCAACTGCGACCTGCACAGGCAGGCACAGCGAACAGCACACAGCGCACAGCACACAGCGCACAGCGAACAGCGCACTGCTCACAGCGAACGGCGAACAGCGCACAGCGAACAGCGAACAGCGAACAGCGAACAACGCACAGCGCACGGAGACAAGAGCATAGTCAGTGGCTGGAGTCATGTCGCTGCAGTGGGCAGCAGCGCTGGCAAAAGGCTGTACACCCCCCCCACAGGTCCAGGCCCAGCTTCTGCATAAGGCCATCGCAGGCTTGAAGTGGATCCAAAGGCGCACCTGACGCCCAGAGGAGACGCACCCGACGCCAAGGGCGTTTTGAACGGCTGCTCGAGCCTGGGCATACGCTGGTGGAGACATGCCGCTCAGCTTGGCTGCCTTGCGTGCATCCACTGCTGGGCCGCCCAGGCTGCCAGCGCACCATGCCATGCCAGTCCGTTGAGGACTAGTGCAAGTGGGTGGGTGGAGGGGGGGGGGGGGAGGAGAGAGGGGGAGACATGCCGCTCAGCTTGGCTGCCTTGCCCGCGTCCACTGGAGTGTTGCCCAGCCTGCCAGTGCATCATGACACACGGTGAGATCAAGTGCACGCGGGTGGTGGGATTGTGCGCGTCCACATGGCGTACAGGGTGGGAGCTTGCGCAGGGATGGCTGGATGTGCGCTCGTGCTTGCGGGTGGACGGAAGGAGGCGGGCGGAAAGGGGGGAGAGGGGCAGGTGGGAGGGGAGAAGCGAAGGGGGAGGAGAAGGGGCAGCGAGGAGAAGAGGGGGAGATGTAGGGAAAGGGGAGCGAGTGGCCGAGAGAGGGGGAGAGAGAAGCGGGAGGGAGAGACGGGGTGGGGGTGAGGGGGAAGGAGTGGGTGGAGAAGGCTTGGTACAAGGGCCAACGGAGACAGCCTTGGCCACGTCGCCGTGCACAGGGAACAAGTGACAACGGGGAACCGCGATTACAGGAGGAGTCGTCTTAGTCGACTCAAAAGTCACCTATTGGCAACGGAGATTTGAGACTACAGGAGTGCGTATCGCAGAGGAATGGAGAGTTTCGGCATGAGAACGATGCACCAGTACGGACGTCTTCCTGCTACAGCAGTTATTTGCCGTGTGGCATAAGGCCCATGGTCCTTTCGTGAAGAATTCAGTTGCAACAGCGTCAGCTGAGGCCATGAGCGCCTCTGCATGGTGGTGGGGAAAACGCGCTCTAATTGCAATCCTAATGGAACCACTGTGCGTCAACAGGACAGCTTGACGCAATAGCACACGCTGCCCGATTTCCTGACAGCAGCAGCCATGCCCTTAGCTGGCCCTCCGTTCGCGCGCTCTAGCGAAAAGTGCGGCTGTGGCTCGAATAAGCTGACGGCGACGTAACGGCTAACGCGGTATGAAACCAGTAGCTGGAAACTCACGGAGCCGCGGCATTTCGCAGCGTAACCTCCTTCCGTCGTGGCTCGCGACTAGCTCCGTGCCCGTGACATCTGCATGGCGAAACGGAATATATTGGGCGGCACCTACCACGCCGAAAGTGCCCGGCTCGAACTTCAAGTTGCAGATTCTTTGCAGCTCCTCGGCTCGCTTCACTGTTGGGCCCTTCTTCTTGACCTTGCGGCTGTTTCTGGACGCATCGAAGAGGAGGGCATCAGTGGAGTTGTCAGACGGCCCTACTGACTGCGACAGGAGCCTGAATTGGACCTCGGTCATATCCATTGCAGTAGCGGAATGGGCTTTCAATATTTCACTGTGAAGAAGCTGTCGGAGGCAAGCAGGCACTGGGTTTGCTGAAAGTGGCAGAAAGCTCAACTGGTGTTGTGACTTCGTATTCGAGAGTTCAAATTTGAAGATGTTTTGGTCACCTTCGTCATAAGGAGATTCCGTCTGCTGGCCTATACAATCTATAAATCTTGGAAACCTGCAACAAAAGCATTATAATATATGATATTCATAGGCATGCACATTGTATTCATAATTATAATACATAACTGCTCCATGTGTACTTTTTGATCACGTTTCATTATTTTGTTTTGAAATTATATGGGTTGTTCTTTTGGAGGCTACCGTATTTGCAGAGTATTGGAAATACCTCGAAGACTTAAGCGTTTCTGTAGTGTAACACTACACTCGAAGGAAAGTCGTATCGAGTACGCGAGTCAACGGAGGTTACACGAGGAGGTTGGACGAAAGAACACGAAAGGACGAAGGAACTCGAAGGATCGCAACCGGAGATTGCGACTGACCGTTACGACTGCAAGGGTGGTAACCGAACCAACTGTATTCTACAACTGCTCTATCTCCTATTTTCTATATATTGCTGTATGTTTGCTTCTTTTAATAAATCACTTGCTCTCACATACTACTGCAAGGGTTCAACTACTCAATACTTCCGCTGCACTACTCAAACAGCTTGTACAAGAGATACAAGTACAATGTGTTGTCCCTTTTAAGAGTTGACCTAGCTAGTTTATAACAAACACACCTAACCTTACTAGATATAAATATATGTTTGTTGACACATCCCCTAGCCTAGGTAGAGGCAGCATTTAACAAATCAGGGCAGCACGACTAGTCTGACCACTGAGACAAAGGCCAGAAGGCCAATCAGATAGTGCAAAAAGACATGTTGATACAGAACAAGTAGACGCATATAGTGTATAGTATATATCAAGATAAAAGGAGCGGAGCTGCTACTGAGACTAGACCAAGCTGAGTACAGAACCGCTGATGGTCATGAGGCGGTAGTGCCTTGGTGAAGATATCAGCAGTGTTGGCCTCTGAGGCCAACTGTACTACGAGAGCATGACCGTGCTGCTGCAACTACGTAGCAAGAAGTACCGCAGCTGCATGTGCTTCGCCCTACCCTCATGTCGAGCCTCCTGACACAGGAGGATCATGGCCCTATTGTCAGCAAACAAGACCAGGGCAGACCTAGGCTGCTCACCTAAGCTAGTGAGCAAGAACGTCAGCCAGCGGAGCTCTTGAGCGGCCATGGCCCGAGCGTAGATCTCTGCCTCACGACTGGACAAAGCTACAGACGACAACCTAGTTGACCTCTACGAGACTGCACCAGAACCAAGACTTACTATAAACAATAGCCATGTAAGGACATCTGCGTCTCCAATTCGTCAGCCCACGAAGCGTCTGTGTGTCCAGTGAGCACCACTAGCTCCCATCCTTCTAGTACAAGCTCCAATCGTAATATAATGTACTCGCCAGATACCGCAGCACCCTCTTGGAAGCCGACCAGTGGACTGGTCGATGCCTGCGTGTCGCAACAAAGTGAGCAAAGGCATTGAGAGGGTACGCTACATCAGGTCGAGTGCACATCATCAGGTACAATGGCAGGACAAATTGTCTGGATGTTTAGCATGTTTTTGCATTTTGATGAACTGTACGCTATAAACATTAAGCCTTTATCCATGGTGGCCATACACGTAGAGAAGATTAGTAAGAGCACTCACTCAAGTCTCCTAAAACCACAGTAGTATAGTACATGGTCCTTCAACGCGAAAGCATTTAATAACAGCACATCCGGACAATTTGTACCGAGGACAGACAACAAACTAGAAACTAGCAAAACTAGTACCTAGTCCAGCGTCCCTTTGCGTGAATCACCGCCTTGATCCTCCTTGGCATACTGTCGATGAGGTTTGAGCACACTTCCACCGGAATCTTGTCCCATTCCTCCTGCAGCCTCTCCCACAACTCCAACATTCCAGTAGGAGACTTTTCGTACTTCGCCAGCTCCCTTTTCAAGTGTGCCCATAGGTGCTCTATCGGGTTAAGATCCGGGGAGGATGAGGGCCATTCCAGCACCGCATACTCCTGCTCCCCAAGCCAGTCTTGCACCAGACGTGACTTGTGCTTGGGATTATTGTCGTGCTGGAATATGACCTCTGAGGGGGGGAGCTTGTAAAAGTTGATGGTTTGAGACAGTTCGTCTCGCAAGATGCTGCGATACAGTGGCCCATCCATCCTTCCATCGATCTTGCACATGAACCCCGCCCCCTCATACATCATGCAACCCCACACCATCACAGAGCCGCCCCCATGCTTAACTGTCTGCTGGATTTGGTGGCTCTGGAGTTTGCTGCCCGCGCGAATCCAAGCGTATGCATGTCCGTCGGAGCAGAAATGATTAATCTTCATCTCATCGGACCATATCACGCGTTTCCAGTCCTCCATCATCCAGTCGGCATGAGACCTCGCAAAATCTAGCCGGTCTCGTATGTTTTTCGCAGAGAGCCTGGGTTTCTTGGGCTGCTGCATAGCGATCAGCCCCGCGGATCGTAATGAGTTCCTAACGGTCTTCAAGTCTACAATAAGAGTGTGCTTCTCCTCTAGCATCTTCACGGCATCCACACTAGTTTTCGCCTCCCCGCTGGTAATCATACGAATTATACTGCACTAGATGCGGGTTGTGATTAAGCGTGGACGGCCGGTCGTGGGCATTGTAGGTCGCACCTCATCGCGACTAGTCTCAGCAATCACCTTCAGCCCGTAATCATGCACGGTACTTTTGCCTATGCCGAGCTCTTTGGCTATTTTCCTAGTCGATTGCCCATTGCGCAACATGCTTAAGATATGCGCGCGCTTCTTCTCATCTACCAGCTTCATCGTGTTGCAGTCGTAGCTTAGCTTCTAGCCTAACTCCTCATCTAACGGTTGTTGCATGAAACGGTGTGTACACTAAGTGGCGAGCGAAATTAGACCTAGACTGTCGCTTGGTATGAACTATCCGGATTGACTGTCGATGAGTAAATCTCATCCCCGCTAACTGGATGAGGGACAATGGCGCCAAGCTGTATACGGTGGAAACAAAACTCGACGAACTTGTAACAGGACCGACAAAAATTGGTGTTACTATATTCGAGACATGTGTTGCATAGAGATAAGTTTCAAAGGGCTGAACATCTGGGCAATTTTTCCTGCCACTGTACATAAGGCACCCCACCAGCTCTGCGGGTTGACAACGAGGCTCGGCCGGGTTAGCCGAAACAGGAGCAGCCAATTTGTGATCCACAGGCAGAGGGGTGGGACGTGCTGAGGAGAACTGGAGACTGAACCGCTGAAGGACCTGCTGCACCATATGAGACTGGGAGAGTGTGATCGTGTGTGCGGCATGGCCACGAGAGATATCTAAGCCCAGATAGCACCTCAGCTCCCCCAGGTCAGTGCAGATAAGTACTGTAACTCGGCCTTATTGAGGCCAGTACCATAAACGCATGGATATATGACCCTAAGGGCCTTTTTTCGTATACTAGCGAAGAAGGGGGGTGAGTCTTACAAGGAAACCTGAAAATAAATTACCTGGGTGATATCTTGTAAACATGTCAAATTCAATTTTCTTCATGTAATTTTGTTACTCGTTTACATTCCTGACTCATTGTCGAGTACTCAGGCCCACTCTCGTTCTTTTGTGCGCAAAAATCAAGCTGTCACGACATGTTGGAATCTGATTCGTTCAAGTGAGCATTTGATATGGCGGGAAATCCCCTGGGGAACATAATTTGGGAGCGATCGGTTTCGTCACAGTATCGATCGACGGTCTGGATTCTGTCTCGAGATTCAACACTGTGAGAAAACAATTGACTTCATCTCAATTAGACGGAAATTTGCCACTTGGCGAATTTCCATCCCACCCATGCTTCTAGGAGCGTTCAAGCCCTCGCTCCTCATCTTTCACAATGTTTTCTAGTTCCCCTTTCGCCCTACTGGTTTCCCCGCAGCCCCCTTTCTATTTCCTTCCTGCTCGCTTCCCGCCGTACTTTACATTTGCTGCGGAAATCATGGGAAAAGTATACGAAGAGGGTCTAAAGCCGACTACAATGAAAAGACGAGGGTCTTGTTAGTCGATTACCATAGTAAAGGACCTACCTGCCGAAAACATCCTATGGGTCCTCAATAAAACCGGTCTTATATCCGGGCGTTTATGGTATGTCTCTATCGAGAGTAGCAAATATAATATCGTCTACGTACACTAGGATGTAGAACAGGGTCTGATCAGTGCGAACAAAGAGCGAGGGGTAGGCAGAGGATGGAAAGAACTGCAGCAAAGCAAATATGGTATGAGGCATGTCGTGCCACTCACGAAGGCCATAGACAGGGCGACGCAAGCTCCATTCGGTCCCACGTGGGAAGAACCAGAGAAGCCTAGTGGGTGCCAGAGGTAGATCTGCTCATGTAGATTACCCTGCAAGAAGACTGTGGAGAAGTCGAGTGAGTGAAGCTCATAGTCACGCAGCGCGACTAGGTGAAGGAGCACCCAAAGAGTAGTCATCTTGGGGGTAGGGGAGAAGGTCTGGAAGAAGTCCACACCCTCTCGCTGACTGAAGTCTCTAGCCACATAACGCGCATTGAACTTCGGCGGCTCTCCAGGTGCACGCTTCACCCTATAGATCCACATGCCCTCCCCGGGCGGGGGAAATGCGTCGACGTAAGTGCATATAGATCAGTAGGATACCATCTCTGCCTCCATGGCCTGTATCCACTGGGCTGCTCAAGGCCCCGACACCGCCTCCGCGTAAGAGCGCGAGATAGAGATTTTGAGGGCGTCTGGGCCGCGTTCTTGGGATACAAGCATGGAGCAGATATGGGGTACAGTGGTAGCAAGGTAGGCCAGCTCGTACTGCATGTCCACTGGCATGTCATTGCCCAGGGCAGGTGCACCCCCAACGGATGGAGGACTGGCAGTATCAGAGGCCAGAGCGGCAGTGTAGTCAAAGAGGTAGCTAACACTGAAGTAAGCGACATTATCAACAAGCGCAGAGACAGACTTAGGAGGAGCAGTAGGGTCAGTGACAAGTGACGCAAGCAAGCGTGAGAGGATTGGATGAGGAGTGCGAGCAAAATCAATAGAGGAGCAGAGGACGACGAGAGCGATGAGTGAGGAGGTAACGAAAGAACAGGGACCGGAGGAGCGCGAAACGAAGGACCATAGGGTGGACACTAGGACGAGGAGAGATAGGATGACCATCAGCGGGACGACGGACCCAGTGGGAAAGAACGAGGGGCTGGAGACGAGGGGGAAAGGGGACAGGACAGGGGGAAGAGGAGAGCGGGGGGGAAAACGAGCCGGAGAGGAGTCCGGAGGAGGGAATAGCGAGTTGTAAACAGGGTCAGGGACAGGTGGAGGGATGGGCGGTCGGTCAGGGGAACCTAAGGAAAGACCAAGGAGACGAACGGCAGACTGTGGCTGCTGTGGCGGCTGCTGTTGCTGCTGCTGCTCCTTGTTCTCTCTAGGACCTCCAACTCCACCTTGGCTACCACCGGTACTCTCCGAAACAGCACCCCTAGGACTAGCAACCCCAGACGCACCACCCACAGAACCAGCACTCCCAGAGTCAGCACCCCCAAAACCCGCACCCCGAGAACCAGCACCCCCAAAACGAGCACCCCCAGAACCCACTGCCCACTGCTGCTGCTGCGGCCGCTGAGTCTGCTGCGGTGGCTGCTGCTGCTGCTGAGGCGAGGGGGGAGGCTGCGGAGGTGCCTGGGGTACTTGACCTGGGGGAGGCACCGCAAGGATAGCAGACGCAACCCCAGTAGGTGGGCCCCCAGAGTCAGCAGACTCCCCCACGGGCTCGACCGAGGGGAACGGAGTAGCGTGAGAGACACCAGACGGGGCCGGGCGGGGTGGGAGGGGTGCGGCAGGTGGAGCCGGGGCGAGAAGAGTGGAGGAAGAGGGACAAGAGAGCTGCAATTAGGGAAGCACCGGTAGTAGGGAGCGTCTCGTCGAAGGTATCACGCGGGCGGGAGAAGTGGTGGTATACCAGGTGGTATAAAAAAGCCAATCAGGGGTGTCAAGTGGAAACCCCAAGAAGACACAAGGAAGCATGCAGGTTGAGAGCTTGTCCGAGCCAGCTGTGCGGACGTGGGCAAGGCTGCCCTAGACGTGAAACGCCAACGCATCACCAGGAGACCCGATCCTGACGAATCGGTGAAACCTTTGGCCGCTGGGAGCGTGGCCATAAGTTAAGCTGGTGAGCAGCGTAGCGCACGGTGAACGGCCACTAAAAATGGGGTGCACCAGCATGGACCAAGGAGGTGCGAGCTACCTAGGTCGAAGCGTCGCTCATTGACCCCATTCTGCTGTGGGGATTCCGGCAGTGTGTACGTCTGGCAGATGCCCGACGAACTCGCCACCACGGTCAGAGTGTAAATGAACCATGGGCAGCCTGCGCTGGGTGCGAGTAGCGAGCAGCCACAGGAGGAGAACGATAGGCACGTCGGCCTTCCGCTCCGGCGGGAACACCGTGGTAAAATGCGAGAAGCCATCAACGACGACTAGTAGGTAGCGCTCCCGGCTAAGACCATGGACCAGGGCATGGCCCTAGACGTCCATCCGCTGTGTATTTAGCGGCGCTGTGATAGGAGGAAACAAGGAGTGAGGGACGGCGTGCTGCCGGCCCTCGACGCAAGAGGTGCACAAGGGCGTTACCGACGCAGGCAAGGCTGGGAGCAACGCGGGAAGACCAGTAACTAGACTGTGCCGGGACATGTGCCGAAGACGCAGGAGTGCAATATGACCTAAGCTGTGGTGCCACAGAAGGGTTGGGTGGGCGAGGGAGCGACAGGACCACGATGCGGCTACATTAGTGGACGCAGCAGCTGACGGTGACTCAGTATGCAGAGTAAAGAGACCTAACGCTGGGTCACGCTCAAAGATGGCGAGACGTCTACCAGTGGCTGCGTCCGTACAGGCTGCGTGTCTCGCGTAGACAGGGAACGTGGTGGTGACTGCTAGGTTCTGGATGTGATCTACACCAATTAAGGTCCTGGAAAACGAGGGGATGTGCATAGCACGACCACCATTCCTAGGGCCCGCCAAACCCCCCACAGCTGCTGCTGCGACCTCTGCCGCTGCTGTTGTGGCGGTTGGTGCTATTGCTGCTGCTGTGGCGGCTGTTGCTGCTGCTGCGCAGTCCCCGACTCTGACTGACCACCCTCTCTGTCTGTCCCTACACCCCCTCCACTTGCCGCTGCCGACGCCCCACGACCCTTGCCCCCCTTGCCCTTGCCTCTGGCCTCGTGGAGCGACTGAGTGTGGTGGCTGCTGCAGCGGTCTTGGTGACCTCCGCAACAGAGACAGAAGCCCCACAGACAGGGAGCTGGGGGGCAGAGCAGACCTGAAAGACGGGGACCGCTACCGTGCCAGTGGTGGCAGCGATGACATCGAGGCACGACTCAACTATCGTCAGGGCCTTGGAAAACTCAGCGATAGTGAAGGAGGTGGGGGGCAGGGCGAGGAGCACGTCTCGCGCAGGGGCGAGACGGTCAGGAGGTACAGGGTGATGTAGGTGGGTGGAAAGTGGGTGGTGCGGTGCTCCTCAAGGTAGGCTGTACGCCATCAAGCCTCAAAAGAGTGCAACTGCGCTACGAGGTCCGCTAAACGGCATCACAAGATGACCTAGAGTGACGGAGGACTGGGTAGAGTAACGAGTGAGAACGACGTCCCAGATACCCTTAGCGGACTCGAGCATCTCAAAGTACAGTAAGCCTGCTCATCAAGAGGGAGGGCCCTAGTGACTGCCAGCTGCGCAGCTGCGTCGCGGGACTGCCAGACAGAGGGGGCGTCTAGGGCAGTCTCGAACTCAGTCCGCTGCGCGGACGTCGCGTCAGCAGCAAGAGCAGCGGGCTCTGGGGAAGCGACTAACTTACCCGAAGTGTGGGCCACCAGGGCCTGGCCGTCCTGGCGGATAGAGTGAGCTGGCGGCGGAGGGCGACCAGCCAGGCAGAGAAGCCAAGCGCGCGATCCTCGGCGTCCAGGCGGAGGACAGAGGCAGGCGGGGTCGCCATGGCGGCAGCTGGCGGCGGCGACGACTGTAGCGGAGACGGCAGCGGCAAGCTGCTAGAGACGGCAATAGGAGGCCGCTGACAGCAGCAGCTGGCGGCGGCAGCGAGAGGCTAGTGTGGCGGGAGCAGGAAGCTGCGAGTAGGGGCAGTAGGCTGTGGCGGCAAGCTGCTGCAGTGGCAGTGGCAGCAGGCAGCAGCAGGTGGCAGTGGGCAGCAGTAGGCGGCAGTGGGCGGCAGTAGGTGGCAGCGGGCTGCAGTGGCTGCGGTAGTGGCAGCTGCAGCGGCAGCGGGCAGCAGGAGGCAGCAGCGGGCGGCAGCAGCTGCTGCAGTGGCTGCGGCAGTGCAGCAGGAGGCAGTGGGCGGTAGCGGGCGGGAGGAGCTGCGGCAGTGGCAGCTGCAGTGGCAGCGGGCGACAACGGGCAGCAGCAGGCGGCAGGAGCTGCGGCAGCGGCAGCTGTAGCGGTGGCAGCAAGGGGGGCTGGAACAGGCAACAGCGGGCGCCAACGCGTGGCAGCGAGCGGCGGTGGCTGGCAGCAGGCGGCACGCTGTAGCGGCTGCTGCAGCAGCTGCTGCTGCGGGCGGCAGCGGGCGGGGACAGCGGCAGTGGCAGCGGCAGCAAGCGTCCGCGGGCGGCAAGCTGGCGGTTGCAGTGGCAGCGGCAGCGGGAGCGGCAGTGGTAGCGGGCGGGGGCAGCGGCAGCGGGAGCGGCAGTGGCAGCGGCAGCGGCAGCGGCAGTGGCAGCAGCAGCGTCCGCGGGCGGCAAGCTGGCGGCCGCAGCCTGGCAGGGGCGAGCAGCGAGCTGGCGGCTCTTGGCTTGCGGCGGCGTGCCGGCGGCATGCTGGCTGGCGGCTGCGAGCTGGCTGTCGCTGGCTGGCGAGAGGGCGGCAGCCAGCAGGCGAGGCGCACGAGCGGCGAGCAGGTGCGGAGTGGACGGGCAAGCAGGCGCGGGCGGTGGCCAGCAGGCACGGAGCGGCGGGGAATGGGTGGGCGAGCTGGCGCTGGGCAGCGCGGGCTGGCGCGAGCTGGCGACGCGAGCTAGCTACGGGAGGGGAAGTGGCTAGGGGCTGCTAGAATCGGCTAGGAGCGGCTAGGGGTGGCTAGGAGCTACATAGTTAGGAGCGGAAGCGTGAGTAGGCGGGACCTAACCTTGCTCTACGTATATGTTAGTTGACACTCTTGGCCGACCTTGACATGACAACCTTGTGATTTCAGGTTGACAACTCAATTGTGGAGTCCTTTGCTCAAGGAGGAAAGTCGGCCATAACAGCGAGAGCTTACCCAACCCAGGAATCAAGCAGAATTTGTTTAGTCAACAATGGGTCAACAACGCCTCGTCGTGAAGAGCAAAGACAGGCTGTGGTGTGGTGCATGTGCAAGTCAAGGCGTGCACTGGGTTAGTCATGTATGGATAGCAACTGCTGTTATAGCTGCATTGGTTCAACACATTGTAGTAGTGGCATAGACGGCATGTACACACTCTAGTTCTTGAGCAGCTATGGTACGTAGGTCAAGAACCAGCATAAGTGGGGCATGCTGAAATCACTGTTGTAATTGCTGAGGGGTCAGTTGGGCACATGGCAAGCGGACAGTTATCAGAAGATGTTACGCCAGCACCCCACCAGGCGAGGGAAACAGAAGGGGTTTCAACTTGAGCCCCAAAGAAGATGAAAAGCGCCATGAACATTACTCCTGAATCCAGCGCTGCAGAGAGGACATAATTGTAACGACGCCACCAGTCCTGAAAGCAAAGAAAGAGAAGACTTTAAGAGGGAGGTAAGTTAAGGTTTAACAGCAGCAAAAAGAAGCAGCCACATACAATGTGGCAAAAGCACGCTACCTTTCTGTAAGTGAAAATGAGCTTGTTGAAGATGAAGCCCATGGTGATCCACCCGATGTAGTTGATGGGCGTGGCAGGGGGCATCATACCCACGCCCGTCAGCATCACTGGGATGTGCACCTTGGTCAGCCACTGCAGGGAAGGAAATGGGTGTGGTGCAGGGCGCAGGGAGGAGTGAAGCAGGGAGGCAGCGAAGTCACGATAATCCTGGTGGTTCATGGGCGTAGCAGGGGGCATCATGCCGACGCCAGTGAGATGTGCAAGTCGATGGGGGGTGATAAGGCACTGCAAGCACAGGTGGTGGTGGGAAGCCAGGCATCAAGCGAGGAAGGGGTGGTGGCAAGGGAAAGGCGAAGGCCGTATGCGATAAATTGGGAAGGCCGTATGCGATATATTGGGAAGGCCGTATGCGATAAATTGGGAAGGCCGTATGCGATAAATTGGGAAGGCCGTATGCGATAAATTGGGAAGGCCGTATGCGATAAATTGGGAAGGCCGTATGCGATAAATTGGGAAGGCCGTATGCGATAAACTGGGAAGGCCGTATGCGATAAATTGGGAAGGCCGTATGCGATAAATTGGGAAGGCCGTATGCGATAAATTGGGAAGGCCGTATGCGATAAATTGGGAAGCCCATACAAGGAATGAGAATGTTGTACAAGCGAAACGAGTCCCCAGATCCGAGTTCAAGTAAAGCTACAGTTCACAAAAAGCCTCAGATCACAGGGCCACTATGTGCCTTGTCAACTCATATTGTACCTGGGTTCACTCCCTGCCTACCGGCAACACACTCACCATCAGCCTGAGCCGGAACCCCATCACCTGAGCCAACCCCCCATCTGCATGCATCAACCCCCCATCTGCATGCATCAACTCAACTCCCCATCTACATGCATCAAACCCCCATCTGCATGCATCAACTCCCCATCTGCATGCATCAACCCCCCATCTGCATGCATCAACCCCCTATCTGCATGCATCAACCCCCCATCTGTATGCATCAAACCCCCATCTGCATGCATCAACCCCCCATCTGCATGCATCAACTCCCCATCTGTATGCATCAACCCCCCATCTGCATGCATCAACCCCCCATCTGCATGCATCAACCCCCCATCTGTATGCATCAAACCCCCATCTGCATGCATCAACTCCCCATCTGCATGCATCAACCCCCCATCTGCATGCATCAACTCCCCATCTGCATGCATCAACCCCCCATATGCATGCATCAACCCCCCATCTGCACACATCAACTCCCCATCTGCACACATCAACTCCCCATCTGCATGCATCAACCCCCCATCTGCATGCATCAACCCCCCATCTGCATGCATCAACAACATCAGACTGCATCAACTCACCACTTGCCGCTGCCAGAGCTTGAGCAAGGCCCAGAAGGGATGGGCGCGAGGGCTCCCCCTAAGAACCACCGTCTCGCTGTCAACCCACCGTCTGTTGAGTCATCTGAGAATCTGCTGGCAACAGCTCACATACGCCCAAGCCAACCCACCGTCTGTCGCGGCCAGAGCTTGTGCAAGGCCCAAAAAGGGATGGGCGCGAGGGCTCCCCCCAGGAACCACCAGTTGAGGTTGTTGTAGAAAGCATTTGGCCCGAACATGCGCTCGGGACCAATGAGCCCCCAGATGATGGACGCCGAGTAGAACACGTTGGCCGTGGGACACGTCCAGGGGGAGTTCTCGGGGAAGTTCTCATCGTTTATCTGTTTTTTTGGGAGGGGGTGGTGGGAGCGGGGCGTACATAGCTAGCGTACTTAGCTAGCGCACAGCGTACTTAGCTAGCGTACTTATCTAGCATACAGCGTATTCGTATTATACGCTAGCGTATATATGCAATACGCTAGGCTGCCCAAGCGTATTTCTCCACTTAGGCGGGGGGGTGGACGGAGTGCAGGCAGGGGAGAATACACAGATGATCCTTGAGTTGCCAGGAAATACAAAGGGACTGGGCTTGAGTTCTCGGGGAAGTTTTCATGGTTGATCTGAGTGAAGGCAAGGGTGTGGCCGATACAGGATTGACAGGGGAGTGCTGAGGGAAATTCTCGGGGAGCATCTCATTGTTGATCTGGTTAAGGGAAGGGGCAGCATGGGCCACTTTTGAGTGGACTCCAAAGTTACCTCTGGTGAAGGGAAGGGGGGAGCACGAGCCAGGAAGTGGGAAAATCTTCATCGTTGCGTTGAGTGGGGGGGCGGAGTGAATGCGGGTGGGAGGTGGGGGGGGTTTTGTGCGGAGGATGGGTGGGCAGGGGGAAGTGCATGGAAGACATGGAAGATAGTAGACACGAATGCAGGAGGGGGAAGTGGAGCGAGAGTCATAAGGGCTAGGCCGATGAGGAGGCATGTCGCAATGTAGAGCGGTACTCAAACATGAGGGGAAACTCATGTGTGAGGAGGCATAATCCGTCTAGACATGAGCAAAATGTGATGCGAAATTTAATCGCATCGCATTTTATTTTATCACATGCGATGAAACATCGCATCGCGCGATTAATTCTCCTGATTTTGGGATATCGCATATCGCATTTCGGGTGCGATAAATAGTAATATCGCAAATGTTAGTGCGATTTATCGCTCGATGCGATAATATATCGCATCGCATTTACTGCATGTGGAAAAAAAAACTTGGAATTTGACCAGGCGGAAAAAAAGAGTGCGGAAATTCGACACAACCCTGGCAAGATTTCGCGCTGCGATTATTTATATCGCATGCGATATAATAATATCGCATATCGCATTTTTATCGCACGACACATGGCGCGGTAAAAATGCGATGAAAAATATCGTGAGATAAATATCGCATCGCATCGCGCGATGTAATTTTCAGGGAAAAAATAATCGCAATCGCAAAAATGCGATATTTTTGATGCGATATGCGATGTGATATGCTCATGTCTAAATCCGTCCTAGTGCACCTCATCCCACGTTGCATATGAGGCCTCCTTCCACAGTGTTATAGAGCCACCAAGCCGTGCCGAGATTCACCAGGGCAGGCAAACAAATGCACCAAATGCACGCACGACTTTGCCCACCTTGCATATGAGCCCACCTTGCATGTGAGCCCACCTTGCATGTGAGCCCACCTTGCATGTGAGCCCACCTTGCATGTGAGCCTACCTTGCATGTGAGCCCACCTTGCATGTGAGCCTACCTTGCATGTGAGCCCACCTTGCATATAAGCCCACCTTGCATATGAGGCCTCCTTCCACAGTGTCGTAGAGCCACCAGGCTGTGCCGAGATTGACCAGGCCAGCCAAAATAGTGGCGAACACCTGCACTGCGAACATGGCTTGTGGGGGGATCTGTGCACACACATACACATGCACACAGAGAGTATGTTTGGGGCAGTTAAAGAGCACTGCAAACATGGGATATACATATACAGAGGCATGCACTAGCACACATGCACGCACATACTCATGCACCCAAGGAAAGAGGCAGAGATTTGAGAGACACCCGCAGATCCACAAAGCCATAACCATGCTACGAGCGGATGGAACTTTTTCCAAAGGCAGATTCGGTGAGTGAAAAAAGGAGAATGGCTGGCAAGGAGGAGGGAGGAAGTAGATGTCTGCTAAGGAATTTTGAAAAACATGATAATTTTCTCTTCGAGATTCCACAGAAATCATGAGAAATTTGCCCACATTCATTAGCAATCCAATGGCCTGTGTCGTGCTGATGTATCATGTACCCATGCGCCTTGAAACACACGCTTACCGGTTCCCCCAGCCGCAGATCATTTCCGTGGGACACCCACACCTCACCAAACCTACATCCATGCTACCAGCCGTGTAGTCAAAACTTCATAAAGGGCAGACGCCTCAACATGCTGGGAAAGAGAAAAATGATTGGCAAGAGAGGGAAGGAAAAAACCAACCTTCATGTAATGGCCGAGTTTGAAATCCTGCAGGAAGGCAATGGCCTGCGTCATGCTGATATAGCCATACGTCTTGAAACACACGTTGCCGATGGGCTCGCCTGGTCTTATGTACCCCCAGATCATCTCCGTGATTATATTGAGCCCCGGCTGCTGGTTGGTGGTGGCCGTGACTATGCCGATGGGGAGGGTGAAGAAGAGGGAGAGCGCGGCTGAGAGCAGCAGGCCCCACCAGGGGAGCTGGAAGAAGGCGTTGAGCTCGAGGAAGGCTATGCAGACAGCGAGGTTGACTAAAAGGAGGATGAGGAACCACCACCAGGGGACCTTGGGGTAGCGCTGCATGAGGCGTGTGTGCACGTCTGGCTTTACCTCAGTGGCTGCAGAGGGGAGAGAAAATGGGAACGCATGGAGAAAAATCATATGGTTTGGTTGTGGTGTGGTTGTGGTTTGGTTGTGGTTTGGTTGTGGTTTGGTTGTGGTTTGGTTGTGGTTTGGTTGTGGTTTGGTGAGCAAAGTGAAGAATCATCCACAACTAGTCTCCCCATAACCAGCTCCTCACATAAAGTGAGTCACCCACCTGCACTCATGGTGTGCTGGTAGATCTCGAGGCCCTACCACAGCACCACATGCACCAGCCAGCACACACCAACATTTCTTCATCCATGATTCCCAATTTCCAAACACCCAACACCCCCCACCCACCTGCACTCATGGTCCTCTGGAAATGCAAGGAAATGCATGTCACTGCTGGACTACGCGGGTACGTGCACCCGTGCATTGGTGTGTGTCACTCTGTCTACCTGTGAGCGTGTACAGGAGCTGATGGCAACCTCCAGGGCAGCGACACCCGATGCTCAGCAAACCCTATGCCCCACCCACCTGCCTCAAGGTATGGCCTGGGCGGGCACGTACCAGAACACTACCTGCACCGCACTACATACACCCATCCATGACACCACCGATCCACGATCTACCCGCTCTTGCCCTCCCCTTCACCCACCTGCACTCATGGTCCTCTGGTATATCTCCGGCCCGTACCACAGCGCCACATGCACCACGGTCGCAGTCAGCGCAGCGAACCCGAGGCCATAGGCCAGCGCAAAGAACACCGAGATGTACGGAGCCAGATTCTGCTGCGCGTACATCGTCTCATTGAGCCGGAAATCCGAAGTGATAATCTCGTCCACGGGGTAGAGCGCCCCCGACCACTGGTAGGTGCCGGAGGAGAGGAAGGGGAAGCGCGTGGCGGCGAAGACATCCCCCCAGTAGCAGATTGGCACGAGCACGTAGAGGAAGAGCGCAAAGCCCACCGCGATGTTGAGGATGGCGAACCAGGGGGCCGCGAGGGGAGAGGAGAGGAAGGCTGACATGGTGGCCCAATCTAGAGTGATGGCTCCCAGACCCATGCCCCTGAGACCTGGGGAAGGGTGTGAGTGTGAGAGGGGGAGAGAGGAAGGGGAGAGGGAGAAGGGAGAGGGGGAAGGGAGAGGGGGGAGGGAGAGGGGGACGGGAAGGACGAGAGTGGGGGAGAGAAGTGGAAAGGGAGTGCAGAATGAATGAAGGGGTGGCTGGCAGGGGGCGAGGGGCAGTGATGGGGATGAGGACGTAGAGGAAGGAAGGGGAGGCCCGTGGGCCAGTCGAGAGTGATGCACCCATGCTGCTAAGGCCGGTGGGTGGTAACAGGGGTGTAGGGGAATGGGGGAGGAAAGGGGGGTGTGGGTGCATGGAAAAAAGAAGAGCAGGCATGGTGGGCCGGTCTAGCAGGATGTCTCTGATGCCCATGCCTCTGACACATGGAGGGATGGAGTTGGGTGGTGGAGGAGGGAGCGAGACGAGAGTGTGCGAGAGAAAGGAGAGGTGTGGGGGGAGGAGAGGAGGAGTGTGCTGAGCAGAGGGCAAAGCAACCAGCCTGAGCATGCTGAGCGGTGAATGTGATGGGCTGGACCCAGCAGAACGATGAGACGAGGGAGGTGGGAGGGGAGGCGAAGGACCGGGGAGAAAAGGGGAGGGTAAACCAACTTTACAAGCCCAGCCCAGCACACACGCCCAGCACACGCGCCCAGCACACAAGCCCAGCACACACGCCCAGCACACACGCCCACCTGAGCCGAGCTGCTGCGCGGTGATGGAGGTGGGCCAGACCCAGCAGACCCAGGAGAGGCAGGAGACGATGGGGATGAGGTAGCCGGGCACGAGGTACCAGCAGAAGGAGATGGCCGTTATGAGGAAGAAGAAGTGCGCGCGGGTCAGCATGCCGCGCGCAGGGGTGTCAGATTCGTGTAGCGTGCTGGATTGGAGGGGCGGGGGGGAGGGAGGGGGGGGAGAAGGGAGGTACCAGCAGAAGGAGATGGCCGTTATGAGGAAGAAGAAGTGCGCCCGGGTCAGCATGCGGCGTGCTGGGGTGTCGGACTCATGGAGGGTGCTGGTGAGGAGAGGGAAGGTATGGGATGGAGGGGAGGAGGGGGGCGGGGGTGGGGGGTGGAGGGGGGAGGTGGCAGCAGCAGAAGGAAATGGCCGTTATGAGGAAGAAGAAGCAGGCACTTTGTAGGTATTCCCCATGCAGGGGTGTCACACTCGTGGAGGGTGCTGGGTGGGAGAAGGAGGGAGGGAAGCGGAAAAAGGATTTGGCACCACGAGGGACCAGCAGAAGGAGATGGCCATCGAGGAAGAAAAAATGGCGAGGGTCAACATGCCCAACGAGGGTGTCTGACTCGTGGAGCGCGCTGGTTAGGATGGGGGAGGGAGGGGAACGGGAGAGGGGGAAAGGGATGTGGCGCCGCGAGGTACTGCCAGCAGAAGAGGATGGCCGTTATGATGAAGAAGTGCTGGGGTGATCATGCAGTGTGCTGCTGGGGTATCCCAGGGTGCTAAGATGGGTGAGAGGAGGAGCGAGAGGGGGGAGGGACGGAGGGGGGGAGAGGGAAAGGATATGGCACCAGAAGGAGCACACAGTGCAGGACGGCACGAATGAGGAAAGGATGGGTGGGAGGAGGGGAGAGGGGGAGGTGAGGAGAGGCGAGGGGAGGGGGGAGGGGAGGGGTGGAGGGAGGCAGGGAGAGGCATATGCGTGGTAAGGGGAGCAGGATTACCGGTAGAGGGAGACGTAGACGAGGTCAGTGGGCCACCACATGTGGGCCGGCTCCTGAGGGAGGGAGGGAGGAAACGGCTAAGGGTGGGTGTGAGATGCAGCCCGTGAGGGGGAGCGGCGCATACCAGTAGAGCGAGACGAAGACGAGGTCAGTGGGCCACCTGGGAGGATATTGGGGGGTAGGAGGGGGCGAGAGAGGAAGGGCTGACAGCGACAAAGCACCTCCCCTGCCAGCCCTTCGTCTCTGTCAGCGACAAAGAGGTTGAGCAGGGAGCGACAGGGGAGGTGCTTGCTACAGGGACAGGTACGCGTGGTCAGTGGGTGGGGCGGTTAAGAGGACAGTGGGGTGGCAGAGACGGCAGTGGTGTGGCTGAGAATGAGAGAGGGGGGAGGGAGGAGTGCACATGAGATCATGTCTGCGGGACGGAGGTGGCAACGTGGGCTGGAAGCATGCACTAGTCAAACACAAGGGCTCACCACGAGGTAGCGCCTGAAGAGGCCCGCCCATCCGTATCCGAGCACTTGAGTGGTGGTGACGAGAAGAAAGGCCGGGAAGAAGCCCAATTGCTGGTGGGGAGCGACAGAGGCGTGGGCGGAGAGAGGGGAGAGGGGGGCAAATGGGGGAAGTGGGGGGGGGGGGGGGGGGGTTTGTGGAAGGATGGGAAGAGAAACAGTGGGGAAATATTAAACAAGGGGGACGAGGAGGGAGAATGGAGGGTAAAGAGGAAGGGAGCTGGGGGAGGGGGGTGGGAAGGCGGGAACAGGTAGACGTGCAAACGCGGTAAGGACACGTGGAGGGGGGGGATTAGGCGTGCGGAGGAGCGAGGAAGGGCATGCACGCAGAGGAAGACAACGAGGCGAGATGGACGCACAGAGGCTTGAGGGCGCGGCCATGGGGGCATGAGAGCATGGGGGCATGAGGGCATGGGGGAATGAGGGCATGCGGGCATGAGGGCATGGGGGAATGAGGGCATGCGGGCATGAGGGCATGGGGGCATGAGGGCATGGGGGAATGAGAGCATGTGGGCATGAGGGCATGGGGGCATGAGGCCATGGGGGCATGAGGGCATGGGGGCACGAGGGCATGGGGGCATGAGTCTATGGCGGTACGCCATGAGATGAGGCGGTACACCATGAGATGAGGCGGTACAGCATGAGATGAGGCGGTACGCCATGAGATGAGGGTACGCCATGAGATGAGGCGGTACAGCATGATGAAGGAACACTCGACTCACGACGTTGTAGAACTGCTTCATGATCGTGACGATGTCAATGGCATACGCGTTGCCGTTGCCGAATGCCGACCCGCAGTTAGCAAAGATCCCTATCAGCACATGCTCCTGGCAGACACAGCGGGCAAGAAGCAACACCATGCATGCAGCACACACAGGCCAGTCGCACATGCTGCTGAGAAGCAACGAACGGGGTGCGGCACTCGGCGACGGTTTGGAGCAGGACAACCATGCCAGTCTACTTGCAGACGACTCTGGCAGGCAGCCGCAGGCTGGCTATCCATCCACACACCTACCCATACAGCCATCCAAGCTCTCTTGCGCAACTGTCATGATCCATCCATCCACAATGTATGCACGTCTCCATAATCGCCTTGCATGCTGCACCCACACCACCCACAAACACCTGCGCCACACACATCACCTTGCACACACTTCATGTGGCGCCTCACGCATGCAACTGCGCGTGCATGCATGCATACACACATCGCACATTCATATGACCACGTGCGCTTGCACCAACCCGGCATGCCGGCATCACCTAACCTTGATGTTTCACGGCTGCGCGTCGGGGCCGAAGCGCCACTCTATCCTCGCTAGGAAGCAGACCCATGCATCATCTCAAGCACGGGCCACCCCACACCTGCATGCACACAAGTATGCACCAATACAGGAGAGCACATGTACATGTGTGCATACCCCCCACCTCCCCCCCTCCCCCCTTTTCCCCACCTTTCCCCCCCTCTCCCATCCATTCCCCCCCACCCCTCAACCTCCCCCCGCCCCCTTCCTTCTCTAACGCACACACAGCACGACGACCTCACCTTGACACTAAACGGCAGGGCGTCAGGGTTGAAGTAGCGGCGTTCTATCCTCGCTAAGAGGCGACCCATGTAGAGCGATAGGATGATGGCAGCAATGGGGTTGATGATGATGGACTGGGTCCTGCAGAATATCAACAAGCACACAGGGCAGGTTAGTACAGTACAGTTGATGAGGCCTTGGAGCACGTCACATCGCCATGCAATTCTCGTGCATGAGCATGGGTGGGTGGGAGTGCGTGTTTGCAGGCAGGCAGCACAAGTGTCTGCTTCTTTTATCGTGCTGCCTGGGCATGGGATAGGATCCTGTGTTTGCAGAGTTGCTCGCTCCCAGGTGGCAGGTCCCAACACGAGCTGGAGTTCCTTCCTCTGCCATTTGCATCGTTAAAACGCATGCTTCCACGCCAAAAGCACTGGAGCAGATTACCTAAGAAAGGCTCTACCTGAAACAAAAGCATCGTCTCATTTTGGAATCTCACCTGAACCAGAAGTACTGGTTGACGAAGGCGAGCAGCGCGCAGACGATGCTGCCGATGATCATGACGCGGTAGGTGAAGCACGGCAGGGCGGGGTCGTCAAAGGTCGCCACCGTCAGCGCCACCTCCTCCACAGGGGACTGGTCGTCGTAGTCACCCTCCTCGCCCTCCTCCTCCTCCTCCTCGTCCTCTTCGTCCTCCTCTTCCCCTTCCTCCCTTTCGTCGTCCTCCTCCCCCTCGTCTTCCTCCTCTCCGTCTGTATACGCTTTCTCGTTGCCATCTTCGTACTCCTCGTCCTCGCCTTCCTTCCCTTGCCCGTCCTCTGGCTCTCTCCCCTCCTCGGCTGCTTCTCTTCCGCCCTCCACTTCGTTCTCCTCCTCCGCTGCCTCCTTCCCTCCCCGGTCGTCACTCGCCTGCTCTTCTCGCCGCTCCTCCTCCCCTACTTCGTCCGCATCCTCCTTCCTCCTTCCTCCTCTCTCCCCGTCCCCATCCTCTCCTCTCTCGTCTACCGCCTCCCCCTCTGCCCCCCGTTCGTCCCTCCCCTCCGCGCCATTCGCCCCCGCTCTTCGCTTCTCCGCGCCATTCGCCCCCGCTCTTCGCTTCTCCGCGCCATCCTGAAAGCGCGACATTGCGGCAATGGAACAATGAGGCAATGCGGCAATGCGGCAATGCGGCAATGCGGCAATGCGACACCGCAACGAAAAGGGGTCGCGACCGCCGTAAAAGGGGAAAAAACTGAAGATACGGACGAGGGACGAGCGACGAACGACGAACCACGGGCGACGAGCGACGGGCGACGAGCGACGGACGAAAAGCAAGGTCCGGAGACTGAAGAGCGTATATTGAAGCACCTACGGCACGGAGAACTGCTTGCTGCGGCGGAGAGAGAAAACGTCACAGCTAGTTTTTTTTTTTCGATGATAGTAGCACATGCGGTAAGTCACAGGCAGTTCAGGACTCTACTCCGCGCGGATGCAGCTGACGATCTATTTCGATACAATAGCACGCACCTCGGACTCGGGTTCCGCCGCCATTGACGGGCGTGCACAACTCTGCTAGTAGCAGACGAGCTGCCTGAGCGTCGCGAGCTGAGCGTCGCGAGGCGGCAGGAGCTGGCGACGAAGGGGTATCTCACGCTGGTGAGCTTTCTCCGGCCCTTCACATCTCAGCCGTACAAAAACGAACGTCTACCCAGAGTGTCCTTGACAGGATAGGGTGCCATATCAGGAGCTTTGCCTACGCCAGCATGCGATGCGAGGTCTGAGAGTAAAGGCCCGCAGCAAACTGTCAGAGCAAGTGCCTGTCTTAGACATGCCTGAGCTGAAAGGTAATAGGCAGGGTGACTCGGTTACCGATCCCCTTATGGCGAACGCATCGTACTGTCATCTCGTTGGGCGATTTCTACTACATTCATTGGTCACTTGTGCTCGATGTTACTCGCTACCCGACCTAATGGGTCATTTGCTGAATCCTATCTTCGTTTGTGACTGTACTGGTCAACCTCGACTAGTGCAACGACCCCTAAGGCAAACATTCGCACTGGGCAACTATTCGATAAGAGCACCTCCAAAGAATGGTGCCTATAGACATGGATTGTCTACATGGATGTAGACAACAAACGTCTAAGTTTTCACTTCCTTCCAATGATTTTCCAACAATTTTGGCTCCGTTGTTGATGATCGAGCTCGCATCACAATTCACCATTCTCTCATCTTACATTTGCTTTAAACAGACTCAAGTTGGACTGAGCCAAGCTCGCCTCGGGTCGAGCCAGGACTGTGTAGTCCATGGAAAAGCGTCCGAGCCAAATTAGCCCGCCTTAGCTGGTGGTGCATTACACAAGCCGAGCTGTCGAGCCGAGGCCCTTTGCGCTTGTCTAAGTCATGTCTCAAATGAATGAATAAATATTTGCTTGAACCTCTCAACTAGTTCGCCATTCCTAATACCATAACCCCCCGTATGTAACACCGGCCGAAATAGTCACTCCATGGGTGGCTTATGCGGGGGATAGCTTATGATATGGTACATTTTTTAGAGTACCCACATTTATGGGTTTGCATTTTACATAACACCCTGCTCGTTTTTCTTGCCTTCAAATAGTATTTGGTCATTCATTACCGAGGTCCGCTCAGTTGCGAAAAGCGAGCAGGATGAAAATCGCGTCGATTGCCATTAGCAGTGCAAAGACGGGCAGAAGAATCTACACAAGTGGCAAAGAAAAATCGAAAGGCAGCAAGTGACGAGAGGATCTCGACCGTCCATCTTGCAAATGAACCACCTCGATCACGTCAGCAATGGTCGAGAATACCATCTCGACCGCTTTCGGAGGCACAGAACTGACTCCGTTCACAACGCTCAATGGAGATTGGTCAAGGGCGCCTTTCACTGCTGAATCAATCTCCTGCCATTTTCTGATGCACCGGACTTGTTTGACATGGGGTTGACTTTTTGTCCACTTGCCTCGACTAACAACAGATCCACACGGATGGGCGGTGGACGAAATGCTCCAACCCACACAGATTTGTGTGGGTTTTCCGTGCTAGTCAAAAGATTGACCGACTCAACTCATTTTGTACTCGAAGAGGAAGCGCGGTCGAGTGGAGTGATGCTTGCGAAAAAACTTGATTCGTCCTGAGGACGGGCCAAGTCGAAACTCGACTCTTTTGTTCATGCCTCGGTGTAGTGCCTGCAGGTTGGTCTGTTGTTGCTAGATTGTTGGTGGTGTCATGGGTGAGCGTGACAGTTAGTCAGAATGGGACGTTATGTGACCAACATAAGAACGAGTTTGCTATGTGACGTTATGAGTTTTCTCAAGCAACATTGGTATCCCAGCTACTTTCAGTTTGCTTCTTTCCAACCAGGTTACCAGGTGCAATACAGTCTTCGCTACACTGCTCGTATGACCCCCTATGCCCCATTGACCTCTTATCAGGGATGTCGGCAGAAACGAATCCAGTGGGAGCATTCCAGACTTCATTGGCAAGCTTACACAAGTCATTCATTTGTGAGTGCAAATCCTTCCTCGCTGACGTGTAAGCCACACGCAGACTCCATATCCCTAGTTTCTTCACCAACAGGCTTAGAATGGAAGTATGCACGCTTGAAATGCTGTGCTTTTCCATGGCATCTGAACTCTTTGAATGCATGTTCCGTCGAACTGGCTGTAAGAGCTTGTGTTTTCTCTACTTCATCCTAGATAGCGCCGGCATTGGTGCTGATGCTCAAGCTCTCTAAAGTCAAGAAGTTTCAAGGGATTTTGTGGACTCGACACATAATCACTTCCTGCACCTCGTCACGCTGACGGTCACCGCACTTTAAGTCCGCTGTATCCTTGCTCAGTAACTCGTATCTTGGCTTTTCATCGCCCCTTTTAACGCTCATATGATACAAAATACATATACCTTTATGGAAACAAGCTGATTGGATCGATAGCAACAGTGGGCAACCTTCCATCCTTGACTGAATTGTGAGCCTCTAATGTTAAATCAAAGCGCTAAGAGATTCTTGACTCCTTACATGGGCTCATATGCCATTCGATCATTACACCACCTGGAGAATGCCATTTAATATGACTGGGCTTTTATATGCAATTCTACATTTTATTTCTTACGGCTGTATTGGATCAACTAGGCTTTGAACCAAACCGTTATTATACCGGAATATGTGTCAACAACGTTAACGACATGAACTACGTTGGGAAAAGAGGTGCTTCAATACTGCTGAACCCGCTAACTCATACAACGCCACATCTGGGTCAGCCAATAGGTGTTTGATGTAGGGGCCGCTAGGATTCCCTCGACCTCCAGACCATTAAGAGTGCAATGGAGTCATCTTGGAAACAAGAATGAACAACACCACTACAAGCTGCCACGCCAAGCTCTCCTGAGTCCTGAGCACTGTGTATTCAATTTGGGCACAAAGGACACCGAATGAGAACTACTTCAAGGTGTACAAAGAAAGTGTGGTGTGTGGTGAAATAACAATAGCAGTGGAAGACAAAGTTTGGTTAAGCATAGGATGGAATTGAGAAGAAAAAAGGACACGTGAACATGTCAATGTGGCCTTAAAAAAAAAACAATACATTTTTATATGTAAGTATGTACAAGGCCTTGTCTGAAATTCAACTAGCCTTTTTTGTACGGCTATACCATCCTATTCAGCTCACCTCGTCCTTGTCTGAGTTTCAATTTGTGTTGACAATAATTTCTCTTTGACTCTCATGTATCTGAGTTCTGGCTTTTGCTCTCTATTTGCACCCATCTCTTATGAAGTACAGATAGCTTCTTAGGAACAAACTGACTGGCCCAATACCAGCAACAATCGGCAACCTTCAGCGTTTGGGCTACTTGTGAGTATACATGGGCAAAATAAATTGCATCGCATCGCAACGCGTTTAATCGCATTTTTGTGATTGCGATTTATTTTTTTGTTCAAGTAAATCGCGCGATTCAATGAATTGTTTGTTGCTCGATTTGATTAAATCGCATTTAAATTGTGCTGGAAAATACGGTTTAAATACAATTTGCGATTTTTTTAATTGCCCACAATTTCGAAATACCACGGGGGCTCGCACCTGTGTGAAAACCATTACTATACCAAACTATTTATTTGCACTATCGCTTACAAATTACAACAGCTCGTGGTTTAATTTCCTGGCAGCCATGTTTTTTTTTTTTTTTTTTTTTTTTTTTTGGGTGGATTTTCATTCTGGCCTAGAACGTGATGCGATTTAAAATCCCATCATGCAAAACATTGTGTGCAGTTTTAATATACTACATGACACGTTGAACACGATGTGCGATTTTTTTTTTCCAGAATTTAAATCGCGAGATGCGCTTTTAAATCTCATCACTTTTAATGAAATCGCCCCCCAGCGCTATGCGATTTAGATCGCAATCACATTTTGTCCATGTCTACTTGTGAGCCACAACAACAGAGGAACTAGATGGCTCTTGTTTTGCCTCGTTCCTTAGGCTCACGTTCTTCTCTATCCTTTTATTCAATCTCACGCTCACAACATTCGACCTAAAATCTTTCCCCTTACTGAATGAAATATACTTTCTCCCCTCATTGCTTCCACCTTTCTATAACCATTCCCATGGTATTTCCCTCATGCCCGAACAGGGATCTAAGTGAAAATGGTTTGACGGGATCCATTCCATCCACCATGGCACGCATGAGTAGCTTGACATACTTGTAAGTGTTGCGACTTAATTGTTCATATGGTTGAAATGTGCTATTGCTCTACTTGTGAGCCACAACAACAGAGGAGCTAGATGGCTCTTGTTTTGCCTCGTTCCTTAGGCTCACGTTCTTCTCTATCCATTCATTCAATCTCACGCCCACAACATTCGACCTAAAATCTTTCCCCTTACTCAATCAAATATACTTTCTCCCCTCATTGCTTCCACCTTTCTATAACCATTCCCATGGTATTTTTCTCATGCCCTAATAGAGATGTAAGTGAAAATGGTTTGACAGGATCCATTCCATCCACCGTGGCACGCATGCGTAGTTTGACATACTTGTGAGTGTTGCAACATTTGATCGACTTGCTCATATAGTTGAAATATGATATTGCTCTTTTAAACGTGGTCCTTGGTTTCTCTTATGGTTCACATGAACTATGGTTCCTAGTTGCATTATTATTATTCATGAAAAGGCTTCGTATGTTATTGAAATGTTGTCATTATTTCATTTCTGTTTGTCATTTAGTACAAACATACACGTCCCATGCATTTGCCATCGGTGACATTTCCAGCATACTCACAAGTGAGCAGACCTTCTAAGTTTGCTCAAGCATACGTTGTCTTTCTATTTACCACTTTCGTTGTTGTTGATGTCAACTGTCGTGTGTTGACCTTCTGAATGCATGATTCTGTTACAGATTCCAGATTGTGTGTTTGCGATGGTTCTCTTTAGGTGTTTGGGAACTATTTGTCTTGAATCTTCAGCACTAGCCATTCTCGGTTCCCTTTGTTTCATCCATTCTCTCCTTGTCATCTTCACCAACCACCCACAACACAATATGCGGTTCTCTTTCTATGAAGAGTTCAAGGCCCTTCTTTGAACATACTGTCTGGTTGCATCTCCGTATCTTGAAGCTGCGTGCTGTTTTGTTTGGGTGACCTTTTCAGAAACCTCTATATGCACCCCTCTGCTATCCCCTCCTCCTCAGGGATCTGGCTTACAACAGCTTAATAGGCACCATTCCAGTTCTTCGGCAGCCGGCTGCAACTTTCTATGATGTGAGCACAATTCTCCTACTAGTGGCATCTGCATCACAGCTAGACAATTCTTGAGGCACCTCAAAGCCAAGTTCAGCGGAACCAATCATGAGTTGTTTGGCAGCCTTGTGCAAATTTCTGTGACGTGGTCACGATTCTCCTACTAGAGGCATCTGCACCGCAGCTGAAACCACATCCAGAAGTGCCATGAGTTGTTTGCTCAAGAAGTGTGTGCTTCTGGTGATGCTGGGCATGGATAAGGGAAGCATTTTTTTGCTGTACTTTCCCACCATTTTTCCTATGGTAGATCTCTCCAATCGCGTGGGTAACAACAAGGCAAGGTAGATGCCATCCCACACTGCATTTGATAACTCAATAAAGCAAGAAATCAAAAGAATGTGTTTTGTCCAGTGAGTTACTGCTGTTTCTTTCACCACATGCAGGAATACGGACGGAACCGACCTTACTGTTATTATCACAATAGGCTCAGATGTGCCTAAAATGAGAGATAGAGAGCACAGTCGGATTTCCATCAGACGGCTTCAAATATTTATAGCGATCTGATGTGTGCCTCAAACGGTGATCTGTAAATTGGATCTGGAGCGCGTTGCAGTCGCCTATATGAAATTCCATGAAGATTTGACGACGCTATGGCGGTTTGACTGGCAGGAGGTTTAGCAGACACTAAAATCTTGGAAGTACAAACTTAGCAAGAAGAATTCGAGATGGAGATGGTTCCCAGCCTCTACATACCCCAAGAGCCGAGGCCCAGGTTGGTGGTACACCACCACAGAGTCCCCAACCATGAAGAGTCTCGAAACAAACCCTCCAAGGGGCTACACCAAGTGAAATGTAACACTACACGAAGTAGCGTTACTATTTTCACTATTTAATATTTATCCGTGTCCCTTGGGCTTGAAATCTTGAGCTCTTGGTCTTGGTTCAGCAAGATAAATTCTTCTTGAGTTGATGGAGGCTTGCTGCACACACCTGCGATGCGATGGACACTTCACACTCGACAAAATAGAAAAAACACATGCGACACGCAAACGACGACTTGACATGCGAGTTGTGAAAACTTGCTAATGTCTTCACCGACACAAACCACATTGTGATACACCATTCAAATACACACACAAGCACTAGATAGCAAGGACATAGACTCACAATTCATTCCATGCCATGCATGCACACACACAAACAAGGACGACAAGCCAAGTGCAAGCCATAGGGTTGCACCAACACTTACATGCCCTAATGAATTCGGCCAGTGTGTGGTGAAGCAAGACAATCGAAATGCTTAATGCAGTGTGTGCCAATCCTTCTACGCCAGTTGTGTCAAGTCAGCATCACGTGAGACTAAATACTTGCTCTTGCTATCCTCCTTCCCATGCTTTGTCTCACCAGCATGACTTATATGTGAGGGCTAACATGTCAAGTCAAGGGGAAGCACTAGCAACACTAATGTTCTAAAGAGCCACAATCAGCACTCAACACTTATAGACTAACTCGACAACAACCATTTTCTGTGATGCACACACCTTGTGATTAGTGAAGTCTCAATTGATTTCCTTCCCATCTCCATCCCGTTCCAAGGACGCTCCAGCACCCCCCTCCCCTTCTCCAGTGGCTCCCACAGTGTCTGCATCCACACCACCACAGAAACCATCACCATCCTCTTCCTCTCCAGCACCTCCACCCTCACCTGAAACGTTGACTTCCCAACCTGGAGGCAGTCTGTCAGCAGGAGCCATTGCTAGCATTGCTGTAGCTGCAGTGGCTGCCCTGCTGCTGCTATTGATTGGCGTGCTTCTATACTAGAGAGGC
This sequence comes from Closterium sp. NIES-67, assembly GCA_027943415.1. Taxonomy (NCBI): domain Eukaryota; kingdom Viridiplantae; phylum Streptophyta; class Zygnematophyceae; order Desmidiales; family Closteriaceae; genus Closterium; species Closterium sp. NIES-67. The sequence goes on from BQMB01000198.1 coordinate 832,282, forward strand.
TTTAAGAAAAAAGAAGCACACGGAGCAGGTATACAGCTGAATATTTTCCTCCCTCCCTACATATCTCCCTCTTCTTCCCCACTTCTCACTCAACTATCCTTGTGTCAGTAGCATTTGTGTAGAGCGCGCTAAGTAGTCAGCAGAGGGTGGGCGCGGAAAGCAGGTGGTTGAGAAGGAAGGGGGGTGGGAGAGGGAGGTGGGGGAGAGAGGGCTCGCTGTATAGACTTAAGAACAGTTTTCACCGCCATGTTAACACTCCTTGTTGAAATGCTGCAGGCGTAGTGGACAGCAGAGCTGAAATGGTGGGACTGTGTGATTTGAGAAAGAATGTTCTTTTGCAGTGTTTGTTCTATGACTCTTGACACACACTTTTGAAGAAAACATTCCCTTGCACACTGTTGATATTCTTTCCCAGCAGGCATGGCTGGGAGCATAGCAGCCACTCACTGCACCGAGTACTCCCTTGAGGAAGTCATGGCAGCCACGAGCAGCTGGTCCGATGACAACCCCGCTTCCACGGCAGCATCCTCTTCTTGATGCCCCTCTGTTGGATTCTGCCCCCAGAGACACTTGCCGCCCGTCCCCTCAGCATGGTCACCGCCCACGTCCACCACATCCCCACGTGGTACACACACCCACTGCGGCTCGGCATTTGTTGATGGCCGACCAGCCTCCACCCTGTCCGCTCACCCCGAATCGTCTTCTCGGGCAATGCCACCCCCTTCCACTCCCACCCCGGGGCGTGTTGCCACTGTCTTTTGGATGTCGCGGCCTGCTGGCGGTTGGGTAGAATGGGTTTGACATGCATAGTATGGGGCCCTTGAGTAAAAGCAAAGGCAGACATCAATGAGTTGGAGAGGGTGGGGTGGTAACACTCTTGGCAGGTTCGGACCATAGCACGAATTGCTTGGCATGCCAGCCAACACATCTGGCTTAGAGGGGATGGAACCACTTGAGCTAACAAGGTCTAGCGTGTGCAGTAGATGGTCAAGTGTCCCAGAGCCCATTCACAATGGGCTGGACATACCCGGTTTGCAGCGAGATGCGTACCACCTTCGCGAAGGGCTTCATACGCCGGCCCAGTGCGTGGGCCGCCATGTGTAAATCCCTTGTCTGGCTCCAACTGGCCTGTCCCCTCATTCAGCTTGAATGTCTCGAATTTGTACTCAAAGCCCGTTGCCTTTAGAGGCTCCCTCTCTAGCAGCTGCTGCACAGTAACCTTCTCTCCCTTCAGATTCGCCTGGAACTAGGCCCCTTGTGCAGTTCGTTGCACTTCTGCTTGCTCCTTTGCGGTAGTTCCATTGCCACCTGTCACACAATGCTCATGTTGGGGACGGCCCTCTTTCGCACCACAAGTAGTGGGGGGGATGGTAATGTGTCGGAACCATGGGGAGTAGGGCGTGACCTTCAGACTTACCAGTCATGGCGGCCGCATAAAACAACGTGATGACCGCCTTCCCCGCTGTGGCCAGCAACACATACAAGACGTCATTTATTACGCCTACTGGTCTGTGAGAGTTGTCAAGCCGCAGCGCATGATGACGAGCAGGAACAGCATATGTCTGCCCGGTGAGACCATTTTCTGCTTCCGCCCATCGATGCATGCCTGCAGATAGTCGCCCGGTAATGTCCCCTCTCTCTCTGATTCTGTCGCCTCCCTTTGCACATTGCTGTTGGGACACACAACATGGAGGGTGGGATGGTTGGGCATCAGATTTTGCCTGTGCTCCTAGAAACGTCTGGGTTGCCTATCAACCAGGCCTTCGACAGCATGGAATTTGGCACAGGTTGGTAGACTAGCTCACCTTGGATCCATGACTGAGTCTTCTTGGCCCTTGTCAGGTTGTTGCATGCGTTGCACCTTGGGCATGTGTGGTGTATATCTGCAGATACGGCAGTGTGGTGAAGTCGGGGCGGGGGACAGTGCATGTTGGTTGTGGAGTGTTACAGTCACTGCTGTACGCACTACTGTGTGTCGAGTGTAAGTGCCCTTGCTGTACTCACTACTGAGTTTGAATGCTACAGCCATTGCTGTAGTGTATACAGCTTCTCCATTCTGCCCTTTCTGTAGTCACTAACGTTTTTGGGTGTAAGTGCCATTGCTGTAGGCACCTGCGGGTTTGAGTGTAAGCGCCATTGCTGTAGTCAATACAGGGTCTGATTGCTTCTGCCGTAGCTGTAATGTTTACAGCTTTTGTGTGCTTCAGCCCTTGCCGTATGCACTTCGTGCTTTTGAGTGCTACAGTCATAGTTGGGGAGTGACCTCAACTTGTTGAGTGTAAGTCCTGTTTTGCTGTAGTTACTACAAGTTTCGAGTGCTATCAGCAAAAGCTGTGGTGTCTACAGCGTTTGAGTGCTACCCAATTCACTGTAGTCACCGCGGCTTTTGAGTGCTGCGGGCACAGCCACAGTCACTACAAATTTTTAATGCTGCAGGCACAGCCAGGGTCACTACAGCTTTTGAGTGCTGCAGGCACAGCCAAGGTCACTACAGTTTTTGAGTGCTGCGAGCACAGCCAGGGTCACTACAATTTTTGAGTGCTGTGGACACAACCAGGGTCACTACAGTTTTTGAGTGCTGCGGGCACAGCCACGGACACTTCAGTTTTTGAGTGCTGCAGGCACAGCCAGGGTCACTACAGTTTTTGAGTGCTGCAGGCACAGCCAGGGTCACTACAGTGCTTCAGGCACAGCCAGGGTCACTACAGTTTTTGAGTGCTGCAGGCACAGCCAGGGTCACTAGAGTTTTTTAATTGCTGCAGGCACAGCCAAGGTCACTACAATTTTTGAGTGCTGCAGGCACAGCCAGGGTCACTACAGTTTTTGAGTGCTGCAGGCACAGGCAGGGTCACTACAGTTTTTGAGTGCTGCGAGCACAGCCAGGGTCACTACAGTTTTTTAGTGCTGCGGGCACAGCCAGGGTCACTACAGTTTTTGAGTGCTGCAGGCACAGCCAGGGTCACTACAGTTTTTTAGTGCTGCAGGCACAGCCAGGTTCACTACAGTTTTTGAGTGCTGCAGGCACAGCTAGGGTCACTACAGTTTTTGAGTGCTGCAGGCACAGCCAGGGTCACTACAGTTTTTGAGTGCTGCAGCCTGTCTTGCTTGTCGCTTGCTGCAGCGTGTCTTGCTTGTCACTTGCTGCAGCGTGTCTTGCTTGTCGCTTGCTGCAGCGTGTCTTGCTTGTCGCTTTCTGCAGCGTGTCTTGCTTGTCGCTTGCTGCAGCTTGTCTTGCTTGTCGCTTTCTGCAGCGTGCCTTGCTTGTCGCTTGCTGCAGCGTGTCTCGCTTGTCGCTTGCTGCAGCGTGTCTTGCTTGTCGCTTGCTGCAGTGTGTCTTGCTTGTCGCTTGTTGTAGCGTGTCTCCCCGTCGCTTGCTGCAGCGTGTCTCACCATCGCTTGCTCCTGCGTGTCTCGCCGTCGCTTGCTGCAGCGTGTCTCGCCATCGCTTGCTGCAGCGTATCTTGCTTGTCGCTTGCTGCAGCGTGTCTCGCTTGTCGCTTGCTGCAGCGTGTCTCGCCGTCGCTTGCTGCAGCATGTCTCACCGTTGCTTGCTGCAGCGTGTCTCGCTGTCGCTTGCTGCAGCATGTCTTGCTTGTCGCTTGCTGCAGCGTGTCTCACCATCGCTTGTTGCAGCGTGTCTTGCTTGTCGCTTGCTGCAGCATGCCTCACCATCGCTTGCTGCAGCGTGTCTTGCCGTCGCTTGCTGCAGCATGTCTTGCTCGTCGCTTGCTGCGGCGTGTCTTGCTTGTCGCTTGCTGCAGCGTGTCTCGCCGTTGCTTGTTGCAGCGTGCCTCACCGTCGCTTGCTGCAGCGTGCCTTGCTTGTCGCTTGCTGCAGCGACTCTAAACCGTCGCTTGCTGCAGCGACTCTAAACCGTCGCTTGCTGCAACGTGACTCGCTGTTGCTTGCTGCAGCGTGACTCGCTGTCGCTTGCTGCAGCGTGTCTCAACGTCGCTTGCTGCATCGTGTCTCAACGTTGCTTGCTGCAGCGTGCCTCACCGTCGCTTACTGCAGCGTGTCTCGCCGTCGCTTGCTGCAGCGTGTCTTGCTTGTCGCTTGCTGCAGCATGTCTCGCCGTCGCTTGTTGCAGCGTGTCTCATCATTGCTTGCTGCAGCATGCCTTGCTTGTCGCTTGCTGCAGCGACCCTTAACCGTCGCTTGCTGCAGCGTGACTTGCTGCCGCTTGCTGCAGCGTGTCTCACCATCGCTTGCTGCATCGTGTCTCAACGTCGCTTGCTGCAGCATGTCTCACCGTCGCTTGCTGCAGCGTGTCTTGCCTTCTCACGCTACTGTGTTTCTTGCCGATCACTTGCTGCGGCATTTCTTGCCCAGGGTCACTGCTGAATATCGCGCCTTTGCCCATTGCATCTTACCCTGCCTCCACTTGCTGCATCCATTCATGCCTTCACTTGCTGCTGCGTGCCATGGCTTTCCGCAGCACTTTGTCGCTCAGGCTCTGCACGCCTCCCAGGATGCATCGTTCCCTGCCTTCGATCCATGCTGCATTTCTGCGCGCTCCTCTCATTGCGTGACCTTGCTGCACGCATGTCCTGAATGCATGCATTCTCTAGCTGCAGCTTGGCCTGGCTTTGCTTGCTGTCGCCTGGCTAGTAGCTGCTCGCTGCAGCTTTCCATGCCCTCGCATGCTGCTGCCTTTAAAACCTATCCTCTTTGCAGACTTCATGCCTAAACTCGCTGCAGCCTTGCATGCCTATCCTTGCAGCATCCTTGCATGATTTTGCAGGCTGCCGCATTGCCAGCCCCATTGGCACAGCCTTGCATGCCGCGGGTGGCTCTCTCCTGGCTTGGACTTTGCTGGTTACATCGTTGCCTGTTTTTACATGCTGAACCTTTACATTCGTTTCATTGCCTAATCGGCTGCACGAGATTCCTTGATGCTTGTATCTAGTGACGCACAGCCTGCCTTTGCTAGCTACTGCGCTTTCTTGCTGCCACAGTTTTTCATGCCTTCATCTGCTGCAGCCTTGTACAACCCGGGTTGCTGCAGCCGTGCATGTTTTCCCATGCTCCAGCCGTGGAGACAGTTGCTCCGTCTTGCATTGCAGACCTTGCAATGCTTTTTATGCTCAGATTTTCTTTCCGTTCCCTGTTTTACAAGTGTGTGCCTTCGCTGGCTCCAGCAACGTTTGCATTTGCTTGCTGCAGCCTCCCCGGACTATGTTTGCTGAAAGCTTGAAGGCCTTTCTTGCTCCCACCTATTTTAATTGTATGGGCATATTAAACGTCCCGTATAATACGATTACCATATTTATGCACCTTGCATGCCACATGGAAGCAAGCTCAACAAGACCCCTCTGAAGCAGTACCTGTTACAGTATACTCGACAGAGTTTACTTATGCATTCCTAATATAACACTTAGACTGTACTAGTAGTGCGATACCTCATATGGAAGGATGCGCGTGATGACGTCAGCAATAGCGAGTCAATGCGTGAACAGTAGGTTCGCTTGCTCCTTGGCATCATCACTAGGAAACAGATCTCCAACACCAAGACCATCGTGGTCTCAATGTCTTCTGCATTACGCCTCAGCCTTCTCGCACCAACTCCCTCGACAAACCTGCAGCAGAGCCAACAGAAGCAGCATCAGCAGCAGCACATGTGCATTTGGAGATGGAAATTGGGGTAACGACAATCAAGAACCGACATCTGCCACAGTCGAATAACCTATGGAGGTTGAACGCACATGAAGCAAGAAAGAGTTAATCGTACCTGATGCTTGGGCGCGTCGCCGAGACCTCCGCATACCTTGGGTTGAAACCCCAGAAGAAGCCGGGTTTATCCAGCCTTTCGGCACCAGCCGCTGCGTCAACTCTGCGCCAACGATTCATATTTTGCCGGCTTTCTTCCTTCACTCCGACTTGTACCTGCGTTCAAAGGTACATAGGACTATAGCAGAAATCTGGCACAAGCGGTTCGATCATCCCTCGCAAGAAGCTCTTAAATCCTAGGCAGGTTGCACTTGGGCACTGTTGAGGTAAGTGGGCCGGCAGAATGTGATTGGCTGACGAGATAAGAAGGGGGCGAAATTGTTTCTGCGAGACTTTGCCTTCGTCCAGTTAGTCAATGTCGCGGGAGCCCTAGGGGCTACGAAACCTGGTAGAGGTGTCAGGTTGGAGCCCAGTCGACTGGCAGGGGTTCACCTTGGCCTCTCTGCGATGTTGCAATGGCGTTTTCTTGATTGCATTTTTTGCGCAAACAACACACACTTATGTTTTGTTAGGTCAAGTTGAAGAAAAAACCGAACTCAAATTCCTCCCCCCGCCAGGTTCGCACTTGCGCAACCAATCACACTTTAACACACGTAGTAAAACCGCCCGAAATTCAAACACAAAACTGGTGATTACGTTTCGAGCAAACTCTGTGTTTTCTGATCTCGATAATTGCCAGGGACGCAAGCCTGCCAAGTTTGTGAAAGCACATTGTTGAGGTGTTGGAATATCGTCAACCACTGCTGCGGGTAGAGTAGGTTACAGGTCCTCAAGATGCATCACGTTGAGAAAAAAGGAGTTGCAACCTGCCGGTCAGGCTTTAACAACTCGATTAAAGCCTAGTTTTTTGACAAGGACTCTCTCCTTTTAACCAACGGCCAAGAGCTTTGACCTAGCAGTCGTCAACTACCATGCACCATCCGCCCTGGAGCTCACCTAAGTCACGCTCCGTTCCTGTCGCAATTTCCAAGTGCTACCAAGTACTCACCTATGAATATCGTTTTTAGCGACATACTCTTCATGCCGCAGGAAGCAGAGGATATCAGCGGCAACGAGTACCGCTATATAATTACCTTCATCGACGGTATTACTCCATACGTCTAGAACATGAATATCACTCACAAATCTAAACCTCTTGACGCCTTCAAAGTATGGCTGAAAATCGCGGAGCGGCAGAGCGGCATCAAGCTGAGAGAGATCCGGACAGCTAATGCGGGCGAGTACACTAGCGAGCAGTTTGATGAATTTCTGGTCAGAAAAGAGATACTCACGTGCAAGACTGTGCTTTACGCCCATCAGCATAATGGAGTAGCTGAGAAAACTAACAAAACACTGCAAGAGAAGATGCGCATGCTTCTGCAATAGTCCAGCTTGACAACAGACTTTTGGCCGTTTGCGATAGCGCAAGCAGTCCGCCTGCACAACTGCTTGTCTTTGACAGCTCTCCCTCAGTTCAGCTTGCCACATGTCATGTGGACAAAACACCCCACCGACACTCTACTGTTATGAGTTTGGGGCTGCATGGTCCAATACATACCTCCGAGCGCAACTGTGGACATGTTCATTCGACGGGCTCTATGGGGGATACACCTTGGTGTACCCAAGGATTCCTATTCTTGGATAATTATGGATTACAAAACCCAAAAGGTTTTGTATGCCCGAGATTGCATCTTCTAAGAGAAACTTTTTCTCGATGACTTCAAACATGACAAGGAACGCCAGCAGCGGGATCCTAATCCCTACAGTGCCAAACGGAGTTTTGCCACACCTCAAGACAAAGCACATGCAGCCAAAGAATATTATTCGCCCAACAGCACAGCAACAGGACCTTCTACAGTTCCGCAGTAGTCTACGTCAGCAGCCAAACCATTGTTCAACTCTTATATTCCTTCAACACATGCCAACAACACCGAAACACCGCTCTTGATTCCCCTCTTGGATCCATTGCATCCTTCCACGACACAAGCTGCCTATAATCATGAGGAGCACCTGCATCGACAGAAAACTGACACAGCATCACATGGCAGTGCCCGCCATCTGCCATCCAAAATTGACTATGATGACGTCGTCGAAGATTGCCAACCTCATCATCGTGGTGACCAATCGGCTCTTTAGATCCTCAGACTAGCTGTCGCAGTTCAGCAACCAACGACTAGGATCGAGCCAAAAATAGTGAAGCACGCCCTCTCCGGCTTTGACGTTGACAAGTGGTGAGCAGCTATGGATGCAGAGGTAGCAGCTCTCGAGAAGCGAAAAACATGGAAACTTATTCCACGCGAAGCAGCACGCGGCAAGAAAATACTTTCGGGCAAGTGTGTGAGAGTACGCCCCTGCTACACTTCTTTCTCATTTCCATATTTCTCCTCTATCTCATTCTTCTTGTTATCCTAATTTATTCTGTCCTTATCTTATCTCATTTGGATTCCTACTCCTCATTTTCCTTTGTCCTTAAGTTTACCCTATTATCATAATTATATCACCGACCAGGCTCGGGATGTACTCGTGCGCTATATCTAGCGTAATCTTGCCGCAATCCCTTAAAGCCAATAGCCTCGCGTGGCTATATGCAGGGTGATTCTATTTCTAGAAAGGACTACTCCCTTTGGATAGGCTAAACCTTGTTACCTGATGTACCTTGGAAGTATAAAAACACATTGTATCAATCGATAGTGCAACATTTTCCTCGACCAATTCGATCATGTGACAAAGTGGGTCTTTCGCATCAAGATAAATGCAGTAGGCAAACCAGACAAATTTAAGGGGAGATGGGTTGTTCGAGGTTTCAAACAAAGCCACGGCATCAATTTTGACCAGACCTTCGCTCCGCTCAGCCGTCATACCTCAGATTGAATTCTTCTCGCCATTGCTGCCAGCCGCCACCTTCCACTTCACCAGCTGGATGTTAAAAATGTGTATTTATCCACAGACATTGATGCAGATATTATCATCGAACTCCCTCACACTTACGGTGATGGAATCTACATCTGCAAGTTACTGAAATCACTCTACGGCATTAAACAAGCTCCTCGTCTATAACAGCAGCATCTTCACAAAGTGCTGATTTCACTAGACTTTGGGCAGCTGCCTCACGATCCTGGAATGCACAGGCTCAAATTTTGAAGAGATTACATTCTTCAAGTCGCCTACGTGGACGACTTATTGTACACCGGTTCGTGCAACAGTCTTCTGGCACGCATGGGGGAAAGAATTCAAACGATTCTTGTTGTAACTATTTCCTCCAACGTCACCCAATTTCTTGGGTTAAACGTCGACTGCAACCCCCATGCCATCTACCGTTCTGCAAGCAAGTACGTAGAAACACTTGCGAAAAAGTTCGCCATCGCTCCTATTGACCTCACAACTCCATTTCGTCACATTGGGGCTGATCACACGCCTGATACTACCCCACTTACCACCTCTGAGCATTAGCTTTACCAGCAACAACTTGGATGCCTTCTATTTGCAACAGCTACATGCCGCCCGGATCTTGCCTACATTACGAGTCAGCTCGCACAGTTCCTGCGCCGACCTCAAGGGGAGAATATGGCCGATCTTTGTCGAGCCCTCGAATATTTCATTTCTACTCCTACAATCGGCATCTGCTATACAACAAAAACTGCATCAAATTTTCAACTGACTAGATATGTTGATGCAGATCATGCTGCTGACCCCTATAATAGGCGTTCGCATATAGGGTTCATCTTCAAACTTGAACTAGGTGGTGTCATCTCTTGGAACAGAACAAAACAGGAGATCATCGCAATTTTATCAGCCGAAGCATAATTCGTTGCAGCAATCTATGCAGTTCGCGAAGAACTCTATCTTCAAGAGTTACTTCAAGAGGAAAAAATCGCAAGGACACGTAACTTCAAGTTGCTGTGCGACAACCAGAGCGCAATCAAGATTGCAAACAAGCCTGGCTTCGTCAACAGGACAAAACACATCGCCCTGTATTACTTCTTTGTCAAGGACAAAATCAGCAAGGGGAACGTCATCATGAAATACTGCCTTACAGAAGAAATGGCAGCTGATTTCTTGACGAAGAAACCCCCATGCAGCAAGTTTCAATAGTGCTCCAACCTGGTTGGAACCTGCAAACGCGGCGACACTTACCTACAAGCATACACTGAGGAATGAAGGGGAGTGTTGAAGTATACTCGACAGAGTTTACTTATGCATTATTGGTATAACACTTAGATTGTACTAGTAGCGCCATACCTTATATGGAAGGACGCGCGTCAATGCGTGAACATTAGTCGTGCGTATAGTTACCCGAATAGGTACTCTTAGTCACACAAACTGTCACTTGTCATGTCACGCGAATAGTTGCGATACACTACGAATAGGTACATCCGAATAGGTACTTTCTAGACTGTAAATATGTTTGTATTACAGATTATTATTATCCTTGTCCTTTCGGACATTTCCAATATAAGGTGTAAAGTCTTTCGCTGACTTTTCCTCGTGGTTCCACCAACTCTAGATCCTGGCCACCCTAAACGCGTGGTTCACTTCAATAGTAGCACGAGAACGAGCGCGGGGCTATCAAGGCAGCTATTTCGGACAAGGATCTAGTGAGGGAGCCATGGTACCACCGGGGCACGAAAGCATGGCAGTTTAGCTGCAATTCCTCAGCCGTGCTTATTAGCCATGATGGCACGGGCCTCACTGCACCACCTCTCACCACCGGTGCTGCAATCGCTGCTGCAGCTGGCCCCTCCGCTCCTCCATGAGCAACTAGCACACGCTGTGCCCGCTGCTCACACTACTGTTTGATGCTGACACCCCTATGCTGTAGTTTGTTATTGTGGGCTGTGGTACCACCGCGGCCCGAAAGCATGGCAGTTCAGTTGCAATTCCTCAGCCGTGCTTATTAGCCATTATGGCATGGGCTTCTCCGCACCACCTCTCACCACCGTTGCTGCAACCGCTGCTGCAGCTGGCCCCTCCGCTCCTCCATGAGCAGCTAGCACATGCTGTGCCCGGTGCTCACGCTGCTGCACCTGATGCTGACACCCCTATGCTCGAGTTTGTTATTGTGCTTAGGATGCATATTGTAGAGCGTATTTAATGTGGTACTGTTTTATTACTAGTAAGTATCAATGCGGTATAGTAACCACAATTCTATATAATCCCGAAATAACAGAAATAGGCCTATTACCAATCTATTGCAAAATATGTAGGCTGTATAATTTGATAAAATGTTACGTGTTACCGTAAAACATGTGTTACACTTTCATACGTTACACCGACAAGTGGCAACCATCGACAGCTTCCGGGTGGCGGGCGTAAAACAGTCTGCGTAGCGAGTTACCATTTTTAAAAACTCCTGACTACAGACCATGTGTCAAAATTTCTAACGGTTGGCGGGCTCCTATCTATACATGTGCATCATAGGAATCATGATGCACGAGTCATGAATGGAAATATTTGCCACCCATTCGCGCATACTTGCATACAGTAAAATGACTACCCAATGAGCAAACTCCATGCACATCCGAATCCGACAAAAATGTCGCCAGGTAAAAAAACATTCCACGGTGTGTTTACTTCGATACATCAACATCCGACGACTCGCAAACAGGCACAAATGCATGACCCATGTCTCGTTACTTCACGGTACCCGACGTAAAAATGATCACCTGCAAATCACAGGGCATAAAATAGGACATGAGCAAAAATATTTTTATCCAATACCCCCAAGTTTTCTACCGCGATGTCTCTTTTTGGTAGGTTAGGCTCTGAACATGCCCGAACCTAAACTTACCTCGCGAGAGGTAAACCAGAATCTTTGGAGTAACATATTTCAAAACTCCTTGTTGAGACACAAACGTTTCCTTCGAGTAGGCTTTGGAGGCCCAAAATTTTGGGATGAACAGCAAATGCGCCGAAGGCAAGTGCGCCGACAGCAAGTGTGGCAACAGCAAGTGCGCCAAAGGCAAGTGCGCCAACAGCAAGCGCGCCAAGGCAAGTGCGCCAACAGCAAGTGCGTCAACAGCAAGTACGCTAAAGGCAAGTGCGCCAACAGCAAGTGCGCCAATAGCAAGTGTGCCAAAGGCAAGTGGGGCAACAGCAAGTGCGGCAACAGCAAGTGCGCCAACAGCAAGCGCGCCAACAGCAAGTGTGCCGACAGGACGTGCACCGACAACAAGTGCGCCAAAGCAAGTGCCAAGAGCAAATGCGCCAAAGGCAAGTGTGCCAACAGCAAGTGCACTAAAGGCAAGCGTGCCAACAGGAAGTGCGTCAACAGCAAGTGTGCTAACAGCAAGTGCGCCAAGAGCAAGTGCGCCAACAGCAAGTGCGCCAAAGGCAAGTGCGCCAAAGGCAAGTGCGCCAACAGCAAGTGCGCCAACAACAAGTGCGCCAAAGGCAAGTGCGCCAAAGAAAAGTGCGCCAAAGGCAAGTGCGCCAACAGCAAGTGCGCCAACAATAAGTGCACCAAAGGCAAGTGCACCAACAGTACGTGTCCCGACAGCAAGTGCGCAAACAGCAAGTGCGCCAACATAAAGTGCGCCAACAGCAAGTGCGCCAACAGTAAGTGTCCCGACAGCAAGTGCTCCAAAAGCAAGTGTGCCAACAGCAAGTGCGCCAACAGCAAGTGCGCCAAAGGCAAGTGCACCAACAGCAAGTGTGCCAAAAGCAAGTGCGCCAAGGCAAGTGCGCCAACAGCAAGTGCACCAACAGCAAGTGCGCCAAAGGCAAGTGCACCAACAGCAAGTGCACCAACAATTAGTGCACCAAAGGCAACTGCGCCACCTCACTCCTCCTCGCTTCCCCCTACCACTGCGCCACTCCGGACCCTGCACCTGGACGTCTTGGGCCCAGCCCCCGTCGCGAGCGCTATATTCTAGTGCTTGTCAACGACTACATGCGCTACACCACGGTGATTCCCCTGGAGCGGAAGGCCAACGTGCCTGACGTTCTTAACCCGTGTATCGTAGCTGCGCGAGTCCAATGCGGCCTCCCTGTGCTGCGTCTCCACTCCGACCGTGGCGGCGAGTTTGCCTCCGGCCGGCTTGGCCAGTTCGGTCGTGCGGAGGGCATCACCCAGCCGTACACCCTGCCAGAACCCCGTAGCAAAATGGGGTCACTGAGTGACGCATCGGTTTGGTCATGGAGGTGGCTCCTACCTCCATAATCCATGCCGGTGCACCCCAATTTCTGTGGCCGTTCGCTGTTCGCTACGCCGCTCACCAGCTTAACCTGTAACCGCACTCCCAGCGGCCGCAGGTTTCGCCGACCCTTCTCTGGATCGGGTTCCCTGGTGACGCATCTGCATTCCACGTTTGGGGCTGCCTTCCTAACGTTCGTGCCTCTAGCACGGACAAGCTCACTGCCCGCACTATCCCCTGTGTCTTCTATGGCTTCCCCTTGGACGCGTCTGATTGGCTCTTTTACCACCCGCCGTCTCAGCGCTTCTTTCACTCGCATGACGTTGCTTTTGATGAGTCTAGCTCCTTCTACCACTGCTTTCCCCACAGAGGTCTCCTAATTTCCCTGCCCCTGTTTCTGGTTCCCCCTCCCCCGGTAGCCCCTGCTCCTCTCCCTCCCCATCTTGCCCCATTTGGTGTGTCTCACATCACTCCCCTCCCGTCGGTTGTCCAGGTCGAGGAGTCGGCTGACTCTGGTGGCCCCGCGGCGCCGTTCTTGCCACCAGTCTCTGCCCTGGTGTCTTTTCCTCCGCTGTCGCCGCAGCAGTAGTTGTCGCCGCCGTCGCAGCCGCAGCAGCAGCCACAGTCGCTGCCGCCACAACAGCAGCCGCCACAGAGGTTCGCCAGCTCTTGGGGTGCGGGCGTTGAGAGGTGCTAGTCCTGGGGTTACTGTCGTGGCTTTTCTCAGCGGTCCTGGGAGTGGCACCGGTGCTGGGGAGGGTTTTCGTTCTGGGGGTGCTAGTCTTGGGGTTTCTGTCGTGGTTTGTCCCGGCGGTCCTGGGTGTGGCACTGGTGCTAGAGAGGGTTCTCGTTCTGGGAGTGTTGGCATGGAGAGTCCCGGAGGCAGCCGTGATGCAGCTAGAGGTTCTGGTGCTGGCGTGGAGCAGCAGCAGCAGTCGCCGCCGGTGTCCGCCCTTTGCCTCCTCGGTCTTCCCTCCCCTGACCACCCACCTGTGCCTCCCTCGCAGCCGCCTCACCTGCCTATCTACGGCCATGTGTTTCCGCTGCCGGAAACGTCTCCAGCTTGTTACCCCCCTCGTTCTCTTCCCGAGTCTCCTCCTGTGTCTCCTGACCCGACGCATCCGTCCCACTTATGATCTCGCCGGCCCTCTCGTGCCCTTCCTGTCTCTCCTATTCAGCGCTCTCACCCTATGTTGCTCCGTTCCCAGACGTCTCATCCGCACCTCCTCCCGTCCCCTCCTCCGTCTTCGCTTGTTGTCACATTGCCTCTTATGTATAACTAACTTTGTGCCGCTAGTCCTCTTGTTCCTCGAGTCCTTGCCTCACTCGTTATCGACCCGTCTGTACCTGTCTCGAGTCTTGACGCTCTTGTCGCTACCATCACCGACTTTACCTCTACCCGTTGCCTTGACTATGCCACCGCTCTGGTCTCTGACCCTGCCCGTCCTCCACCCATCGAGGGTGCTCCTGCCCTCGGCAGTGACGTCCTGGAGGACCGGCAATATGAGCTTGCTTTCCTATCCGAGGCCACGCCTCATCTCTGCTCCATGCTGCTAGTCCATAAGGGTGACCTAGATGCCTTTGATATCCCGACCCCTCGCACTTACGCTGAGGCGACCTTGGGACGCTGGGCCTCTCAGTGGATAGCTGCCATGGACGTGGAGATGGCATCTTGGAGATCCACCGGCACCTACGTCGACACAGCTCCACCTGGGGTGAACGTAGTCGATGGCCGGTGGCTCTTCAAGGTGAAGTGCCCTCCTGCAGAGCCGCCGGTGTTCCAGGCGCGCTACGTTGCTAGAGGCTTCAGTCAGCGCGAGGGTGTTGACTTCTTTCATACCTTCGCCCTGACCCCGAAGATGACCACTCTTCAGGCGCTGCTACATGTAGTAGCTCAACGTGAAACGAGTTGCACTCTCTGGATTTCTCCACAGCGTTTCTCAAGGGCAATTTGCATGAGCAAGTCTACCTGCGGCGTCCGCCAGGGTTCAATAGCACCTTCGCCCCTGGGACGGAGTGGCTCCTTCGATGCCCAGTTTACGGCCTGCGACAGGCGCCTCGTGAGTGGCACGACATGCTGCGTGCTATGTTAGCTGACCGGCAGTTCTTCCCGTCGTCTGCAGACCCTTCACTCATCGTCCATTCAGGACAGAACAAGCTGTACACAGTGCCGGTGATGATCTTTAGGCGTAAGCGCCTTCGTAAAGATATCAGCTGTGTTGGCACCAGAGGCCAAGTGAACTACGCGGGCCTGGCGTCGCTGCTGTAGCTCGCGCAGGAGGAAGTACCGCAGCTGGATGTGATTCGCTTTGCCCTCAAGCCGAGGCTCCTGACACAGGAGTATCATGGCCCTGTTGTCAGCGTACAGGACCGGGGCAGAGCTAGGCCGCTCACCTAAGTCAGTGAGCAAAAAGGTCAGCCAGCGGAGCTCCTGTGCCGCCATGGCACCAGCATAGATCTCAGCCTCACAGCTATACTGAGCAACAGACGACGAGCGAGTGGATCTCCAAGAGATAGCACCCGAACCAAGGCTAAAACAGTAGCCCTGCGACGACCTGAGCGTCTCAGAGCCATCTCCCCAAGAAGCGTCTATGTGCCCAGTGAGGACCACTGGCCTGTGTCCTCCCAACACTAACCCCATGCCTGATGTACTTGCTAGATATCGCAAAACCCTCTTAGCGGCCGACCAGTGCTGTGGTCGGTGTCTGCCAGTGGCCACAAAGCGAGCCAGGATGCTGAGAGGGTATGCAAGGTCTGGGCGAGTGCAAGTCATCAGGTACATGAGGCAACCCACCAGCTGTGCGTAGGGGCCGCTGGGCTCTACTGGCTCCTCAGGAACAGGAGCAGAGAGCCCATGGTCTACAGGTAGAGGTGTGGGCTGTGCGGAGGAGAACTGAAGGCCGAACCTGTGAAGGACCTGACGCACCAAGTGTGACTGTGTCAGAGTGATGGTGTGTGCTGCTCTGTCCCTAGAGATCTGCAGGCCAAGATAGCGACGCAGCTCTCCAAGGTCAGTGCAGGTGTGTCTCTTCAGCAGCTCGGCCTTCACGGTGGCCAGTGCGTCCCTGTCAGGGGTAGGAAAGACCAGGTCGTCTACGTAGACAGGGATGTAGAACGGAGTCTGGCCGGAACGCACAAACAACGAGGGGTCAGCAGAGGACGGAAAGAAATGCAGGTTTGCTAACGTGGCCCGCAGCGTGTCGTGCCACTCGCGAGGAGCCTGACGCAGACCGTAGACCGGGCACCTGAGAAGCCACTAGGTCCCAGGGGGGAAGGCACCAGTGAAGCCCTGCGGTCGGCACAGGTAGATCTGCTTGTGTAGGCTGCCCTGAAGGAAAGCAGTAGAGAAGTCGAGGGAGTGAAGCTCGTAGTCGCGCTGTGCTGCTACGTGTAGCAGCGCCCGAAGAGTAGTCATCTTCGGGGTCGGGGCGAAGGTCTCGAAGAAGTCCACCCCCTCGCGCTGACTGAAACCTCTGGCCACGTAGCGCGCCTTGAAGACAGGCGGCTCTCCTGGGGGGCGCTTCACCTTGAAGAGCCACCGACCATCGACTACGTTCACCCCAGGTGGGGGAACTGCGTCGACGTAGGTGCCGGTGGACCTCGAAGATGCCATCTCCTGCTCCATGGTAGCTATCCACTGAGAGGCCCAAGGTCCCGATGTGGCCTCAGCGTAGGTGCGAGGGGTCGGGATGTCGAAAGCGTCTGGGTCACCCTCAGGGACTAGAAGCATGGAGCAGAGATGGGGAGCGGCCTCAGAAAGGAAAGCAAGCTCGTACTGCCGGTCCTCTAGAACGTCACTGCCAAGGGCAGGTGCACCCCCGACGGACGGAGGACGGGCAGGGGCAGAGACTAGAGCAGTAGCGTAGTCAAGGCGGCGGGTGGAGGCGAAGTCAGCGACAGCAGCGACAAGCGCGTCAAGGCGCGAGACAGGAACAGAAGGGTCGGTAACAAGGGAGGCAAGAACCCGAGGGACAAGAGGACGAGCAGCACGGAGGTAGTCCGAGAACGGAGGAGGCGCAACAGCAAGCGACGAGGGAGGAGGGGAGAGAAGGAGGGGAGGACAAGACGAGTGGGAACGAAGCAACATAGGGTGGGAGCGTAGGAAAGGAGAGGGGGGACGGGCACGTGAGGGACGGCGAGACCAAACGTGGGACGGAGGGGTAGGGTCAGGAGACAGCGGAGGGGACACAACAGGAGAACAAGGAGGAAGACGGGCCGGAGACGAGTCCGGCGGCGGGAACACAGGGCCGTAGACAGGAAGGTCAACAGGCGGCGGGGGAGACACCGGCGAGCGGTCTGGGGAGGGAAGGCCGAGCAGGCGGAGAGCGGAGACCGGCGGCGACGGCTGCTGCGACGGCTGGGCCAGAACCATCGGACCAGTAGAGGCAGAACGACCGTCGACGGAACCCTCAACAGCAGCACCCCCAGAACCAACACCCCCAGAGCGAGAACCCTCTCCAACACCAGCGGCACCCCCAGGGGCCAAGAGCGGCGGCAGCGGCAGCGACGCCGGCGGCTGCGGCGGAGGCGGCGACTGCGACATGGGAGGCGAGGATACCGGGGAAAAGGGACGCGGCAAGGACGGGGCGGGGGTACCACCAGAGTCTGCGGACTCCTCAACGGGGACAACCGACGGGCGGGGAGTGACGTGAGAGACACCAGACGGGGCAGGACGAGGCGGGAGGGGAGCAGGGGCTACCGGGGGAGAGGGAGCAAGGAACAAGGGCGGGGCAACCGGGAAACCTCGGTGAGGGAAGCGGCGGTAGAAGGAGACAGACTCGTCAAAGGTGACGTCACGAGAGTGGAGGAAGCGGTGAGACGGCGGGTGGTAGAAAAGCCAGTCAGACGAGTCGAGGGGGAAACCGAGGTAGACACAGGGGACAATGCGGGCAGTGAGCTTGTCCGTACCAGAGGCACGAACGTGAGCAAGGCAGCCCCAGACGTGGAACCCAGACGCGTCACCAGGGGACCCGGTCCAAAGGAGGGTCGGCGAAACCTGCGGCCGCTGGGAGCGGGGCCACAGGTTAAGCTGGTGAGCAGTGTAGCAAACAGCGAACGGCCATAGAAAATGGGGGGCATCGGCATGAATCATGGAGGTACGAGCAACCTCCATGACCAAGCCGATGCGGCGCTCAGCAACCCCATTCTACTGTGGCGAGTCCGGCAAGGTATACAACTGGGTGATGCCCTCCGCACGACAGAACTGTCCAAGCCGACCAGAAGCGAACTCGCCGCCACGGTCAGAGTGGAGACACAACACGGGGAGACCGCGGTGAAGACGCGCAGCCACAACCCACGGGAGAAGAACGTCGGGCACATCGGCCTTCCGCTCCAAGGGAAACACTGTGGTGTAGCGCGTGTAGTCGTCGACGAGCACAAAGAAGTAGCGCTCACCGCGCGGTCCGGGGACGGGGGCAGGGCCCCAAACGTCCAGGTGCAGGGTCTGAAGGGGGGCAGTAGCCGGGCGCAGCGAGGAGGAGTGTGGAGCACGGCGGAGCCGGCCCTCGATGCAAGGTGTGCACGGTGGCGCAGTCGAGGGAGGAAGGGCAGGGAGCGATGCAGGGAGGCCTAACACAAGACCGTGCTGAGACATGTGACGCAGACGTGGGAGAGCAGGGTGACCTAGGCGGTGGTGCCAGAGAAGGGACGGGTGAGTGAGGGACCGACACGAGCAAGCTGCAGCGACCTGGGAGGACGCACCAGCCGGGGGGGAAGCGGTGTCGAGGGTAAACTGACCGGACACCGGGTCCTGGGGGAACGTCGCAAGGGGGGAACCTGAGACAGCCTCAGAACAGACAGCGAACCGCTCGTGCCCGGGGAACGTGGTGGTGACGCCGAGGTCCTGGAGACAGCCGACACTAACCAGGTTCCTCGAGAACGAGGGAACGTGGAGGCCTGTAAGGGAGCCCGAGGGAACTGCTAGACAGGGAAGGGACGTAGAACTGCGAGCGACGACAGGACCCGCAGAGGGGTCAGCAAGAGAGACGACAACAGGCGTAGCAAGCGGCGTGAGCGCGGAATGGTCGCGGAAGAAACAGGCAGAAGCACCGGAGTCGAGAGTGAAGGACAGCGCAGCAGTGGCGGGGGCCGGGAACGGAGCCAGTGCAGAGACGAGGCTAGAAAAACAAGGCAGTCCTACGCCTGACGCAGCAGGGGAGGCGAAGCTACACAACGGTGCAACACCTAAACTAGAGAACACAGGGTAATAAGATCCAGCAACACTAGCAGCGTCAGAATACAAGGCATGCAAAGCAGCACCTATCTGATCCATGTCTAACTCAAAGATCGGCACGCCCTGGCGGAGCAGGCTGTGCCAGTCAGGGAGGTCCGGGGCCGGGCCAAAGCGACAACGAAACAGATCGTCGAGGCGGCGGAAACAGCGGGCAGTCGGGTGCGGGCGGCGGCACAGAGTGCCGCGAAGGGGCCCGGTCTGAAGCTGGTACTGGCAGGTCACAGCACCGGAGCCACTGGTAGACGCCAAGCTGTGCGGGCCGCCACCACGGCCACCACCTCCGGAGGTGCTGGGCCAACCAGGCGGGAGGCGAGCCCACTGCTGCGGGGGCTGCGGCTGGGACGGCGGCTGCTCCTGAGACGGCGGCTGCTTCGTGGGCTGCTCCTGCTGCGGCTGGGGCTGCTGCTCCTGACCACCAATGCTAGTCCCCCCAGGCAGACTACTGTCCCAACCACCACCACCACTACCTGCGCCACCACCCCTACCACCCTGGCGACCACGGCCACCGCGGCGCGAGCGCTGCTGCGGGTGGACCGCAGCAGCCGTCTCGATGAGGGAGGGCGCCGTGGCGACCGCAGCCGAAACGTCAGTGAACGTGCACTGGGAGGGGGCACAGCCGTGAAAGATAGAGACTACCGGCGCACCGCTCGACTGAGCGATAGTGCGCTGGCGAGTCTCAATCTTGGTGAGGGTGTCGACAAAGGCAGTGAGGGTGAGGTCGGCCGGGTGCAGACTAAGGAAGTGATCGCGAGCACTAGCGAGGCGGTCTGGCAGGCGCATGGCGATAAAATAGAGCGTCGTGCAGAAAGGGGGGGGGAGCGCAGTGAGCTGGGCAGCAGTGCTGGCAGTGCGATAGCGGGTCTCTAGGGCACGAAGGTGAGCGGCAAAGTCTGCGACAGTAGGGAAGGCTGCAAGGTTTGGGAACAGCATCAAGAAAAGCAAGCGGCCAGCAGAAGCAGACGCGGGTGTGGAATAGCGGGCAATAACTGCGTCTAAGTAAGCTTTGGCCGTATCAACAGTGGCAAAGCGCGAGCGCTCAGAGACAGGGAGTGCGTGGCTAATAGCAACCTAAGCGACTGCATCGCGGGAGTCCCAGACAGCGCAGGCAAGTGCAGCAGTAGAGAAGGCCTCACGGTCATCAGAGGAGAGGTCAACAGGGAGGGGAGCAGGTGCAGGGGGGCGGGGGAGCAAACCGTCGACATGGACAACCAAAGAGTGGCCATCCTGGCGCTGACCTGTAAGGTGGCAGCGGAGGTCAGAGAGCCACGCGGCGAAGTCAACCGCGTGACCCTCGGCGTCCAGTCGGAGTACGAAATCAGCCATCGTGCAGGGTCAGCGGCACAGCTCCACTGCGCCACAGGAACACAGCTCCGCAGGAACACAACGGCAGCGCCCTCCAGCACGGTGGCCACAAAGGCGCCCCAGCACGGGCGAGCAGGCACGAAGAGGGGCCGGACTGTCAGTCAGGGAGGCCAAGCAGGCACGGCGGGGCCAGGAGGTGCGGCAGGGCCAGGAGGCGCGTCAGGGCCAGGCAGGCACGGCGGGGCCAGGCAGGTGCGGCAGGGCCAGGAGGTGCGGCAGGGCTAGGAGCCAGGCAGGCGCGGCGGGGCCAGGCAGGCGCGGCGGGGCCAGGCAGGCGCGGCGGGGCCAGGCAGGCGCGGCGGGGCCAGGCAGGGGCGGCGGGGCCAGGAGGCGCGGCAGGGCCAGGCAGGCGCGGCGGGCCAGGCAGGGGCGGCGGGGCCAGGAGGCGCGGGAGGGCCAGGTAGGCGCGGTGGGCCAGGCAGGGGCGGCGGGGCCAGGAGGCGCGGCAAGGCCAGGCAGGCGCGGCGGGGCCAGGCAGGCGCGGCGGGGCTAGGAGGCGCGGCAGGGCCAGGCAGGCGCGGCGGGGCCAGGCAGGTGCGACGGGTGCTAGGAGGCACGAGGGGCCCAGGAGGGGCGCGACAGGCTAGGAGGCGCGACTGGGGCCAAGGAGGGGCGCGACGGGCCAGGAGGCGCTACAGGGGCCCAGGAGGGGCACGGCGGGCTAGGAGGCACACAGGGCCCAAGAGAGGCGCGACGGGGCCTAGGAGGCACGAGAGGCCCAGGAGGGGCACGACGGGCTAGGAGGCGCGGCAGGGGCCCAGGAGGGGCGCAACGGGGCCTAGGAGGCACGAGGGGCCCAGGAGGGGCACGACGGGCTAGGAGGCGCGGCAGGGGCCCAGGAGGGGCGCGACGAGCTAGGAGGCGCGACAGGGGCCCAGGAGGGGCGCGACAGGCTAGGAGGCGCGACTGGGGGCCCAGGAGGGGCGCGACGAGGCCTAGGTGGGGGCGCGACGGGGCCTAGGTGGGGGTGCGACGTGGCCTAGGTGGGGGCGCGACGGGGCCTAGGAGGCACGGGCGGAAGCAGTAGGTGGGGGGGTTGAACCTACGGGTGATACCATGTCGAGATGAAAACTGAACAAGTTTTTTGGTAGAGACAGATTACAAGGGTATATACCTAAGAATGTTGTACCCTCTAAGAGGTGACCCTATGCAGTCTATACAAACATGAATTATACATATGTTTGACAGTAATGTATTCGCACGTTTACGCATCGAAATTGTTTAACGCGCGGGGAATTACTTTTTACTCGTAGCTCTGTTTCTTGCCCTCGGGACTTTCATACTGCCAAGCTTGTCGAGGGTTCGGCTCGAGCCAGCTTGGCCAACTCAGACAGTTCAGCAATTGCTTCCTTGTAACAGATGCTCAAGATGATGTATTTTGAGCTGAACTGACTGGCAACCTGCCGGTCGAGCTTGCCATCTAAAACTATATAAATGGTTTTATGTTCATGGTTTTAGAAAGCATTGTGCAAATGCTATTCGTGGTATATGAGGTGATATATCAAAATATGGTACATCAATACTCTACATTTTGGCGAATTCACAAATTGTAGGGGTTGTGTAGAAGATCAATCTACACAATGTATGAGTGCAAATGGGTTATTGTTTCTGATATTTGAACAGTGCCACGACGCACCCGTGTATAAGAACCCACGGAAGTTGGAACAGACTGATTTGGGTTTGGTAGAACTTCCTCATAACCCAGCACTGTACATTCTTGAAGTGCTGAGAGGGCCGCGTGATACAGCGCCGGGATTTCAGGCCCCTGTTACGACTGAAAGGCCAGCGGAGTTGTCAAATCAACGGACTGCGCCGGCTTGCCGAGACCGTCGTGGCGTAATGACAGCCCTTCAGCTCGGAGCGCTGCTCCTGCTGACGTGCCTTGCGGTCCCACGAGTCGTCTGCGTTCCCCTCGCCAACTCCCAGGGTGTGTGCTCGATGAATGTGCTCTGTTTGGCTCGCTACCGCTTTTTCAAGGGCCGGTTCCCGCCAGTGACGGCTTCCGCTCGCGCCCTTTTCGACCGCGCGGACGCATTGACCGTGTTAGACCACGTTTGGCCTTAGCAGCTCCACTATCATACCACGAGCTCCCCACGTGCCTCCACCGTTCCCTGCATGTGGGATGAAGGGCGCGCGGTACTAGCAGGGTAGCGCGGTGAGCGGCGTGAGTAAGGAGAGGCAGGGTCGAGAGAGGTCGGAGAAAGGGATAGTGGGTGATGCGATGATAGGCTGGGCAGGAGGGCTGGGAGACGCCGTGGGAGAGCAGATGTGGTTGAGGGGGAGGAGAGAGGGGACATGGGGGAGGAGACATGGGAGAGGAGACATGGGGGAGGAGACATGGGAGAGGAGACATGGGGGAGGAGACATGGGAAAGGAGACATGGGGGAGGAGACATGGGAGAGGAGACATGGGAGAGGAGACATGGGGGAGGAGACATGGGAGAGGAGACATGGGGGAGGAGACATGGGAGAGGAGACATGGGGGAGGAGACATGGGAGAGGAGACATGGGAGAGGAGACATGGGAGAGGAGACATGGGAGAGGAGACATGAGAGGAGAGGAGACATGGGAGAGGAGACATGGGAGAGGAGACATGGGAGAGAAGAGATGGGAGAGGAGAGATGGGAGAGGAGACATGGGAGCGGAGACATGGGAGAGGAGACATGGGAGAGGAGACATGGGAGAGGAGACATGGGAGAGGAGACATGGGAGAGGAGACATGGGAGAGGAGACATGAGAGGAGAGGAGACATGGGAGAGGAGACATGGGAGAGGAGACATGGGAGAGGAGACATGGGAGAGGAGACATGCGGGAGGAGACATGGGAGAGGAGACATGGGGGAGAAGACATGGGAGAGGAGACATGGGAGAGGAGACATGGGGGAGGAGACATGGGAGAGGAGACATGGGAGAGGAGACATGGGGGAGGAGACCTGGGAGAGGAGACATGGGAGAGGAGACATGGGAGAGGAGATATGGGAGAGGAGACATGGGAGAGGAGACATGGGAGAGGAGACATGGGAGAGGAGACATGGGGGAGGAGACATGGGAGAGTAGACATGGGGGAGGAGACATGGGAGAGGAGACATGGGGGAGGAGACATGGGAGAGGAGACATGGGGGAGGAGACATGGGAGAGGAGACATGGGGGAGAAGACATGGGACAGGAGACATGGGAGAGGAGACATGGGAGAGGAGACATGGGAGAGGAGACATGGGAGAGGAGACATGGGAGTGGAGACACGGGAGAGGAGGCATGGGGGAGGAGACATGGGAGAGGAGACATGGGGGAGGAGACATGGGAGAGGAGACATGGGAGAGGAGACATGGGGGAGGAGACATGGGAGAGGAGATATGGGAGAGGAGACATGGGAGAGGAGACATGGGAGAGGAGAGATGGGAGAGGAGAGATGGGAGAGGAGAGATGGGAGAGGAGACATGGGGAAGGAGACATGGGAGAGGAGACATGGGAGAGGAGACATGGGAGAGGAGAGATGGGAGAGGAGAGATGGGAGAGGAGACATGGGAGAGGAGACATGGGAGAGGAGACATGGGAGAGGAGACATGGGAGAGGAGACATGGGAGAGGAGACATGGGAGAGGAGACATGGGAGAGGAGACATGAGAGGAGAGGAGACATGGGAGAGGAGACATGGGAGAGGAGACATGGGAGAGGAGACATGGGAGAGAAGAGATGGGAGAGGAGAGATGGGAGAGGAGACATGGGGAAGGAGACATGGGAGAGGAGACATGGGAGAGGAGAGATGGGAGAGGAGAGATGGGAGAGGAGAGATGGGAGAGGAGACATGGGAGAGGAGACATGGGAGAGGAGACATGGGAGAGGAGACATGGGAGAGGAGACATGGGAGAGGAGACATGGGAGAGGAGACATGGGAGAGGAGACATGAGAGGAGAGGAGACATGGGAGAGGAGACATGGGAGAGGAGACATGGGAGAGAAGAGATGGGAGAGGAGAGATGGGAGAGGAGACATGGGAGCGGAGACATGGGAGAGGAGACATGGGAGAGGAGACATGGGAGAGGAGACATGGGAGAGGAGACATGGGAGAGGAGACATGGGAGAGGAGACATGAGAGGAGAGGAGACATGGGAGAGGAGACATGGGAGAGGAGACATGGGAGAGGAGACATGGGAGAGGAGACATGCGGGAGGAGACATGGGAGAGGAGACATGGGGGAGAAGACATGGGAGAGGAGACATGGGAGAGGAGACATGGGGGAGGAGACATGGGAGAGGAGACATGGGAGAGGAGACATGGGGGAGGAGACCTGGGAGAGGAGACATGGGAGAGGAGACATGGGAGAGGAGACATGGGAGAGGAGACATGGGAGAGGAGACATGGGAGAGGAGACATGGGAGAGGAGACATGGGGGAGGAGACATGGGAGAGGAGACATGGGGGAGGAGACATGGGAGAGGAGACATGGGGGAGGAGACATGGGAGAGGAGACATGGGGGAGGAGACATGGGAGAGGAGACATGGGGGAGAAGACATGGGACAGGAGACATGGGAGAGGAGACATGGGGTTGGAGACATGGGAGAGGAGACATGGGGAAGCAGACATGGGAGAGGATACATGGGGGAGGAGACATGGGAGAGGAGACATGGGGGAGGAGACATGGGAGAGGAGACATGGGGGAGGAGACATGGGAGAGGAGACATGGGGGAGAAGACATGGGAGAGGAGACATGGGAGAGGAGACATGGGGGAGGAGACATGGGAGAGGAGACATGGGGAAGGAGACATGGGAGAGGAGACATGGGGGAGGGGGACATGGGGGAGGAGACATGGGAGAGGAGACATGGGGGAGGAGACATGGGAGAGGAGACATGGGGGAGGAGACATGGGAGAGGAGACATGGGGGAGAAGACATGGGAGAGGAGACATGGGAGAGGAGACATGGGGGAGGAGACATGGGAGAGGAGACATGGGGAAGGAGACATGGGAGAGGAGACATGGGGGAGGAGACATGGGAGAGGAGACATGGGGGAGGAGACATGGGAGAGGAGACATGGGGGAGGAGACATGGGAGAGGAGACATGGGGGAGGAGACATGGGAGAGGAGACATGGGGGAGAAGACATGGGACAGGAGACATGGGAGAGGAGACATGGGGGAGGAGACATGGGAGAGGAGACATGGGGAAGGAGACATGGGAGAGGAGACATGGGGGAGGAGACATGGGAGAGGAGACATGGGGGAGGAGACATGGGAGAGGAGACATGGGGGAGGAGACATGGGAGAGGAGAGATGGGAGAGGAGAGATGGGAGAGGAGACATGGGAGAGGAGACATGGGAGAGGAGACATGGGAGAGGAGACATGGGAGAGGAGACATGGGAGAGGAGACATGGGAGAGGAGACATGGGAGAGGAGACATGAGAGGAGAGGAGACATGGGAGAGGAGACATGGGAGAGGAGACATGGGAGAGGAGACATGGGAGAGGAGACATGCGGGAGGAGACATGGGAGAGGAGACATGGGGGAGAAGACATGGGAGAGGAGACATGGGAGAGGAGACATGGGGGAGGAGACATGGGAGAGGAGACATGGGAGAGGAGACATGGGGGAGGAGACCTGGGAGAGGAGACATGGGAGAGGAGACATGGGAGAGGAGACATGGGAGAGGAGACATGGGAGAGGAGACATGGGAGAGGAGACATGGGAGAGGAGACATGGGGGAGGAGACATGGGAGAGGAGACATGGGGGAGGAGACATGGGAGAGGAGACATGGGGGAGGAGACATGGGAGAGGAGACATGGGGGAGGAGACATGGGAGAGGAGACATGGGGGAGAAGACATGGGACAGGAGACATGGGAGAGGAGACATGGGGGAGGAGACATGGGAGAGAAGACATGGGGAAGGAGACATGGGAGAGGAGACATGGGGGAGGAGACATGGGAGAGGAGACATGGGGGAGGAGACATGGGAGAGGAGACATGGGGGAGGAGACATGGGAGAGGAGACATGGGGGAGAAGACATGGGAGAGGAGACATGGGAGAGGAGACATGGGGGAGGAGACATGGGAGAGGAGACATGGGGAAGGAGACATGGGAGAGGAGACATGGGGGAGGAGACATGGGAGAGGAGACATGGGGGAGGAGACATGGGAGAGGAGACATGGGGGAGGAGACATGGGAGAGGAGACATGGGGGAGGAGACATGGGTGAGGAGACATGGGGGAGAGACATGGGGAGGAGACATGGGAGAGGAGACATGGGGAGGAGACATGGGAGAGGAGACATGGGGGAAGGAAGACATGGGAGAGGAGACATGGGGGAGGAGACATGGGAGAGGAGACATGGGGGAGGAGACATGGGAGAGGAGACATGGGGGAGGAGACATGGGAGAGGAGACATGGGAGAGGAGACATGGGAGAGGAGACATGGGAGAGGAGACATGGGAGAGGAGACATGGGAGAGGAGACATGAGAGGAGAGGAGACATGGGAGAGGAGACATGGGAGAGGAGACATGGGAGAGGAGACATGGGAGAGAAGAGATGGGAGAGGAGAGATGGGAGAGGAGACATGGGAGCGGAGACATGGGAGAGGAGACATGGGAGAGGAGACATGGGAGAGGACACATGGGAGAGGAGACATGGGAGAGGAGACATGGGAGAGGAGACATGAGAGGAGAGGAGACATGGGAGAGGAGACATGGGAGAGGAGACATGGGGGAGAAGACATGGGAGAGGAGACATGGGGGAGGAGACATGGGAGAGGAGACATGGGGGAGGAGACATGGGAGAGGAGACATGGGGGAGGAGACATGGGAGAGGAGACATGGGGGAGAAGACATGGGACAGGAGACATGGGAGAGGAGACATGGGGGAGGAGACATGGGAGAGGAGACATGGGGAAGGAGACATGGGAGAGGAGACATGGGGAGGAGACATGGGAGAGGAGACATGGGGGAGGAGACATGGGAGAGGAGACATGGGGAGGAGACATGGGAGAGGAGAGATGGGAGAGGAGAGATGGGAGAGGAGACATGGGAGAGGAGACATGGGAGAGGAGACATGGGAGAGGAGACATGGGAGAGGAGACATGGGAGAGGAGACATGGGAGGGAGACATGGGAGAGGAGCATGAGAGGGAGGAGACATGGGAGAGGAGACATGGGAGAGGAGACATGGGAGAGGAGACATGGGAGAGGAGACATGGGGGAGGAGACATGGGAGAGGAGACATGGGAGAGGAGACATGGGAGAGGAGACATGGGAGAGAGACATGGGGAGGAGACATGGGAGAGGAGACATGGGAGAGGAGACATTGGGAGAGGAGACATGGGAGAGGAGACATGGGAGGGATGGGAGAGGAGACATGGAGAGGAGACATGGGAGAGGAGACATGGGAGGAGAAGAGGAACATGGGGGAGGAGACATGGAGGAGAGGAGACATGGGGGAGGAGAATGGAGAGAGACATGGGGAGGAGACATGGGAGAGGAGACATGGGGGAGAAGACATGGGACAGGAGACATGGGAGAGGAGACATGGGGGAGGAGACATGGGAGAGAAGACATGGGGAAGGAGACATGGGAGAGGAGACATGGGGGAGGAGACATGGGAGAGGAGACATGGGGGAGGAGACATGGGAGAGGAGACATGGGGGAGGAGACATGGGAAGAGGAGACATGGGGGAGAAGACATGGGAGAGGAGACATGGGAGAGGAGACATGGGGAGGAGACATGGGAGAGGAGACATGGGGAAGGAGACATGGGAGAGGAGACATGGGGGAGGAGACATGGGAGAGGAGACATGGGGGAGGAGACATGGGAGAGGAAGACATGGGGGAGGAGACATGGGAGAGGAGACATGGGGGAGGAGACATGGGTGAGGAGACATGGGGGAGAAGACATGGGAGAGGAGACATGGGAGAGGAGACATGGGGGAGGAGACATGGGAGAGGAGACATGGGGAAGGAGACATGGGAGAGGAGACATGGGGGAGGAGACATGGGAGAGGAGACATGGGGGAGGAGACATGGGAGAGGAGACATGGGGGAGGAGACATGGGAGAGGAGACATGGGAGAGGAGACATGGGAGAGGAGACATGGGAGAGGAGACATGGGAGAGGAGACATGGGAGAGGAGACATGAGAGGAGAGGAGACATGGGAGAGGAGACATGGGAGAGGAGACATGGGAGAGGAGACATGGGAGAGAAGAGATGGGAGAGGAGAGATGGGAGAGGAGACATGGGAGCGGAGACATGGGAGAGGAGACATGGGAGAGGAGACATGGGAGAGGACACATGGGAGAGGAGACATGGGAGAGGAGACATGGGAGAGGAGACATGAGAGGAGAGGAGACATGGGAGAGGAGACATGGGAGAGGAGACATGGGGGAGAAGACATGGGAGAGGAGACATGGGAGAGGAGACATGGGGGAGGAGACATGGGAGAGGAGACATGGGAGAGGAGACATGGGGGAGGAGACCTGGGAGAGGAGACATGGGAGAGGAGACATGGGAGAGGAGACATGGGAGAGGAGACATGGGAGAGGAGACATGGGGGAGAAGACATGGGAGAGGAGACATGGGAGAGGAGACATGGGGGAGGAGACATGGGAGAGGGACATGGGAGAGGAGACATGGGGGAGGAGACTGGGAGAGGAGACATGGGAGAGGAGACATAGAGGGGAGAGGAGACATGGGAGACATGGGAGAGGAGACATGGGAGAGGAGACATGGGGGAGGAGACATGGGAGAGGAGACATGGGGGAGGAGACATGGGAGAGGAGACATGGGGAGGAGACATGGGAGAGGAGACATGGGGGAGGAGACATGGGAGAGGAGACATGGGGGAAGACATGGGACAGGAGACATGGGAGAGGAGACATGGGGGAGGAGACATGGGAGAGAAGACATGGGGAAGGAGACATGGGAGAGGAGACATGGGGGAGGAGACATGGGAGAGGAGACATGGGGGAGGAGACATGGGAGAGGAGACATGGGGGAGGAGACATGGGAGAGGAGACATGGGGGAGAAGACATGGGAGAGGAGACATGGGAGAGGAGACATGGGGGAGGAGACATGGGAGAGGAGACATGGGGAAGGAGACATGGGAGAGGAGACATGGGGGAGGAGACATGGGAGAGGAGACATGGGGGAGGAGACATGGGAGAGGAGACATGGGGGAGGAGACATGGGAGAGGAGACATGGGGGAGGAGACATGGGTGAGGAGACATGGGGGAGAAGACATGGGAGAGGAGACATGGAGAGGAGACATGGGGAGGAGACATGGGAGAGAGACATGGGGAAGGAGACATGGGAGAGGAGACATGGGGGAGGAGACATGGGAGAGGAGACATGGGGGAGGAGACATGGGAGAGGAGACATGGGGGAGGAGACATGGGAGAGGAGACATGGGAGAGGAGACATGGGAGAGGAGACATGGGAGAGGAGACATGGGAGAGGAGACATGGGAGAGGAGACATGAGAAGGGAGGAGACATGGGAGAGGAGACATGGGAGAGGAGACATGGGAGAGGAGACATGGGAGAGAAGAGATGGGAGAGGAGAGATGGGAGAGGAGACATGGGAGCGGAGACATGGGAGAGGAGACATGGGAGAGGAGACATGGGAGAGGACACATGGGAGAGGAGACATGGGAGAGGAGACATGGGAGAGGAGACATGGGAGAGGAGACATGGGAGAGGAGACATGGGAGAGGAGACATGGGAGAGGAGACATGGGGGAGGAGACATGGGGGAGGAGACATGGGAGAGGAGACATGGGGGAGGAGACATGGGAGAGGAGACATGGGGGAGGAGACATGGGAGAGGAGACATGGGGGAGGAGACATGGGTGAGGAGACATGGGGGAGAAGACATGGGAGAGGAGACATGGGAGAGGAGACATGGGGGAGGAGACATGGGAGAGGAGACATGGGGAAGGAGACATGGGAGAGGAGACATGGGGGAGGAGACATGGGGGAGGAGACATGGGAGAGGAGACATGGGGGAGGAGACATGGGAGAGGAGACATGGGGGAGGAGACATGGGAGAGGAGACATGGGGGAGGAGACATGGGTGAGGAGACATGGGGGAGAAGACATGGGAGAGGAGACATGGGAGAGGAGACATGGGGGAGGAGACATGGGAGAGGAGACATGGGGAAGGAGACATGGGAGAGGAGACATGGGGGAGGAGACATGGGAGAGGAGACATGGGGGAGGAGACATGGGAGAGGAGACATGGGGGAGGAGACATGGGAGAGGAGACATGGGAGAGGAGACATGGGAGAGGAGACATGGGAGAGGAGACATGGGAGAGGAGACATGGGAGAGGAGACATGAGAGGAGAGGAGACATGGGAGAGGAGACATGGGAGAGGAGACATGGGAGAGGAGACATGGAGAGAAGAGATGGGAAGGAGAGATGGGAGAGGAGACATGGAGCGGAGACATGGGAGAGGAGACATGGAGAGGAGACATGGGAGAGGACACATGGGAGAGGAGACATGGGAGAGGAGACATGGGAGAGGAGACATGAGAGGAGAGGAGACATGGGAGAGGAGACATGGAGAGGAGACATGGGAGAGGAGACAGGGAGAGGAGACATGCGGGAGGAGACAT